>JAJPUD010004209.1:91327-123313 GCA_023553655.1 Myrmecobius fasciatus
TTCTTTCTTTCCTTCTTTCTTTCCTTCTTTCTTTCCTTCTTTCTTTCCTTCTTTCTTTCTTTCTTTCTTTCCTTCTTTCTTTCTTTCTTTCTTTCCTTCTTTCTTTCTTTCCTTCTTTCCTTTCTTTCTTGGGGTGGGGGATTTGTAAATTGGAAGAACAATTATGTTCAAATCCTGTGCAGCCTAACTCACAGATGTGTTCTCTCTGTTTCTTCACTTCTTCAACCCAGGGATGACTGGCAGAGGCGCTGCACGGAGATTGTTGCTATTGATGCACTTCACTTCAGACGCTACCTCGATCAGTTTGTGCCTGAGAAGATCAAGCGGGAGCTTAACAAGGTCAGTAACCTTATTTCTTAAATCATCCAGGAGGCGCCATCTACTTACTGCTATTTTATTAATGCTGGAGTTAATGCTTTCCGGGAATTCTTGCAATGTCAACAAGTCTGCCAACAGGCCTCCTGATTTAATGGTGGTGTCAGCTTGTACAGAATGTACTTTCCATTTTGTAATTGTGTGATTAAAATCAGAGCTTTCCAGATGGTCTGTTGCTTTATATTATGTCCATGTCTGAGTGTATATGTATAGAAAATCAAACAGTTTTTAATTCACATAGAAATAAACGAATCTGCCCCTGAACAATTATTCTAAATCTTCCTTATTGACATTTTCTCTAAAATGTGTGCTTTCAATATTTTTAAAAGGAAAAATAAGTCATTATTATTGTGTGACAGCTTAGATAGGTTATTTAGTATTTTCTTTCACTTGGCATTTTAGTAAACATATTATATTTTGGTACAATTTATTTTGCTCCCTATAATCACTTCATTTTACTGGTTGGTAAAAGCATAAGATATGTCAGAATCTTTCACAATTTTCATTCTAAAAGTAAGAACACATCTCCTGATTCTAGATGTTGCCAACCACCTGTTGTCTTTTAGTCTATATTGTAATGGCTCCTTGGAAGATAAATGCATTTGGTCTTCAAAAATGGATCCAAAATTGCAAGCCATGTTTTCTCTCCTTAGTTGGTGAATGTAGTTTTCTTTTTTTTCTTTCTTTTTTTTTTTTTATTAAAACTTTTTATTTGTATAACATATGTATGGGTAGTTCCCCAGCATTGATCTTTACAAAGCTCTCCATTACAACTTTTACCCCCAGTCCCCTCCCCTCCCCTAGATGGCAGGAAGTCCACTACATGTCAATAATATTGAAATACTTGACAAGTTGTGCAAGAAAAATCCTATCTACAAGAAAAAAAAAAAGAAAATCAGAGAAAGGAAACACAATGCAAACAAATGTCAATAGAGATCATGAAAATGTTATGTTGTGGTCCATATTTCATATCCCTCTCTCTGGGTGTATATGGTTTTCTTCAGTGAACAATTGGAAATGGTTTGAGACAATTCTTTGTTGCAGAGAGCCATGTCCATCAGAATTGATCATCATGTAATATTGTTGTTGCTATGTATGATGACCTCCTGTTTCTGCTCGTTTCACTCAGCATCAGTTCATGCAAGTCTCTCCAGGCCTCTCTGAAATCGTCCTGCTGGTTGTTTCTTACAGAACAATAATATTCCATAACATTCATATACCATAATTTATTCAGCCATTCTCCAATTGATGGGCATCCATTCAGTTTCCAATTTCTAGCCACTACAGAAAGGGCTGCCACAAACATTCTTGTACAGGTGGGTCCCTTTCCCTCCTCTAAGATCTCTTTGGGATATAGGCCCAGTAGAAACACTGCTGGGTCAAAGGGTATGCACAGTTTGATAACTTTTTGAGCATAGCTCCAAATTGCTCTCCGGAATGGCTGTATCCGTTCACAGTTCCACCAACAATGCATCAGTGTCCCAGTTTTCCCACATCCCCTCCAACATTCATCGTTATCTTTTCCTGTCATTTTAGCCAATCTGACAGGTGTGTAGTGGTACCTCAGAGTTGTCTTAATTTGCATTTCTCTGATCAATAGTGATTTGGAGCAACTTTTCATATGACTAGAGATGGTTTTAATTTCATCATCTGAAAATCGTTCATATCCCTTGACCACTTATCTATTGAAGAGTGGCTTGAATTCTTTTCTTTTTTTTTTTTTTTTGCTTTTTTGCTGAGGCAATTGGGGTGAAGTGACTTGCCCAGGGTCACACAGCTGTTACGTGTCTGAGACCAGATTTGAACTCAGGTCCTCCTGACTTCAGGGCTGGTGCTCTATCCACTGCGCCACCTAGCTGCCCCTTGAATTCTTATATATATGAGACAATTCTCTATATATTTTAGAAATGAGGCCTTTATCAGAACCATTAAATGTAAAGATGATTTCCCAATTTGATGCTTCCCTCCTAATCTTGTCTGCATTAGTTTTATTTGTACAGAAACTTTTTAACTTAATATAATCAAAATTATCTATCTGGTGTTCAATTAGGAGTTCCAGATCTTCTTTGGACATAAATTTATTCCATCTCCACAGGTCTGAGAGGTAAACTATACTATGTTCCTCTAATTTGCTTACAATATCACTCTTTATATCTAGATCATGAACCCATTTAGATCTTATCTTGGTATGTGGTGTTAGGTATGGGTCAAGCCCTAATTTCTTCCACACTAGTTTCCAATTTTCCCAGCAGTTTTTGCCAAATAGTGAGTACTTATCCCAAAAGTTGGGGTCTTTGGGTTTATCAAACACTAAATTGTTAAGGTTATTGCCTAGATTGTCCTGATAACCTATCATGTGCCACTGATCGACTGCTCTATTTACCAAACGGTTTTGATGACCGCTGCTTTATAATATGGTTTTAGATCTGGTACAGCAAGGCCACCTTCATCTGCCTTTTTTTTTTTCATTAATCCCCTTGAAATCCTTGACCTTTTGTTCTTCCAAATGAACTTTGCTACTATTTTTTCTAGATCTGTAAAATAATTTCTTGGGAGTTTGATTGGTATGGCACTAAATAAGTAGATTAGTTTGGGTAGTATTGTCATTTTTATTGTGTTTGCTCTGCCTACCCATGAGCACTTAATGTTTTTCCAGTTGATTTGGTCTGATTTTATTTGTGTGGAAAGTGTTTTGTAGTTTAGTTTGTATAGTTTCTGACTTTTCCTTGGCAGATAGATTCCCAAATATTTTATGCTATCATCTGTTATTCTGAATGGAATTTCTTTTTCTATCTCTTGCTGCTGAACTTTGTTGGTAATATATAAAAATGCTGATGATTTATGTGGATTAATTTTGTATCCTGCAACTTTGCTAAAGTTGTGGATTAATTCTAATAGTTTTTTAGTTGATTCTCTAGGATTCTCTAAGTAGACCATCATATCATCTGCAAAGAGTGATAATTTGGTTTCCTCATGTCCTACTCCAATTCCTTTAATCTCTTTTTCTTGTCTTATTGCCAAGGCTAGCATTTCTAATACAATATTGAACAGTAATGGTGATAGTGGGCAACCTTGTTTCACCCCTGATCTTACTGGGAATGGTTCCAGTTTATCACCATTACATATGATGCTAGCTGATGGTTTTAAATAGATGCTACCGACTATTTTAAGGAAAAGTCCATTAATTCCTATACTCTCTAATGTTTTTAATAGAATGGATGTTGGATTTTATCAAATGCTTTTTCTGCATCTATTGAGATTATCATATGTTTTTTGTTAATTTGATTATTAATATAGTCAATTATGTTAATAGTTTTCCTAATATTGAACCATCCCTGCATTCCTGGTATAAATCCTACTTGGTCATGGTGTATTATTCTGGGAATGATTTTTTGTAATCTCTTTGCTAATATTTAAGATTTTTGCATCAATATTCATTAAGGAGATTGGTCTATAATTTTCTTTCTCTGTTTTTGTTTTACCTGGTTTAGGTATCAGTACCATGTCTGTATCATAAAAGGAGTTTGGTAGGAGTCCTTCATTCCCTATTTTTTCGAATAGTTTATATAATATTGGAGTTAACTGTTCTTTAAATGTTTGGTAGAATTCACATGTAAATCCATCTGGTCCTGGGGATTTTTTCTTAGGGAGTTGATTAATGACTTGTTCTATTTCATTTTCTGAAATGGGACTATTTAATTTATTTCCTCTTCTGTTAATTTGGGCAATCTATATTTTTTTGTAGATATTCCTCCATTTCACTTAGGTTATCAAATTTATTGGCATACAGTTGGGCAAAGTAACTCCTGATTATTGCTCTAATTTCCTCTTCATTGGAGGAAAGTTCTCTCTTATCATTCTTGAGACTAACAATTTGATTTTCCTCTTTCCTTTTTCTGATCAAATTAACTAAAGGCTTATCTATTTTGTTGGTTTTTTCGTAGAACCAACTCTTAGTTTTATTTATTAATTCAATAGTTTTCTTATTTTCAATTTTATTAATTTCTCATTTTATTTTTAGAATTTCCCATTTGGTATTTCTTTGAGGGTTTTTAATTTGTTCTTTTTCTAGTTTTTTTTAATAATAAGCCCAATTCATTGATGTTTTCTTTCTCTATTTTATGCAAGTAAGCATCTAGAGATATAAAATTGCCCCTTATAACCGCTTTGGCAGTATCCCACAAATTTTGTTATGTTATCTCCTTATTGTCATTCTCCTGGATGAAATTATTGATTGTGTCTATGATTTGCTCTTTCACCCATTCATTCTTCAGGATTAGATTATTTAATTTCCAGTTAACTTTTGGTTTATTTTCTCCTGGCCTTATATTGCATGTGGTTTTTATTGCATCATGATCTGAAAAGGATGCATTTACTATTTCTGCCTTTCTGCATTCGATTTTGAGGTTTTTATGCCCTAACACATAGTCAATTTTTGTATAGGTTCCATGGACTGCTGAGAAAAAAGTAAACTCCATACTGTCTCTATTCAACTTTCTCCATAGATCTATCATACCTAACTTTTCTAACAATTGGTTTATCTCCCTAGTTTCTTTGTTGTTTATTTTTTAGTTTGATTTATCTAATTCTGAGAGAGCAAGGTTGAGATCCCCCACTAGTATAGTTTGGCTATTTCTTCTTGCATCTCTCTTAATTTCTCCCCTAGGAATTTGGATGGTATTGCACTTGGTGCATATATATTTAGTATTGATATTGCTACATTATCTATGGTACCCTTTAATAAAATATAGTTTCCTTCCTTATCTCTTTTGATTAGATCTATCTTGGCTTTTACTTGATTTGAGATAAGGATTGCTGTCCCTGCTTTTTTTTGTTCACCTGAAGCATAATAGGTTCTGCTCCAGCCTTTTACCTTCATCCTATATGTGTCACTATGTTTTAGATGTGTTTCTTGTAGACAACATATTGTGGGATTCTGGTTTTTAATCCAGTCTGATATCCTCTTACGCTTTATGGGAGAGTTCATCCCATTCACATTCACATTCACAGTTAGAATAACTAATTCTTTATTTCGTGCCATCTTATTTACCCAAGTTATGTTTTCCCCTTTCTCCCTTCCCCCCTCCTCAGTACTTTGCTTTTGATGACCCCTTCTCCCAAACAATCCACCACCCTTTAGATCCCTTCCCCCCTTTTAACTCCTTTCCCCTGATTCTTCTATTTTCCCTTCTAATAGTTTATCCCTTTCTTTTTCCTCCTTTCCCTCCCACTTCCCTTTAGCAACAGACAAGTTTCTATGTGAAATTAAGTGTCTGATATACACTTTTAGAGCCCAACCTGATGAGAGTAAGATTTACACAATGCTCATCTCCCTCCCCTCTTTCTCTCAATTATATTAGGTTTTCTTTGCCTCTTCAAGAGATTTGACTTTGTTTTTACCTCCTTTTTTTTTTAGATCTTATTTTACCACTTTTTCCTCTCTTTTCCCCAGTATGACAACCTTTCCCCCTTTACGTTTCTTTTTCATATTATCAAAGTAATATCTAGTTAATTATACCCCAAAACTTTAAGTATCCCCATAGTAGAAATAAAGTTCTCAAGAGTCCTTTCCTTTTTACCTTTTTATGCTTCTCTTGAGTTCTGTGTTTGGAGGTCAAATTTTTTGTTCAGATCTGGTCTTTTAATTAGAAATAGGTGAAATTCACCTATATCATTGAATGACCATCTTCTTCCCTGGAGGATAATGCTCATTCTAGCTGGATAGGTTATTCTTGGCTGTAATCCAAGTTCTTTTGCCTTTTGGAATATCTGGTTCCAGGGTCTTCGATCCTTCAATGTGGAGGCTGACAGATCGTGTGTGATTCTAATTATTGATCCTCGTTATTTGAATTGTTTCTTTCTAGCTGCTAGCAGAATCTTTTCCTTGGTGTGATAGTCCTGAAATTTAGCCACGATATTCCTTGGGGTTTTAATTTTGGGGTCTCTTTCAGGAGGTGATCGGTGAATTCTTTCAATGGTGATTTTGCCTTCTGATTCTACAATCTCAGGGCAGTTTTCTTTCAGGTTTCCTGGAAGATAGTGTTTAGATTCTTTTTTTCATCATGGCTTTCAGGAAGTCCAATAATCTTTAGATTGTCTCTCCTAGATCTATTTTCCAAGTCAGTTGTTTTTCCTAGGAGATATTTCATATTTTCTTCTAATTTTTCATTTTTTTGTTTTTGTTTGACTGATTCTTGAAGTCTTATTGAGTTCACTTGCATTTGTTCAATTCTTATTTTTAAAGTGTTGTTTTCTTCAGTTACCTTTTTAAGCTCCATTTGTAACTGGCCAATTGAATTTTTTTGTTCATTGCACTCTTTTTCCACTTCACTAATTTTATTTTTCAATAAATTGGTGTCTTTTTCATATCTTTTGCAGGGCATCATATCCTTCTTGCACTGATTTCAATTTATTTTCCCATTTATCTTCCAGCTCTCTTATGAGGTTCTTTATGCAATCTTCCAGAAAGGCCTTTTGTAAAGGGGACCAGTGATGGTCCTTAATAACTTCCTTTGGAGTTTTATCTAAAGGAACCTCAGGATCTGGGGTCAGCTCTTCTCTGTCTCGATAAAAGCTGTCTATGGTGAGAGCTCTCTTTTGCTTCTTCATTTTTTTTTAGACAGCGTGGATGTCTCTTTAAGGCTTGGAAAAAATGGTGGCTGAAAATCTTTGCCCTGGGGCAATTCAGGGAATTAACTTAAGGTGCTGGGTTGGTGGGGGCTAGGACTAAATCGGGATTACTCCTTAAACAGGGCAAGTCTGCCAGAACACCTGTCCACAATCAGGGCAGAGTGTCCCAAGTGCCTCAGATAAACTCCGGGTGTTTGGAGTTTGGAGTTTGGAGTTTCTGCCAGGATGAGCTGAGCTGAGTCCCACCCTCACTTCCGGCCTACACCGGAGTCCACTGTTTATCCCTCTGTCCGAGTTAGACAAATCTGATATGAAGTTCTTCAGAAAGCAGTGTCCAAATATTTCCGGATTCATTGACTTGAAGATCAGTTCAGAGGCTTATTTTATTGTTGGTTTGAGAGAAGATCGAAGGACGCAGAGAGTCACGTTTTCACTCTGCCATCTTTGCTCTGCCCCCCGGAAGTCCTTTGTGAATGTAGTTTTCTAAAATAATTAAGATATCAAGACATCAAGCTGTATTTAGTTTGACTAGTGATACGTTTAGTCTCTCCAAGATGACTTTTGTGAAAATGACCAGGTTGCTCTATTTAATTGCAAGTATGTCACAAGTTCACTGTGGTGGATATGTTCAAGAGAAGATAAATTATCATCTTTTCATCTCTGGCTTTTACCACAAGAACATTTTATCTGAGTCTGTGCCCAGTAAACACTGTCTTCAATAACATTAGCTGCCAAATTGATTTTTAAAAAATTCAGGAAGGCTCTTAATCTATTTACAATGTTGAAAGGATTTAGGGATATAGCTAGATTATGCACATTGGTCTATATCTTAGTTCTGAGATTATATTATATGTGAGACTTTTTTTGTTGCTACAAAGCTTCCATGCCTGTTTAAAATCCCCTTCTGTTCAAAATATATTTAAAATGAATGTGCATACTTGTTTTCAAAGTTAAATTTAAAGTGATGTCACAAATGGCCTTCATGTCTACAAAAGTTCCTCATTAAAAATAGTACAACACAGATTAAATTCTATAGTTTTTTTTTAAATAATAATAAATATAGCATGCCATCTACTTCCAGGTCCCCTCCTTTTTAAACCTGAGCCTGGAAGATAGGTTGTTGGTCTTCACATTAAGAAATTCTTAATAGATGGACATGTAAATATTCTCCGTGCTTTTATTGTCCAAATAGTTCTTTCTCTTAACAGTATAAAGTATCTGTAAAAGCAGTATGGCCTTTCATTATAAAAAAAACTATCAGTGAATCTGTTGTATCTTTTTAAAAAAATTATATGTTTTAAAATAAAACATAAGTGAGGAGAATCCTGTCCTTTGATTTTCGTGTATAGAGTTTGTATACAAATGAGAGTGCAGTGATTATTCAGAAATATCAATGGAATCATGGATTCAGTTTACGTTTACATAATAACTATGGATTATAAATGTAATTTTAATTATATGGTAACAAAAATTCTTTTTGGTGTAAGACTGTCTTTGTCTTGAAAAGATTCTAAGTAACAATTTTAAGTTAGTCCAGAAGTAGAGAGAGATAAGGGACATATGTACATATCATTAAGACTGTAGTGTTTTGTGGAATAGGTGGAGGAGAGCTTGGAGGAGGAGTATTTTAAAGAAAAAATAAATAAATAAGAAATTGGTGTGATTATAATAATATTTAAAACATTATTGAAACATCTTTGCTTATGGATATATGACTTAAGTGATAGATTTGCTGAAGAAAATTCAAGTATATTCTTGGCCTTTTGGTTACACTTTCATAAACTTCAGTAAATCTGTGTTCTCACTGATCATAAATATTCTTTTTCCTGTTCCAAATTCTAAGCTACTCATCCTATTATATTCTTGGCCATGTCTTCCCCAAAATCTCCATAGAAGATCTGTTTACCATGCTGAAATCCTCTTGTTAGTCTTTTAACATTTTGTGGTTATCTGTTAAGCATGCAGGCTGACTCTTTTCTTTGCTTTTGTTACCCTTCTAGTCCAAGTTCTTTTCCAATCAGAATTTCCTTATTGATATCTCTGACATAAAATTACCATTGATAATAACTTGTAGCCATTTGGAATCACAGTCTTTAATTAGCAACCAGCCAACATCAACAAGAGAGTGTTGATTTTGAAAAGAGCTATAGTTTTTTTTTTAAATATGAGGAATTGTATTCTCATAAGAAAAAGAAATGGCATTTTAAAAAGTCATTTTTTGCACAAATGTTACAGATCTACAAACACTAATTTATTTGAAAAAAACTTTATTAATGCTTTTTATTTTCAAAACATGCATGGATAATTTTTCAATATTAACCTTTGCAAAACCGTGTGTTCCAATTTTTTCCTCCTCTCTTCCACGCCCTCCCACTTAGATGGCAAGTAATCCAATATATGTTCCAATATATGTTAAACCTGGTAAAAATATATGTTAATGCCATTATATGCACATATATTTATAATTATGTTGCTGCACAAGAAAAATCACATCAAAAAGGAAAAAAATGAGAAAGAAAATAAAATGCAAGCAAACAAAGCAAGTGAAAATGCTATGTTGTGATCTATACTTAGTTCCCACAGTCCTCTCTCTTTCTGTGTGTAGACGGCTCTCTTCATCACAAGGTCATTGGAACTGGCCAGAATCATTTCATTATATCAATACTAATTTAGCCTAAAAGATGTTAGTAAAGGGATGTTATTATTTTGTTACTGATGCTAAGGAAAAAGACAATGAATTTATTTATTAAATTTCAATGACAGGTTGACTAGAAATCTAAACCATATACCTTAGGACCTATTAGATCTGCTTAAGTATTCTATTTATAAAAATTGCAGTCCTTTAAAATTAAGAGAAGTAAATGAATTTTCTTTTGCTCACTGATAGTATAGCCATCCAGGAAGTTCACGTGCTCCATATATTCTGAATTAAAAATGCTTCATATGATATCATGTGTATGATATGACATTATGTAAATATAAAGGAAAAATCTGTACCCAGTCATTTCAGAGATAGCTTTTGTTCAATTTTAATTTTTTTTAAATAAAATTAACAGTATGAATGGCAAAACTGCATTTGATAGAATAGTTTGAAGTTATAATTTAATAATAATTTTGGAATTTTGGATATCTTTCTACTATTTTCAGTCATTTCAGTGAGAAAAAAATTGAAAGGTAAATACAGTGAAATGCTTTGTTATTTCATAAAGGAGTCATAACTATTGGAGTCACATTTTGATTTGCTCGTTGAATTTGTTAAAGGGGAATAATGTTGCTTTTTTGTCAAACTAAAGTCACCAAACGGTTTTTTAATACTGTCATTTGTCAATTATATTGACATCTAAAACAATATTTTGATTGGGAAGATTAATGAATATACCATATAAAACCGTAAACATCTGTCCCTGTGAAGAATGAACTAATCAAATGACATTTTGGGGTTTAGCAGATGTTCACTAGTGATCATCCTCGTAACCTTCTGTCAGTCAGGTGATGTTGAAGGGACCATCACCTTGATCCCTGAAGAGAATCTCCATCATTGATATAGTTAGAACATCCTAGAGAATCAACTAAAAAACTATTAAAAACAATAACTTTAGCAAAGTTGCAGGATACAAAATAAATCCACATAAATCAGTATTTCTTATGTTACCCACATTGTCCAGCAGCAAGAGATACAAAGAGAAATTCCATTTAAAAATAAGTGTAGATAAAGTCAGATCTAAACAATTGGAAGAATATCAAGTGCCCATAGGTAGGTCAAGCTAATATGGTTTTTAAAAAATGACATTTCTACCCAAAAAAGAGAATTTCCATCATTTCCTGTTGTTTGTAGAGGTGGTGGATTTAGTCAGTATACAACATGGAAAGGAATTGGGTATTGAGCCAATGTATGAACACAAACTGTTTGATTCTAGCAGTTGGTTCTTCTAGGGTTTAATCCCTGATGGTCCTTCCTTGATATTTTTGTTTCTTAGGTTTTCAGAAGTATTAGTCCAAGATAACATTTATAGAATTTTTTTATTCTCAAATATAGTTATTAAAAATACTTTGAAGTTTTGGTTTGCAGAATGGCATAGTGTACAAAGCATTATCTGATCTTGGAGCTAAGACTGGATTCGGCCCTGCCTCTAATGTGTTTTGACTATGTAACTCTTGACCAATCAATTACTCTTCCCAGAGTCTAGGCCAGAGGTGTCAAACATGTGACCCACAAGTTTTCTGCAACTTATCACACCTATCACATCCAAGTGCAGTTGGAGCTGGATGAAAATGAAATTGTAAAATATTTAGTAAAATTTTTAAAATATATAATGAAGCATAGATAATACAAATATGTGGTTTTCTAAGCCAGTGTGCTGCCACAGGGATACTTCTGTATATTTTAATGGTCCCTCTTTCTATTTGACACCACTGCTCAAGGAAATTCTGTGACATTAAATTTCAGAAAAGATGCTAACTGGCATTGGTAGAGGGAGTTTACTCATTCTGGAGTCCTATACCAAGAAATGAAAAGATATTAAAACCTGAAGAAATCAACATTAATCAATATTGATGCTAATTAGCTTATAGTAATTAGTGTTGTTTGTTCACTTAAATTCAACAAGGAAATTATATTAGATAACACTAAAAAGGAAGTCTTTTAAAATTTGAAAATTAAGATGGTTCTATTGCTAATTAATACAAATATGAGATTAATGTAATTGTTATCAAAAATTTAGGGAAATGTAATTCACTAAGAGAATTTTTCAGCTAAGGATAGCAGCTGCATAAGCCTTCTCAATTGAATGAAGAGACCAAAAGTTTTGTCAAACTATGGGCTTTTGGGACTACCTTTAACATAAAGTATATTCTTTCTGTGGAGCATAATCCTGGAGCCTATAGAGTTCCATAGCTTAATTTCTTTTTTTATTTTAATATGTGGATGCTTTATTAACAACTAGTTAGCACAGATGCTGAGGAAATGTGTAATAGGAGTAATTATAAACCTATAGAAATATAAATTCTGAATTCTTTTTAATATACAATATATGAATACATTTCATCCATGAATGCATTAAATACATGCATGCACATTTTTAGAGTTCTCTACATTTGACATTGAACACTTAATATCAAATCTAAGGAAATCTAAAGACATAACAATTCAAATATATCCACATTTTTTAAAAAGAATTATATGACTTCGAATATTTAATGTTAAATATAGGAAACTCTAAAATACGTGACTCAAACATATTCATATCCTTATCTAGGCATAGGAAGATTCAGAAGGATTTGTTTCTCAAGATAACAATAAACAAGTTTTTAATTACATTGCTTTCATGTGATAAATTTTTATTCAGGAAGTATGAATTTTCAAAAGTGTGTATTTCTTGGTGCTTTTATCAGCATTTACTTTTTTCCCCACTTTTAATTGTTTTCTTTTTTTTTTTCCTTTTTTTCCTTGAAAAAAATAGAAGAAAAAAAAATGAACAGAGTGTGTGTTGATTTACATTCAGTCTCCATAGTCCTCCCTCTAGATGTAGATATCATTTTCTATTCAAAGTTTATTGGAATTGTCTTGGGTCATTGAATTGCTGAGAACAACGAAGTCTTTTATAGTTTATCATCATACAGTCTTACTGTATATAATATATTCCTGGTTCTACTTGTTTCACTCAGCATCAGTTTGTGTAAATCTTTCTAGGCCTTTCTAAAATCAATTGTTCATCATTTTTTTTAATAGATAATATTCCATAGAATTCATATACTATAACTTATTCAGCCATTCCCCAACTGATGGGCATGCACGCAGTTTCCAATTCTTTGCCACTACAAAAAGGGCTACCAAAAACATTTTTGCACATGTGGGTCATTTCCCTTTCTTTATGATTTCCTTGGGATACAGACCGGGTAATGGCACTGCTGGGTCAAAGGGTATACACAGTTTGATAACTCCTTGGGTATGGTTCCAGATTGCTTTCCAGAATGGTTGGATCATTTCACAACTCCATCAACAATGCATCAGTGTCCTAGTTTTCCCACATTTCCTCCAACATTTATCATTATCTTTTCCTGTCATTTTAGCTAATCTGAGAGTGGAGTGTGCCTCAGAGTTCTAATTTGCATTTCTCTAATCAGTAGTGTTTTAGAGCACTTTTTCATATGATTGTATGGCTTTAATTTCATCATCTGAAAATTGTCTTTCATATCCTTTGACCATTTATCAATTGGGGAATAACATATAAAGAACCATGTAAAATATATAAGAATATATTTTAGAAATGAGGCTTTTATCAGAAACACTGGCTGTACAATTTATTTCCCAACTTTGTACTTCCCTTTTAATCTTGTTGTTTTTGTTTGTGCAAAACCTTTTTTATTTAATGTAATCAAAGTTGTCCATTTTGCATTTCATAATGTTCCTTTAGTTCTTTGGTCATAAATTCCTCCCTTTTCCAAAGATCTGACAAGTAAACTAACCCATACTCTCTTAATTTGCTTGTGGTATCTCCCTTTATGCCCAAGTGAAGTATACCTCAGTCTCTTTAGCTTTTTTACCCCTTACTTTCTGTACTGTATGCCTACTTCCTTTTCTTAGATGTTTATTTCTTTCTAGTGTTTTTTTTTTAATCTTCTTTCTACTTCTGATGCTTTCTTGCTTTACATGTTATTTTCTTTTTCCCTTCCTGCCTCCTGAACTTTTCCCTCTTCTTATCTTTGTTTTTCACTTCTCTTAGGGCTTCTGGCCTCCTGTTTATTCAGCCCCAGGTATGAAAGTTTCTGACTGTTGATACCAAAAATCCCTGATTCTGTTCCCTAATCCAGATCTCCCACTAGTGCTTCCAAAATTATGTCTTATGTATGGCTTTCCTCATCCTATTAAAATTCATTTCTTCAGTGTGTACTTTAATGGAACTTTCCTTAAGTTATACCACTCAGTTTATCCTCATGTGTGGCTAGGGGAGAAAAGAAAGTTTGTGGGCCTGGTCCTAGGAGGGCTTTCCCACCATCTTTTTCTTTTGCCATATTCAATTTCTCTTCTATTTAGTCTTCATTTTTCACTGGGCAGAGGTGATTATTGATGTATTGATCTCCCCCCTAAGTTTAGTGTGATTGGAGATTCTGTGTCCATCTTGTGGTTTGGGTTATCTGAGCTGGAATGAGATAGAGGCTTCAGCCAGTGGTTCTCATTTTGGCCATCTATGCCAGAGAAAAGAGGCTAAGAGTTTAGACATCTTTTTGTGTATTCTCTTTTGGCTGTATTGGTACAAATAGTCAATTTGCATAATCATTTTGACATTTATGTCTGATTACTCTGATATACAATAAGGATTCTGTATGTAATTGAATGATGTCTGTTTCACATTTGTAACTTTTACTTGGTTATAACTTAAGTTCTGTTCATGTAATAATATTCAGTCTTTGTAGATTGTTGTTCACATGGCACATGTTCTCTGTTACAATTTAAATATTTTCAGGAATATTTAGTGTTATAACTTTAGTATATATTTAATTATGCCTAAATAATCAAAGTTTTCTACATACTTTTCATACTTGATTTCACGCAATTATTTTTGAACAGAGTTCAAGTAAGATATCCAGACTTATTAAAGAACCCATTAAAGGCAGGGAAAGGCTAATAAAAATTCTTTTTTTTTTTTTTTTTTTGCTGAGGCAATTGGGGTTAAGTGACTTGCCCAGGGTCACACAGCTAGGGAATGTTAAGTGTCTGAGACCAGATTTGAACTCAGGTCCTCCTGACTTCAGGGCTGGTACTCTATCCACTGCGCCACCTAGCTGCCCCGCTAATAAAAATTCTTAAAAACACTCTTCAAATATCCATAAAAAGGAAATTGAAAAAAGTGAAGACTTCCTGTTTCTTTAGTTATTTTAATAGAATTACAAAAACTGAGTGTCATATGTAGCTGTGACCTGATGGAAAACTGCTTATATCTCTGTGGGAAAAATTTGCTATTCATCCTCATGGCATAATGGCAGGAGCTGTTATTTCTTAGCAACCTGCTTAAAACATTGAGCTTTCTAATATTTGTGACCTGAGAGAGATTTTCTGAAGCCCCATACATCTGATAGAGCAGGTAATTTGTGGACTCTTGTGTAAGCTCTGTACTGCAAGCATTGAATAATAGTGTCGTGCCAAATTATAATTAATATCTGTCAGAATTTACAGCCTAGATGGGGGTGGAAGGAACGGGTTTATTAATCCACTCCAGACAATGTGTTAAATAAATTTTTATCCCTTTGCAAAAACTTCACTGAGTGATTTACTACTTTTCTATATGTGGATTTTGTAGAAGCATCTTTCTTTATCCTAGATTTTTCCCTGGGAGCATTTGTCACAGATCATTTTCTTTCCTTCATTTACTATTGTACAGAAGCTTATATTTTAGTCTTTATTTGGCATTGGAGAGAACACAGAGCAGATTTAGTTGACTGTAACATTAAGCCTTTTAATATTGTCTGATGATCTTAGAAAGTATTTGTGCTAGAAGGCAGAAAGTCCAACTATCCTGAGAATAAAGATATGGAAATTGAAAATTCTGAGGCCCAATAGTTAGTTCTGATTTATTCTTCTAATTCAGTCTTCTAATTCAGTCAATGTTTAATAAGTGTTTATAGGATATATTATACTTTCCTAGTGTTATTATATTGCCTTATAATATCAGAAAGTATCTTAAGAGTTAATTCTAGTTAAGGAATATCATCCACATTAACAAACCCATTATCAGCTCTCTCTGTGTGCCAGATTAAGGGAGTCCCAGGGACTGGTAGTCAAATCCAGGATGCAACCAACAGGCATTTAACCTCATTGAACCTCAGTTTTTCATCTGTATAATGGGAATAATAGTTATTTTTATGCTATCTAACTCATGAGGCTGTTGTGAGGAAAGTGGAAGTTATTGTTAATCAGAATTCTTAATAAACCAATCATTGTATATTTTAATAGTATTTTATTTTTCCCCCCATTACCTGTTAAGACAATTTTTAGCATTCATTTTTACATGTTTTTGAGTTTCGAATTTTTTTCTTTCTTTTTTCCTCCCTTTTTCCAAAAGTGGTAGGCAATTTGATAAAGATTATACATGTGCTGTCATGTAAAACATTTTCATATTCACCACAATTATGAAAGAAAAATACATCACAAGAATAAAGTTAAAAGAAAAATGCTTCAATTTACCTTCAGAATCCATTGGTTCTTTATCTGAATGTGGATAGTATTTTCCATCATGAATCCTTTGTACTTGTCTTGGATTATTGTGTTGGTGAAAAGAATTGAATTATTTATAATTGATTATTTCACACTATTGTTGATAAAGTGTTTTCCTGGTTCTGGTCATTTTACTTTGTATCATTTTGTATAAGGCTTTTTGGTTTTTCTGAACTCTGCCTAATCATCATTTCTTATTGTACAATATTATTCCATTACAATCATATACCACAACTTGTTTTGCCATTCCCTAGTTGATGAACACTCCCTCCATTTCCAGTACTTTGCCATCACTTAAAGGGTTGCTGTAAATATATTTGCATATGTGGGTCCTTTTTCCTTTTCTATGATCTCTTTGGTATACAGATCTAATAATCTAATAGTATTGCTGGATCAAAGAGTATGGCCAATTTGGTTTCCCTTTTGAATATTGTCCCATATTGCTCTCCAGAATGGTTGGATCAGTTCATAACTCCACAATAGTGTATTAGTGTCCCAATTTTTCCACATCCTCTTCACCATTTGTTATTTTCCTTTTTTTGTCATGTTAGTTAATCAGATAGGTATAAGGTGGTACCTCAGAATTGTTTTAATTTGTATTTCTCCAATCAAAAGTGAGAG
Organism: Myrmecobius fasciatus; assembly: GCA_023553655.1. NCBI lineage: Eukaryota > Metazoa > Chordata > Mammalia > Dasyuromorphia > Myrmecobiidae > Myrmecobius > Myrmecobius fasciatus. The sequence continues at coordinate 108,165 of JAJPUD010004209.1, forward strand.
CACTTAAGATTGTGCATTTCTTAAATACTATCTGCATATCTGGCATATCTCCTGTGGAGAGGTACAGCAGTGAGCCCCACCTTTGGGGGATCTGTAGCCCTCCTAGGATTTCAAAGGGAAACAAGCACCTTTCTAATAAGTAAAAGTAATTTATGTTGTTGTTCAGTTGTTTTTTATGCTTTGTGACCCCATTTGGGGTTTTCTTGGCAAAGATAATGAAATGGTTTAGTATTTCCTTCTCCAGTTCATTTCATAGATGAGGCAAATGAGGCAGGATTGAGTCACTTTTTAAGGGTCAACATACCAAGTGTATGAGACTGGATTTGAACTTAGGAAAATGAGTTTTCCTGACTTAAGGCTCAGCAATCTATCCATTGTACTACCTAGCTGTCCAAGTAACTTATAGATCTATCTTATTAGCTTTTGCAGTATATGTAACTGGTAGAATTTATAAATCATTTCTACTTTTTGTTCTTTTCTTTAAGCTTAAAAAAATCTAGGTACATAGTGGTGCAAGGATTTGCTTTGCTTTTCATGAAGGCAGTTGATGGCAAAAGCTGAAATTCAGTGAATAACTTCTCACTTTTAAATTTGTATTTTTATTCCTAGTTCATTTTGTTGTGGCAGTCTTTAAGAGCTCACCTTGTGTGAGCCCTTTGATCTCAGAGGTGAGATGAATGAGGCAGGGGAACTCATAGGGTGTGAAAAGAGCTCCAGTTTATTATGCTGCACAGCCTTGTTGATACACAGTTTTGCAGGCATGATCAGTGCGTGAACAGTAGGCAATCCCCAATCACCATTCAGAGAAGCAGCTCATGGGCATTGCGTATACATGGTATCTGCCAATGGGAGGAGAGCCAACCCAGCCACATCAGCAACCTGCTCACAGGCGAGAGGCCCTGTCAAGGCATCCCTGCTCAAGCAACTAGCTGTGACCCTTAGGCTCTACCCATTCCCATGCCATGCACCAGTGCTCCTTGCTCAACAAGGGCATTTCTGCAATGTGGCAGAAAACTTATTGTGTACCACAGGTCAAGGTGGCCTCTGTACTCCCTCTCAGCAGGGTCCCATGCCCTAGTAATTCCCCCTTTTTATCTTTTTTAGATAAAAAGTTTCTTGAGCTGCAACCTCTGAAAAGATGGTGGAGAAAGATCTATAATTCCTAATATTACAGGATAACAACAAAGCAATAGCGAACACATCACACAGGGCAATCCATGATTCTAATTTTAACCACCATGAAGAAGTTTTGTCAAATCAATGTTTGATTTTTTTCAACAATTTTATCTGGATTCAAATTTTTATGAGAAGCTTTCTCTATGTCAAATACTAGTTTATATAAACTTTCCAAGTCATCTTCAATTGTGTTACTGAGAAATAAACCATTCAAATGACTCTTTAATACTGTTCCAATCATAATCTTGTCCTGTATGATTATATAGCAAAGGGGTTACATAAACTTTTGTATAGCTATAGTCACATTGTAATTGAGTCTAGAGTTTCAATAACTCTACTTCTGCTCAATGATGCTTCCCTTAAGTCTTTTATCATCTGATACAATTGTTCATCTATCTTAGCTTGTTGGGCAAAACCTGCCAAGACATTCCTAGCTAGTTCCTCTCTATATCTAGCTTGTTTTGTACATTAGATATATACATTGCAAGAGAAACTGATGAAGCTATAAGTGAAATTAATAGTGATACTTAATATAACACAGCTGATACATCTCTTTTCTAATGGGACTAAAGTCTAGTTCCTTCTTCTCTATTATGATATTGAACATAGGATCAGTCTTAGTATGATACCACTCTCACTTTTTATAGAAAGCATTGATACATGAGTAATAACAAATACAGTCTGATTTTCAATTTCAGTGTCCAAGCAATCACTAACGGTACAATTCCAACAAGTAACATTGTCAAAAGCTAATGTTTCTTTGGTACAATTACAGAATCTCCCCACATGAACGCATATTTCCCTCCTAGACAAGTTTTAGTATAGAATTGGTGTTTAATTTTCATGCCATTTGTCCAAGAATCAGGGCCCAAGATGTTCTTCCATGTGTCAAACTGCTGACCCAATTCTTGAATGACAAAAATATGTCCCATGAAGGCTTGTGCTTTATAAGGGGCCAACCTGATGATCCCTTTATATAGACACACCGCTCCAACCCTCCCATGAAGATGAGGGTGTTGCTATGACAGGGCGTCCCCTACATGCCCAGCATGTGTGTCACATGAAACCCCATTCCCCCATGAGACAGTCCTAGGCCATGGTGGGTGTGTGGCCCACCTTTTGGCCTCTGTTGCCAATCCTGATTTTATGTAACACAGATACACACACATACACACACACACACACACACACACACACACACACACAGCATTTTGTTAGTGGTCTTGGAGGCACATCTAATTATTCTTTTGGATGATTGCCTCTTTTTCGTCCTTTTCTTCTCCTTTATGGACAACTCTGAGATGTCTGGAAATCCACTGCTGAAGGTTTGCTCCTGTGGAGATACAAGCATATCCTGGCCCCCACATTAGAACCCTAGAGGGTCCTTCCCATCCTTCAGGACTTTTTTTTATTACTATGGTCTCATTTCTTAAATGAAGATAGGATGTTGTCTTTGAGTGCTTCTCTGCCTATGTTCACCAAAGAGTATTTCATAAAATCATTTGAATCAATTTTTTTTGTAATTTATTATGTACACTGCTTTATATATTTCTCTGAGTAACCCTACTTTCATCTCCCTCTTTTTGTTTTTTGATAAATCTTTTATAGGAGAGTTCCATAGGCTGTTTGTTTCCTAATTCTGTCCTGTACTAATTGATATAAAGTGGTTGTTTTTTCTTTGGTCAGGAGCCATTGCTCCACCCATACCGGTGTGTCAGTAGTCCAAGTCATTTTTGAAGCGGTAGAAGCCACAGTAGCAATGACCCTTCCTAAAAATCTGTGGTGATTTTCATTCCTAATTGGTGTAAAATATCTCTACCCCATAAGTTAATATGTAAGTCATCTATTATTAAGGGAAAAAATAGCTTGTCTTTCCGTCTTTTTGCCAATTTACCAGTTCAGTGGACATCAAAGTCTCCTTACTGCTTGCTTCTCCTGGCACTAAGTTGCTAAAAGTATAAGTTCATGTTTGCTTCTGGAGCAAACTGAGCAGCAGGCAACCAAGTCTTTTGTAAAAATTCTGTTATCCAAATTTCACTCTTAAGCTTTACATTAGAAGAACCTTTGAAAGGCTGTAGGTCCCAATAGACACAAGAATAAGGTGGGGCCAAGGGTGGTACAGGAGGGGGAGGCCATTCATTATCTTCTCCTCAGACTCAGGAGAGGGACATTTATTGCTAAGAGACATGCCTGTCTGTGCTCCAACTGTAAATTTCCTGACCTCCTTTTCTGGTTCTGATTTCAGACTTTGTTTAAAATGGCTTTTTTGTATTTCTCCTGGGCATTGCTTACCATAAACAGTGAGCTGTTCACTGAAAATAATCCATCTCTCACAGTTATAACAGCCTTCCTCAGGTAACCATAGAGAAACTTTGTAAGCAATGTCCATGAATTTCCTAATGTCTCCTAATTGGACTGTGCACCCCTGCTCCTTGTTACATTTATATACAGTCCTGACATATACTTCCCTGTCTAAAGGGAGGAGGGTGCCTACTTTCTGCCCCATTAGGTTACTTAACCGCTATCCACCCCACTCTGCCTGGTCTGGAAACAGCGCAGTTCAGCAGATTCTCCCTCTGGAGTCCTCTTACAGGTTGTCTTGACCACGTAGCAGTGCTTGACCGTGAAGTGGTCTCTTTGGCACCATTCCAGGTCACTATCCCTGTTCCTTCGGGCACCAGTTGTTATGGCCGTCTTTTAATAGCTCACCTTGTGTGAGCTCTTTGATCTCAGAGGTGAGATGAATGAGGCAGGGGAACTCATAGGGTGTGAAAAGAGCTCCAGTTTATTATGCTGCACAGCCTTGTTGATATACAGTTTTGCAGGCATGATCAGCGCGTGAACAGTAGGCAATCCCCAATCACCATTCAGAGAAGCAGCTCATGGGCATTGCGTATACATGGTATCTGCCAATGGGAGGAGAGCCAACCCAGCCACATCAGCAACCCACTCACAGGCGAGAGGCCCTGTCAAGGCATCCCTGCTCAAGCAACTAGCTGTGACTCTCAGGTTCAACCCATTCCCATGCCATGCACCAGTGCTCCTTGCTCAACAAGGGCATTTCTGCAATGTGGCAGAAAACTTATTGTGTACCACAGGTCAAGGTGGCCTCTGTACTCCCTCTCAGCAGAGTCCCATCCCCTAGCAGTATTTCAGTGAATTTATACTTTGAACTACATTTCTTATTTTCCTCAGAAAAAGAATAGGTTAAAAAAAAAACCCCACATGCATGACTTTTTGTACTACTAAAGCATCATATCAGAAATACATCTGCTCACAGGTTGATATATTTCTTGTTTTCCTATAGGCTTACTGTGGTTTTTTCCGACCTGGAGTTTCTTCTGAGAATCTTTCAGCAGTGGCCACAGGAAACTGGGGATGTGGTGCCTTTGGTGGTGATGCTAGATTAAAAGGTGAGTGAAGAAAAAAGAAAAAATGATAGTTTTTGTATGTTTTGATTGGGCCAGAAATTAATTCATTCCCATAATACTCCTTTTTTTCTTTTTATTATGAATTTAGACATTATCGATAAGTACTTCAGTATTACAAAGAACAAAAAAGTTTTGTGTGAAATTGAACTTGTGTTCTGTAGTTTGTTTTTTTTTTTTAATAATCTATAGTAACTTTAACACATTAGTAACAAAATTTCCCTTTTGTGTCCTGTTTGAATTTTTGTTTTTCTTCTGAGTATTTTGAAATGCTTACTAGTGGTGCTCTTTTCCCCCTTTTTTGTGTCTTCTTCATTCACATTAATTCATCACCTTAAACAAATCCAAAAGTAAATCTAGAAGCCTTCTCTTGTGACAAATACATATAATCAGGCACAGCAAGTCAATACATTGATTATGAATAAAAGTGTATTTCATTCTATATCTCTAATCTGATATCTTCTTGCTAAGAATTTTTTTTAGGGGGGAGAGTATATTTATATTCAGCCTTTTTATTTTAAATTTGATGGGTCACTAATTAGAATCTTGCAGTGTCTTAAAGAAGTTTGAATTATTCAGGGGGACATGGTTTAGATGAGGTAATTGAATAAGAAAAGGTGACTTGCACAAGATAGTACAGTAAGTCAGACTTTGTGTTAGAATTTAGTATTTGTACTCTTCCTCTGGTCTTCATTAAGATGAAAACTACCTTATTAAAATTACTGAGAAAAGAAAAGTAAGTTGTTGAGTAGGAGCATAGCATATGTACATGTGTAATTATTGAGCTTTGTACTTTAACATAATCTTTTAAAAATATAAAATGGGAATATAGTCCTTTGTGCAAAAGTAAATCTTTTTATTATAGACTCAGGGTACCCAATTTTTTGTCATACAGATAACATCCCATTAACATGATCAGTCAGCCATCCACAAACCAGAATGGTTCTTGAAGCAAAGTTAAGTCCTTGGCTTTTACTCTTTCCCTGTCCTCCCCTCCCCATCCCTACCCTTTCCCCAATAAGCCACACTTTAGAACAGTTACACACTTAATCTCATCATCATTCACATTGTTCTAGGTTAGAAGACCCAGAATTCTGTACTTCTGATACTTTTTCTTTTAAAAAAAAATTTTTTTTATTAAAGCTTTTTATTTGCAAAACATTTGCATGGGTAGTTTTTCAACATTGACCCTTGCAAAAGCTTTCTGTTCCAAATTTTTCTCTTTCCCCCTACCCCCTCCCATAGATGGCAAGAAGTTGAATACATGTTAATTATGTTAAAATATATGACAAGGGGCAGCTAGGTGGTACAGTGGATAGAGCACCAGCCCTGAAGTCAGGAGGACCTGAGTTCAAATCTGGCCTTAGACACCTTAACATTCCCTAGCTGTGTGACCCTGGGCAAGTCACTTAACCTCAATTGCCTCAGAAAAAAATAAAATAAAATAAAATATATGACAAATTGAATATAACTATACATAGTTATACAGTTATCTTGCTGTACAAGAGAAATTGGATCTACTCCCCCTCCCCCCCCAAAAAAAAACTGAGAAGGAAAATAAAATGCAAGCAAACATCAACAGAAAATGCTATATTGTGGTCCACACTCAGATCCCACAGGCCTCTCTCTGGGTGTAGAAGGCTTTCTTCATCACTGAACAACTAGAACTGGTTTGAATCATCTCATTGTTGAAGAGAGCCATGTCCACCAGAAGTGATCATCATACAATCTTATTGTTGCTGTGTATAATGATCTTCTGGTTCTGTTCACTTCTTTTAGCATCATTTTATATAAGTCTCTCTAGGTCTTTCTGAAATAATCCTGCTGATCGTTTCTTACAGAACAATAACATTCATATACTATAATGAATTCAGCCATTCTCCCATTGATGGGCATCCACTCCATTTCTAGTTTCTTGCCACTAAAAAAAGGGCTGCCACAAACATTTTTGCACATGTGGGTCCCTTTCCTTCCTTTAAGATCTCTTTGGGATATAGGCCCAATAGAAACACTGCTGGGTCAGGGTATGCACAGTTTGATAACTTTTTGAGCAAAGTTCCAGATTGCTCTCCAGAATGGTTGGATCCGTTCACAGATCCACCAACAATGTTTTAGTGTCCCAGTTTTCCCACATCTCCTCCAACATTCGTCATTATCTTTTCCTGTCATCTTAGCCAATCTGACAGGTATATAATGGAATCTGAGTTGTCTTAATTTGCATTTCTCTGATCAGTAGTGATTTGGAATACCTTTTCATATGACTAGAGATAGTTTTAATTTCATCATCTGAAAATTGTCTGTTCATATCCTTTGACCATTTATTGATTGGAGAATGGCTTGAATTCTTATAAATTTGAGTCTATTCTCTATATATTTTAGAAACGAGACCTTTATCAGAACCCTTAAATGTAAAAGTGATTTCCCAATTTATTGCTTCCCTCCTAATCTTGTCTGCATTAGTTTTGTTTTTCAAAATCTTTTTAACTTAATATAATCAGAATTATCTATCTGGTGTTCAATGAAGAGTTCCGGTTCTTTGGACACAAATTCCTTCCTTCTCCACAGTTCTGAGAAGGTAAACTTTCCTATGTTCCTCTAATTTGTTTATATCACTCTTTATGTATAAAACATGAACCCATTTAGATCTTATCTTGGTGTGTGATGTTAGGTATGGGTCAAGCTCTAATTTTTTCCATGCTAGTTTCCAATTTTCCTAGCAGTTTTTGTTAAATAGATAGTTCTTATCCCCAAAGCTGGGGTCTTTGGGTTTGTCAAACACTAGATTGCTATAGTTATTGCCTATTTTGTCCTGTGATCCTATTCTACTCCACTGATCGACTACTCTATTTCTTAGCCATGTACTTCTAATTCTTATGGCCATATTAAAAATAATCCTAATTTCTCTCATTAATCTTCTCACAATGTTGATCAAAACCACTGTTGTTTAGACCAGGGTTTTTTAAACTTTTTCCAGTCATAACCCTTTTTGCCCAAGTAATTTTTATTTGGTGCTGGGTATACAGGTATATAAAATAGGTATACAAGTCAAACATTTACTGATAATCATAATTTTACACTCCTCACATTCAGTTAAAAGATTCCATATGGGGTCATAACACACATTTTTATGAGCTGGGGCTTAGAAGACTCAGCCATTCCTTTGGCACACTAAACTTTCTCTTCAGGTTAAACATTTCCATTTCCTTCCACTCTTCTGAGGATGTGAGAAATGGCTCTAAGCATCTGAATTGCATCATATGAAAGCAACATTACATTTGTTCTGAATCCCTCAGACTGACGAAGTTGGAGCACATGTGGAAGTTGTACATTTAGACTTGAAGTCTGAGTGGCATCTTACCAGGTATAATGTAGAATGATTTTTTTTGGTTCAGGTTTGAGATGGACCAGCTCGATTTCAAGGCCAGGCTCTTTCTAAGTGTTAGGTTCTAAGATTCTGTAACAATGTTTGATTATGTAAGTGGAGACCAAAAGGGACTCAGGCCCCTTTTAAAGTTATCTTTCATAGGTTAAACACCAGTGAAAATATATTTTTTTTAACTAGGCTATTTGTAGGAAAAAATCATTACAATGTGAATTATCTGCAGGAAGTAGGATTAGTGTCATTATTTAGTCATTTGTGATATTGATTGTAGTGAGATTTACCTATATCTATTTTGTTTACAAACTGATTGAATGATCTGTGTATCCTGTAATCATTTTAGTCCTTAACTTGATCTACTATCTCCAGATCCTATGATCCTTGCAAGTATAATTGTATTTTGTATTAACTGATAGTTTTTAAAGTTCAGCAGTATTTTTAAAACCTAGTAATTTTGCTTATCTCAAAAATGTAATTCCTGATTTTTAGTCTATCTGATTCATTCTTTATTCTGAGTTTGTTTTAGGAACCTATTTTCTACTCTGAGCTTATTGATTTTCTGACAGCTATCTTTTTTCTGTTTTTCACTAAGTAAAATGGATGACCAAGTTTATGTCATCAATCCCCAAATCTAGTTCTGCTATGGGCTTGGCCCTATTTGATTGTCAGCTCAAGAAGTTTTATACATTGGCATAAGATCTCATTCTTAACTGCAGGTCTCCATTGCACAGCCCTCAAAAGAATAAGCATAATATCTCAATTCAAAACTAAATTTTATTAGCATAATCACCCTTTAAGTCCTGTTGGAACTTTCTGACACATTCATTTCCTTAATCTTTTATATGTAGTCACTTGTCGATTGCTAATTGCCTTCCTGGAGTCCCTTATGCCCATCCATTCCTCTTCTTTTTCTCTATAAATATTTTAGTCAAGGTTTTTATCATCTTAGTTAAAATAAGTCTTAAACTATTTTTTGCACCTCTAAGCTTTCTTTTGCAATACTGTCAGACCCACTTTCCTTAAATGCTGCTTTCATCATGTTGGTCTTCTACCCCCCCCCCCCCCAAATAAATAAACAAACAAACAAACAAACAAACATAAATAAATAAATAAATAACTTTTTATGAACTCTTCTTTGCAAACAAAAATGCTACCCACTGTCTGTCTATCCAGTTTACATATTACTTTGAATTCTTACATTTAACATCTTTTGTCTTTTTAGCCTTCACCCTCATGTCAACCATCTCTTTCTTTCCCTCTACAACTCTCTAGCACACTGCTTCTGCTCTTGTATGTGCCTCTCATCATTCCCTGAGTGTTGCATTCTCATTCTGGACCGTCTGTGTTCCCCTTGCCTGGGATGCCCTTATCTATTTCCTGCACCTATCTAAATTTTGTCTGTACTACAAGGCATATCTGAGGTTTCTGCCTCTTTCCTGAAACTTAGCTTGACTTCCAACCCTTGCTGGTCTTCCCTATCTATAAATTCTTAATGGATTTATAATCTGTAGGACACAATTCAAAATATTAATAAATTTTCCACAATACCTACAGAATTCTCAATAAACATGTGTTCATTGATTGTGGCATATTTTGCTTTTGCAATTTCTCTCCTTCCTACCATTAGTCACATTATCCCACAAAGGAAAGACAATTTGTCCTACTTTGGGCTCTTGAAGCTTATACTTACGGAATATAAGTGTTGGCATCAGGGATTTTCCCAGCATTGAGCTATTTTATTTAGTACCTCTTGGTGACAGTTTGGCATTTTGCATGTTAATATACCTTAAAAAAAAGATATATATCTTTTTGTGAAAGCCTTGCATTTATAGTAGTGAATATTTATTTTACCTGTGCTGTTAGTGAAATTAGGTTTAGAGTATGTTGTTTGAGTCTTTTAAAAAAGTTTACTTTTAGATTGGGAGCACAAAGAAGGTAAGAAATTTATTAAAATATGGGGTGGGGTTGTGTGGTTTTTTTTTGTTTTTTGTTTTTTAATGGAAGGCCACAAATAAATTTTTAAAAAGAAGCACAAAATAACCAAAAGTAGCTTCTCCAATTTCAGTCGTTTTTCTTAAATAATGTGTCAAGATGTAGGAGAGTTTGATTATTAAGAAAATGGCATGTTGTTCTTGCAGACTTGATTACACACAACCTTACCTGTGAATTACTAAAGAAGAGAATGTATAACCTGGGTTTGATTCAGTCATATTGAGTAGCCTGTCAACATAGGAAATAGTAGACTCAAAAGTTACAGAAATCCTTTTTTTTTTTTTTTTTTTTTTTTGTAAGCACATGCAATATAAGTAACCATGGAAAAAATCAATAAAAATGGTTTGAATTCAAAAATACTTTCTACCATTTGTTGGAAAACCATAAATGCATGTCAAAAATTGAATTCTTTAAAAAAATTTTGTTTCGCTCCCCTGCCTTATCTATGATCCCATTTCCCTAGCACTAAATGCAAATTATCATGTTATAACCATTATATGACAAGTGATGTAATGGTTACAACATGATAATTTGCATTTGCATCACGTGAAACCTGAAAGACTTTGAGAAAATAGAGGAGGATGTATTCTATGGATTGATCCTGTGTTCTGGTTTTTCCTTGAGAATTACGATGCTTTAACCGGATTTCTCCTGAAAGCGGCCTATGGCAGTGCTAATTCCATGAATAGCACTGCCACAACACTATCTCACTAAAAGGTTTTTATGTAATCTGGAAATTATGTCTTCACCTATTTTATTATAGGCCATTAGAACTGTAAGGAAAAGCTCACGTCTAAAAATTGTTAAGAAGGATTGATTTTTTTTTTTTTTTTAAGAATTTTGGGGATTCTGAAATAAATGATGAAAATTTCTTATTATAGGCTTTTAAACTGGAAAGGATGTTGGAGACCATTTAGTCCAACTATCTCAGTTTATAGATGAGTGAACTGAGACTTTGAGTGATTAAGTGACATGTCCAGCCATATACAAGTCATAAGTGACAGAAACCAGATTAAAATTTGGAACCCTGTTTCTAAATAGAGCCTCTTTCCACTCTAGAGAATCCACATTTGTGTAACCCTTCCAATTATTGTCACATCTTTTGTCTATTTTATTCTAAGTATTTTTGGTCTATCATACAAAGATGGGGGAGAGTGGGAAATAACCATAGTAGCAAGACTGTTCATGAGTACCTTAGTCTAATTGGTGAAAGCAGATAGATATAGATATATATATATATATATATATATATATATATATATATATATATATATATATATATATAAAACAAGATTCTAATTATGTAGAATAGGCCAAAACTGAGATGATAATCCTAAGTAAGGCTTTGTAGAAGAGGTATGATTTGAGCTGGGCACTGAAAATAGACCCAAAGGAACAGGAGTTGTTTAGATGGCATTTGGGGTGGGGGAGGGGAGGACTCTATAAACCAAAGCACTATCATGGGAAATAAGCATCACATCTTAATAGGACAGTGATATTTGTCTGACCCAGGGAAGTTGAGTTTAATTTTAAACTCAATTTTAGTTTATAGTAATTATGGGATACCCATGTTGCAATATCTTCTATGCAGTTGGAATTATATAATCTAGTTTTAGATGAGATCTAAGGATCTAGATTTGGGAGTCACCATCATGGAGATGGTATTTTTAATTGAAGTTGTAAGAGAAGATAATTTGTAAAGGGAAATGAATGTACAAAGACAAGAATCCCAGAGAATTAAGGATTGACTGAGCCTTGAAAGATATCTGAAAATAATTGATAGACTAAAAATGCAGGAAAAAAAAAAGTAGGAAATTAAAGATAGCATAGGATCATGGAACAGAAAAATTATATATATATATATATATATATGTCTATTACATATAAAAGATACAAACTTATGTATGTATATTTATCTGTCTCTCTGCTTGCCTGTCTGATCCATGCATTTATATATTCATCTACCTCTATGTCTGTCTATAGATCTAACCTCCAAATATTGTATTCACATCATTTCTGGAGAGGTCACAGAAGGTGAAAACTAAAAAAAATTAAACAAGGCATCTGTCTTTGGGAACTTTCAAGAGTCAGCTTTTTTTTTTTTTTTTTACATTTCTGAATAATTTATTTTTTTTTAAATTTTATTTTATTTGCATAACATATGTGTGGGTAATTCTTCAACAATAACCCTTACATAGTTTTCCGTTACAAATTTTTCCCCCCAACTTCCCCACCCCTTCCCTAGATGGCAGGATATCCACTACATGTTAATTATGTTAAAATATTGGCAAATCGAATATATGTATACATATTTCCAAACTTATCATTGGTGTGCAAGAAAAATCTTATCTACACAAACGATATATCAGATAAAGGAAACACAATGTAAGCAAACATCAATCAAGGAGTATGAGAATGTTATGTTGTGGTCCACATTTCGCATCCCTCTCTCTGGGTGTATATGGCTTTCTTCAGTGAACAGTTGGAGGTGGTTTGAAACATATCATTGTTGAAGAGAGCCATGTCCATCAGAATTAATTGTCATATAGTACTGTTGTTGCCGTGTATAATGATCTCCTGGTTCTGCTCATTTCACTCAGCATCAGTTCATGTAAAGTCTCTCCAGGCCTCTCTGAAATCATCTTGCTGGTCATTTCTTACAGAACAATAATATTCCATAATATTCATATACCATAATTTATTCAGCCATTCTCCAATTGAAAGGCATCTATTCAATTTCCAGTTTCTAGCCACTACAAAAAGGGCTGCCACAAACATTCTTGCACATGTGGGGCCTTTTCTTTTCTTTATGATTTCTTTGGGATACAAGCCCAATAGAAATGCTGCTGGGTCAAAGGGTATGCACAGTTTGATAACTTTTTGAGCATAGCTCCAAATTGTTCTCCAGAATGGCTGTATCCGTTCACAGCTCCACCAACAATGCATCAGTGTCCCAGCCCTCCCACAACCCCTCCAACATTCATCATTAACTTTTCCTGTCATTTTAGCCAATCTGACAGGTGTGAAGTGGTACCTCAGGGTTGTCTTGATTTGCATTTCTCTGATCAACAGTGATTTGGAGCACCTTTTCATATGACTATAAATAGTTTTAATTTCATCCTCTGAAAATTGTCTGTTCATATCCTTTGACCATTTATTGATTGGAGGATGGCTTGAATTTTTATAAATATGAGACAATTCTCTATATATTTTTGAGATGAGACCTTTATCAGAACCCTTGAATGTAAAGATGATTTCCCAATTTATTACTTCCCTCCTAATCTTGTCTGCATTGATTTTGTTTGTACAAAAACTTTTTAACTTAATATAGTCAAAGTTATCTATCTGGTTTTCAGTTAAGAGTTCCAGTTCTTCTTTGGACATAAATTTATTCCATCTCCAAAGGTCTGAGAGGTGAACTATATTACATTCCTCTAATTTACTTATAGTATTCCTCTTTATATCCAGATCATGAACCCATTTAGATCTTATCTTGGTATGTGGTGTTAGATGTGGGTCAAGCCCTAATTTCTTCCACACTAGTTTCCAGTTTTCCCAGCAGTTTTTGTCAAATAGTGAATACTTATCCCAAAAGCTGGGGTCTTTGGGTTTATCAAAAACCAAATTGCTATAGTTATTGCCTAGTTTGTCTTGTGATTCTATCCTATTCCACTGATCGACTACTCTATTTCTTAGCCAGTACCAAATGGTTTTCATGACCGCTGCTTTATAATATAGTTTTAGATCTGGTACAGCAAGTCCACCATCGTCAGCCTTTTTTTTCATTAATCCCCTTGAAATTCTTGACCTTTTGTTTTTCCAAATGAACTTTGCTACTATTTTTTCTAGATCTGTAAGATAATTTCTTGGGAGTTTGATTGGTATGGCACTAAATAAGTAAATTAATTTGGGTAGTATTGTCATTTTTATTATATTCGCTCGGCCTACCCATGAGCATTTTAAGTTTTTCCAATTGACTAGGTCTGATTTGATTTGTGTGGAAAGTGGTTTGTAATTTAGTTCATATAGTTCCTGACTATCCCTTGGCAGATAATTTCCCAAATATTTTATACTATCAGCAGTTATTTTGAATGGAATTTCTTTTTGTATCTCTTGCTGCTGAACTTTATTGGTAATATATAAAAATGCTGATGATTTATGTGGATTTATTTTGTATACTGCCACTTTGCTAAAGTTGTGAATTGTTTCTAGTAGTTTTTTAGTTGAGTCTCTAGGGTTCTCTAAGTATACCATCATGTCATCTGCAAAGAGTGATAATTTGGTTTCTTCACTACCTACTCTGATTCCTTTTATCTCTTTTTCTTCTCTTATTGCTGAAGCTAACATTTCTAATACAATATTAAATAGTAATGGTGACAGTGGGCAGCCTTGTTTCACTCCTGATCTTATTGGGAATGGTTCTAGTTTGACTCCATTACATATGATGCTTGCTGAAGGTTTTAAGTAGATGCTACTAATCATTTTAAGGAAAAGCCCATTTATTCCTATACTCTCCAGTGTTTTTAATAGGAATGGGTGTTGGATTTTATCAAAGGCTTTTTCTGCATCTATGGAGATAATCATATGGTTTTTATTAATTTGGTTATTAATATAATTGATTATGCTAATAGTTTTCCTAATATTGAACCAGCCCTGCATTCCTGGTATAAATCCTACTTGGTCATGATGTATTATCCTGGGGATGTCTTTCTGTAATCTTGTTGCTAAAATCTTATTTAAAATTTTTGCATCAATATTCATTAGGGAAATGGGTCTATAGTTTTCTTTCTCAGTTTTCTCCCTACCTGGTTTAGCTATCAGCACCATATCTGTGTCATAGAAGGAATTTGGTAGTACACCTTCTTTCCCTATTTTTTCGAATAGTTTATATAGTATTGGGATTAATTGTTCTTTGAATGTTTGGTAAAATTCACATGTAAATCCATCTGGTCCTGGAGATTTTTTCTTAGGGAGTTGATTAATAGCTTGTTCTATTTCTTTTTCCGAAATAGGGCTATTTAAATAATTTATTTTCTCTTCTGTTAATCTGGGCAATCTATATTTTTGTAGATATTCCTCCATTTCATTTACATTATCAAATTTATTGGCATAAAGTTGGGCAAAGAAACTCCTAATTATTACTCTAATTTCCTCTTCATTGGAGGAAAGTTCTC
>JAJPUD010004209.1:128313-146964 GCA_023553655.1 Myrmecobius fasciatus
CTCTTCTGCTTCTTGCTCATGATTTAAAGTTGGGATATTGGTCAAAACCAGAGAAAACTGCAAGGATTTGTATTTGCCCTGGGGCAGTTTGCCGAGTTGACTTTCGGTCTGAGGCTGGTCGGGCTAGATTCGCACTAGGACCACGTTTTCAGCTGGTCTCGATCCACCCTTTTCCAAAGGCAGATCTGCCAAAGCACCTACCCGCAAGCAGAGCAAAGTGGCCCAGGCGTCTCCCAGGGGCTTCCTGGGTGCCCAAAATCCGCCCCTCTATCGCAGCCCTGACTTCCGCCCCTGCTGGAGTCTGATTGCGACCAGCAGCCGATTTCCCCTGAGGCTAACCTTCTCCGGAGTTCTTTCAGGGTAGATCTTTGATAGAAGTGCGTTGTAGTCCAAATGCTTGGAGGTGCTCTCACTTAGAAACCAGTTGGAGGGCTTACTTTGTCTGGGTTTGAGGGAATGTCCCGGGAGTTCACAGAGAAAGCTGTCCGCAGTTCGCCATCTTGGCTCCGCCCCCCCCAGAGTCAGCTTTTTAAAAAAAACTTATACTACAACCATTGCAGCATGCATATGTATCATTTAAGCAATCATACATTATAAAATTACTCTAGTGCATAGTAGAGTTCACTTCCTGTATCAATGACTACATGCGATATTCCTGAAGCACTGTCTTGTTTTGGTCTTCCTGTATTGTTTCATTCTTTGAGTGCATTCATTGCAAAAAAGGGACTAAGTTGTTTTTAATTAGTCATGTATGCTTGTTTTGTGTTTTCTTTTGTTTTTACAGCTCAAAATTTGTGCCAAGAAGAAAATTAAAACCCAACTCCCTGCAGTTCGAATTAAATAATTCCTTTGGCATTTAGACATGCTTGAAGTCAGAATCTGGTGCTTTTATATCATTTCTTGGACTCGGGCCACACGCCAGACCTTGTTATATTGTGGATCTATTCTCTGTCAACAAGAGAGGCAAAATTTTAAATGTTCTCCAGAGCTGTAGGAATTAGGTTTTTTAGCTATTGAAAGTCTGAGGGACAGTATTATATTTTAAAATGCCCTTTTAACCATCCTTATTATTAAACTAATTCTAAAAATTTTAATATTTACTACTTTTATACATTCAGGGAGTAAAATCATGGTTTTAAAGCTTGAAAATGACTGATGTGAGAGTTTGAATGTTTGGAATGTACCTATGTCAATGTATTTATTAACATTGTGTGTCAGTATTGTGTGTGTGTGTGTGTGTGTGTGTATAAATAAGTAAATTAAAATTATTTCTTTTAACATTATTCTTGTCATTTTCCTCTAAAATTCATTTAGCTTGTGGTACTCCATCAGCTCAGTTCCCACTGACTGTCTATTAAGATCCTCAGTGTGGAGCTGTCCTGGAATCTGTTCTGTACCGAGGCCTGTAGGTCTGACAGTAGATCCTGGCTCTGGCACTTCAGTCACACAGTCTCTTTGAGGCTCACCTTGCTCATCTGTAAAAATGAAAGAAATGAAAACTCTGATACTTGCCCAGAGCTCTCAAATACTGATGTATGAGCCCAAGGTGTTAGTCTGTGCCTCCTTCTATTCCTGTGTAAAGCAATGAGGGCACTGGGCTGACCTTAGCCGGCATTCATAGAGCCCCATGTTCTGCCCATCTCCTTTGGTCCTTACAGCTCCAGGTCATATGGGCCGGCTTTGGGTGAGAGTACCGACCCTGCCTCCTGACCAGAGAATGTCTGTGAGCTGCTGGGCCGGATGACCTCTTGGAGATCAGCAGAGTGTAGGCAATGGGAAAGGTCGCGGGGATGGGGGCTGAGAGCTGAAGGTCTGGGCTCAGTCCTAACAGGGTCACTCATGGCCTGGGTGGCTTTGAGAAGTCATTTCTTTTCTTTCTGACTCTGTTTCCAAATGTGTTTAGGGGTGGAGGGGTGGAAGGGAGAGGGTAATGATTGAAAAATCTCTTTCAGCTCTAAATCTATGGTCTTATAAAATTGAAAATTCAAAATTGTCTCTGGCTTGGAGAGCTGGATCTGTAAAGGTCTTTTGTTTATTAATGACATATTTAGTCAGATTTTCACATTCCCACTAAAAGGTAATAAATAATATGCCATATTTGCAGATGTTAGAGATTCATTAGCTTCAGTTTTGATATGCAAATTAGCTTACTTTGGCACCTTTAAAAATGGGTTTACTGAAGCTTTAATAGATAAGTTGGTTAAGTAGTTTTAATTAAAATATCATCTCTCTTGAGATAAATTACTCCAACACTTATGAGATTAATGAATTCCAGTTGTGGCACCCAGCATGTTGCAGTTCCCTGGGAAATGTTAATTGATGAAATTTGCCATATATATCCTTTGATAATTTTTAGAATTGTAATCATAATAAAATGTCAAAGGTTCCTTTCTTGACCTGACATATATTGAAGTATATATATATTTTTAAAAACTTAAATATAAAATAGGAAAAGAAAAAAATTGCCATGCACACAACAGAACATGAGAGTATTTAAAATATAAAACAATTTTCCATTTCACTATGTTATATGTTATAAATACTACACATGTTCAGGGCTATCTTTTCTTTCTTATAGTTGAATTATATTGTTTCTATGTTTGTTTTTAAAAGATCTTTTAACTATTATATGTTTATCATAGTTGTAGTCCAACTTGCTTTTCTCTTTCTTGAGACAAAAGAATGTGTTCATCTTGACAACATATAATTAAACATGTTGAATGTTTTAAATTACTTCAAGAATCGGTGATTTTATTGGAGTAGATGCTTCCTCTATTGACACAGTCAGTCATAACTGATGGTCTTAGGGAATAGCTGTAGCTGAAAAAGCTTATACCCTTCCTGATTGTTGACAGTTTCTTTGAAATTATCTAAGCAACTTCTTGTCTGGCTGAAACTCAACAGTCTTTCAGCAAGCTAGGTCTGTGTTCTCTCTGTCTTTCTCTCTCTCTCTCTCTCTTTAATGTTAAATCCAATATATGCATACATATTTATACAATTATTGTGCTGCACAAGCAAAATCAGATCAAACTAGAAGAAAAAGAGAAGCAATATAAAATGCTAGTAAACAACAATAAAAAGTGAAAATGCTATGTTGTAAACCACACTCAGTTCCCACAGTCCTCTCTCTGGGTGTAGATGGCTCTCTTCATCACTGAACAATTGGAACTGGTTTGAATCATCTCATTGTTGAAGAGAGCTGTGTCCATCAGAATAGATCATCATGTTGTCTTCTTGTTGCTGTGTGGAATGATCTTCTGGTACTGCTCACTTCTTTTAGCATCAGTTTATGTAAGTCTCTCTAGGTCTCTCTGAAATCATCCTGCTGGTCATTTCTTACAGAACAATAATATTCCATAACATTCGTATACCAGAATTTATTCAGCCACTCTCTTACTGATGGGCATCCACTCAGTCTCTAGTTTCTTGCCACTAATAAAAGAACTGCCACAAACAGTTTTGCACGTGTGGGTCCCTTTCCCTTCTCTAAGATCTAGGCACAATAGAAACACTGCTGGGTCAGGGTATGCACAGTTTGATAACTTTTTGAGCATAGTTCCAACCAAATTGCTCTCCAGAATGGTTGGATCTGCTCACAGTTCCACCAACAGTGTATTAGTGCAGGACTCTGTTCTTATGACAGTCTTCAGGAACTAAAATCACCTCCATGTTACAATAAAAAGTATTGGAGGAGGTCTTCAGTGGACGGTTTTTGAGTTATATTTGAGTTTAACTTTGTAAAGGATCTTGGGTCTAGAAAACTTACCATGATGCAGAGTAAAGTAATTGTGACCAAGAAAATCATATTTGCAATCTTTATAAAATTAAATAAAAAGAACACTAAAGAAACTTGAAATCTGTGTAATGGAAAAAACAGTGGAAGTCCCAGAGAAGAGATAATGAAATATATTCCCTCCTTCAAAGCAGAAAAATGGAAGACTATATGAAAAAAAAGAGTTTAGATGTTGTCAGACATGGTTCTTTGTTGAATATTTTTTGATTAATTGGTTTCTTTGGCACAAGAAGTAGTTCAATCTTGGGAGAATAAGTAGAAAATGCTTGTAATATAAAAACAAGTCATCAGTAATTTTTTAAATAATTTTTCCAAATTACAATTTTACAAATTTACAATTTATTACAAGTTTAGTGATTTACTTCTCTAATGAGCACATCAGTACCTCTTCTTTAGAATCAAGTTTTCTTGTCAGTAAAAGGCCAGTGACTAAGTTTAAAGTAAAATAATAACCATCTCTGAGAATAACTAAAATAGGACAGCCTTTTGGATGTATAACTGAAATGCTATTGTTTGTCCTTAGTTCTTGAAGAGGACCATCAGGGAGGTTATGCCATGACCACCTTTTATTTGTTGCTTTCTACTGTGAAATACAATAATGAATGATAGCAGATATGTCCATAGCATTGAATGTTTACAAGATGATTTACATATATTATCTTGATTTTCCTAACAGCCCTAGGAGGTAGGTACATTTTAATAGTGAAGTAACTATCACCATTTTATAGAAAAGAAAACTGAGGCTCATTTTAAATCTCAAGTGATTTGCACAGTAAGGCTTTAATCTAAGATACTGTAGTTTACTAGCTGTAACATAATTAGTTTTAAAAAGTTAGAGGTATATTGGTATATAATGTTATAATGTGGATTTATGATTGGTATGATTTCCTCTTTGCTTAAGCCTTAATACAAATACTGGCAGCGGCTGCAGTTGAACGAGATGTGGCTTATTTCACTTTCGGGGACTCAGAATTGATGAGAGACATTTATAACATGCACACCTTCCTTACTGAAAGGGGACAGACAGTTGGTAAGTACTTGATAATATTGTCTTTCTGTTTAGAAGAGGGGTTTGTTTAAAATCCCGAGAGGGTGTCACAAGCAGGAAGGGAAAGAATTTATTTGGTAAAGGGGGTGACAGAGTAAACGAGAAATTTCTGGTCTGAGGGTTTCATTTGCAGTGTTTTAGTTGACTAGTGTGACTTTTTGTCTTTATGTCCTGGATATATTGAATAAACATTGTATGGCTAATTCTGTTAAAAGTTCCTGAACATGTTGGGACTATTCATTCCCCCTTTCACTAGAAAGAAGCAGATTAGCCAGGTAGAGATAAGTGCCTACCAACTGCCAGTTGGACTACTAATATGCTGGGTGTGGTTCTCCCCTCCACCCCACCCCACCCCCAGCTTAAGTCAGAAAGCTTTCCAGTATTATTCAGAAGCTGAATGATTAGGCCTACTGTGTGCCAGGCATTCTGGGTTACTTCTCTTATCATCCAGCTATCATTTAAGGAGAAGGCTCTGGATGCATGCTTATGAACCTGTGCACTTAAAGACAAATGGGTTTTTAAAACATAAGATTGTTCTTCAGCCATGCACGTGAAAAAGATTTCTTAGAGCCAAATTGTAGGATATAATCTTCATCAAACTGCAAAGAGGGAGGAAATTTTGTAGGTTTTATCTGTACATTATTATCTTTGTTTTATGTTAAATAGTCTTATTCTTTATTTTTTAGGGCAAGTTTATAAGCTGCTGCTCCGGTATTACCATGAAGAATGCAAAAGCTGTTCTAGCTCAGGACCTGATGTTAAGCTTTATCCTTTCATTTACAGTATCATTGACTCCTATGCAGATACCACGGACCACAATGGGAAAAGGGCCGGATTCCGTGGATTGGAATGAATTGGGACTCCTTAGTCACCATGGAGTTTTTGATTCCCCACTTCCCTGTCCTTCCAATATGCTGTCTAAATTGCTGGGTGTAATATAGGGACTGGCTTAACTTAATAGAATTGTGTATATAATCTTGCATTTGTAATCCAGTATGCTGTCTCATTTTGAAGAGATGGAATTTTTCAGATAGTCCATTTAAACCATCTCTATCTTGATTATGAATCAGTGTTGCGAAGTATAATTTTATTTTTGTTTTTTCTTATTCATCAGCATATTTCAGTCCATATTATATAGGCTCCATAGTCCATCAGATTTCTTATTGAAAAAGGTTATTCTTAATCCTTCACTTTTTTTTTTTTTGATACCTATCAATCACACAAAATGCCTCTGCAGCTAAATGATTACCAGTGAGTCCTGGATATTCTGTTTAAAAGTTTTATGTATATTTTTTTTAATTGACTGTGCTCATAAATAATCCTTTCTCCATCTCAAATTCAAGGATTATGTGTCTACATTATTTAAGTTTTTGAAAGTAAAGAGTGTGTATATATATTTACACACACATTTATATACAGATATAGATACACATATACCTTTCCAACATGTGTAGCACAGTAAAAATGTCCTAAATTAAATGTCTTCAATATAAAAATAATATTTTTTTAAAAAATTTTGCTGGTGAAGCACCACATATCAATTTGTCTGCCCTTTTTTCTTAAAATACATTTTACTTTATCATATTTTTGAAATCCTACAAAGATGGAGGAAAATAGAAGAGGTCTGTGTGAAACAAAATGCAGATTTAAAAGATTGCAGTTTAAAAAAAAAACTAGGATCAATATATGTGGTCAGTGGTGAATGAGGAAGTGTGTATAGCAAAAAATTGGGAACTGGGACTTCAAGCTAATTTATTTTTAATCAAATCATCATTCTGGCATTTTGAGGGATGTTGAGATTTTCAATGGAATTTCATTTAAAAGCTATTCTTTCTCTTATAGCTGTATTTTCTTTATAGACCAGTTTGGAGTCCAGAGTGTTTAATTTGTGCCCATAAAAGGTAAATGAAACTGAAGTGACAGAAAATTATTAGGCTTACGCCTCATCAGAGACTCTGCCTTCTGTTATCTTAGCTACAGTTAGATGGACATACAACTGAAAACCCCCTGTGAAAGATTACAAACTCTTCAAGAAATTAGAGAGAGGGAATATGTTAATGATTTGTTATATATCATCTACAACTTAAGCAGAAAAATATGTGACCAGATTTCCAAGGCAACTAGAACAACCAGACTATCAAAACTCTGGTTTGTGGTCAATTAGTAAGAAGTGTTGTCCAGGTCAAGTTCTGTCGGGAGCACTTATGGACCCCAAGTATGAGAACTGGCAAAGACCTCAGCTGCGATTTAGTTAAAAACACTCACTTTAGAGAAAAAGAGACAAGGCCCTAGAGGATATATGTGTAGCTGAAAATCACTTAGCAAATTAGTGGCAGATCTCTGGTCAGACCTTAGATATACTGATCTCAGTCTGAGACTCCCTTCTTTGGCTGCTTCTTTAGGACTGCCTGGATCCTGTTCTAATAGAATTGAACTGATATTGTACAAATGCTTTCCCTTGTTAGGTACCCCAGGCAATTCTCTAAGACTATAAAATTTACAGATAAGTTCCTAATCTGCATCACTTTAAATGATTTTTATAGTAAGAGTTTCCCATGCTGATGAAATCACAAATGTGGACCAAAAATACTGTTAGAAATAGTTGGCCATTAGCCAAGGCCTGAATTTATTTTTGTTTACATAGAAATACTTCACCTAATAGCTCAACTAATATTTGAGTGATAATGTAGTAAATTCATTTTAACCAGTCCTCATATAAAGTTTCACATCCTTACAATACTAGCATTAGATTCCTTACTGAGGCTACTCTGGGTCCTATTCCCTGACTGAGCTGTTCTTTGTCTACTTTCCCGAACCTCTACCCCTTTGTGATCTTTCACCTTGAGGAGTATTTTCATGGAGCCAATTAACATTAGCTGTTAGTATGATGATATTTTGCATTTGTTGGTACACATATGATTGGCAGTAGCTTTTATCACAACAGCCAAAGATACTATTCATTTTCGTGTAATCTAGCCAAAGGCTTGAAATTTACTTTTTTTTTTTCTATTATTGATATCTTTTATTTTTCCTTGCAACCCACTTAAAACTTTGGCAAAGTTATCATAGTTAAATTTTATGTTCTTATCTCCACTCCAGTATTGAGTAGATTGTTGTTCTTCAAATCAGTTCAAAGTATACTGTAGAAATGCACAAACCCAGGTGAAGATTCCCAGAGGTAATGGTCTTCCAAACTTAATGGCCCTCATTCTTACTTCTTGGTGCTGAACTAGGGAAATAAGTAGTTCCATCTCTTCTTTCCAAGCTAGTTTCTTTTTCTTAATTGTAACAAGCATAGTACATTTAGATGGCATAACATTGAAAAAATAATCATTTCTGTGTGGGGGAAAAAAGAGCTGTCATCATTAGATGATCAATTTCTTCCTAATGGCCTATGAGTTATTCAGACCAGATTGAGACTACTGAGACCTTTGTTATTCTTCATCTAGAAAGTACCTGAGCTAATAATGTTTTTTCACTGGAGTATTCAATAATCAGAGGAGGGAAAATTGCTATCTCTACTGTGAGATATTTATTGTCTTTTTATCTACTTGAACTAAAGCTAATGGTTTTCATTGTCATTTAATGGTGTTTATTTTTTTTTCTGTATAAATGA
Organism: Myrmecobius fasciatus; assembly: GCA_023553655.1. Lineage (NCBI taxonomy): Eukaryota > Metazoa > Chordata > Mammalia > Dasyuromorphia > Myrmecobiidae > Myrmecobius > Myrmecobius fasciatus. The sequence continues at coordinate 136,771 of JAJPUD010004209.1, forward strand.
GAATAAAGAGGTGTCTTTATAACCATTCAGAATTTTTTCAATATATCAGAATTTTTTAAGAAATTTCTCAGGCATTGGCAGAGGGAGAAGGAAAGTTAAATTTAAATCAAAACTTGACTGTCATGTAATTCATACCCTAATCTTCCTTGAAAGAGCAACAGGGCAGAAAAGCAAATGATATTCACATTCTTTACTAAGTGCCTGGCATTGATCATTACTAATAAGTGAGCATGTATAGGACTGGTTCTGACATTTTCAAGTGGATGGTTCTGACCCTTCTTCATTGAGATGATGACGGCAGCACAAATATGTAAGATTAGTGTTTTGAAAAAGAGCTTTAACAGGAATTCTCTCTGACCCATACACTACTCACCAATATTACTTTTTATGGGGGAAATTAACATGCACTTAATTCCCATCTGCTTTTGCCCTCTTCTCTCTAAGCAGTCTCTGTAGCCTCATGTAGGGGTGTGCTGGAGCCAGTTCTACCAGATTCAGAGGGCCAGTTATTAACATTTTCAGTGTGGGCATTTATACCTTGGAAATCAGCAAATGTTACAAATCAGAGTCTTATTGATTATTTAGACTTAGGAAAGCCAATAGAGCAGACAATGCAGGTTATACTTCAAAATAGGCACGTGTACATCCTCTCCACCCCCTCTACCCCCCAAAGCTGGTTGTTAACATTTATCAGCATGTGTACAACCAGCCATCTCCAGTCTTTGTGGTAAAACAAGGATATCCTAAAGGCAGTTTTGCAATTTAAGGATTGGAATTTTGTCCCATATAAAAGCTGATCATACATATTCTATCTTTCACTTAAGTGGAAGGGAAAAGCTTTAGGATGAAAGGCAGGAATTTAAACTAGTAGCCAATATTTAATAAACATATTAAGCACCTACTTTATACTGGGCACTGTTATAATAAAATTAATTATTTTATGTTATACTTTAGTTGTCACAGGATACAATAGTATTAATAGCTAAAATTGCCCCCAATTCTATTCTAGAGCCAAAGTTTTCTTGGCTCTCTCACTCAACAATTCTGTTATCTGTCAAGCCATAAAGATTTAACAGTTTACCAAACACTAGCAATTAAATCTATATGTATCCATCTGACAATGGTTTAGTTTTTCCTGAGGATTTCTTCTAAATTCCTGCTTAATGCATCATAATCATTTTTATTTAGAAAATGGGAGGTATCTGTATGCTAATGTTTACATGACTTTTATAGGAAGACAATAAAGACATTCTGATCATACTGTTACTACTAATTTGTTTCTTGATTAAAGTTGAAGGAGGGTGCTTTGGGTTTTGGGGGGGTATCGGAGAATAAATCTTGGAATATAAGTTTATATGGGTTTATCATCCCAAATGTATAAGAATACTTTGCTTGATCATCATGAAGAAACATTAAAAGGAAAAAGAGGGACTAAAAAAGGGGAGAGGGGGCAGTTTGAATCATAGCTTTTCTATCTTTCTTTTCCTTTATTTCCTTCACAGCCAAAGTCCTAGAAAAAACTGCGCTCTCCTTCCTCATCTCACTTGTCTCTCAACCTCCTGCAATCAGACTTCTGATTGAACCAATTAAAACTGCTGTCTTCCCAGGTTTTCAGTAATTGATTATTGCATCCAGTGGCCTTTTCTGAGTCCTCATTTTTTTTTAAAGCTTTTTATTTTTCAAAACATGCATGCACTATTTTTCAATATTAGCCCTTGCAACACCTTGTGTTCCAATTCCACCCCCACCCCTTTCCTAGATGGCAAGTAGTCTAATATATGTTAAATATGTTAGAAATATGTTAAATTCAATATATGCATACCTATTTATACAATTATCATGTTGTGCAAGAAAAACCAGATCAAACCAGTAAAAAAAAGCAAAATGCAAGCAAACAACAAAAAGTGTGAAAATGCTATGTTGTGGTCCACACCTGGGTGTAGATGGCTTTCTTCATCACTAAATAACTAGAACTGGTTTGAAACATTTCATTGTTGAAGAGAGCCAAGTCCATCAGAATTGATTGTCATATAGTATTGTTGTTGCCATGTATAATGATCTCCTGGTTCTGCTCATTTCACTCAGCATCAGCTCATGCAAGTCTCTCCCGTCCTCTCTGAAATCGTCCTGCTGGTCGTTTCTCACAGAGCAATAATATTCCATAACATTCATATACCATCATTTATTCAGCCACTCTCCAATTGATGGGCATCCATTCAGTTTCCAGTTTCTAGCCACTACAAAAAGGGTTGCCACAACTGAGTCGTCAATCTTGACCACTCTGGACATCGGATAATATTACCACAACTTTCTCCTGACTAATCTCTTTCAGATTTTTGTGACTGTTCTCTTCTGTGAGAATTCCCTTTGTATACAACTGTTACTCTCTTGCTTGGTCACTTCTTTTCATTATTTCCAAAAAGTTAAATCCAAATGGACACTTTGAGCTGATTCTCACTTCAGTTCTGCATCAACAACTGCATGCTGGACATCAGCTGGTTGTCCCACAGGCATCAAACTCAGCCTGCCCGAAATAAAACTGTCTAAATTTACCTTCTCCAGTCATTCATCTCCATCCATAACATCATCATTCTTCTAAATCATCCCGGTTGAACATGTCTCAGTTTGAATGAGGCAATGCCCATTCAATGATTAACCCTAAGTAAGAAATGAGACAAAGAATAACAGCATTTAGGGGGTGGGATTTGAATCAAAGTGCTCTTTCTACCATGTTGTCTCCCATTTGTTAATTTTGCATTTTACACCATGTTTTGTATCCCTTCTCTATACTACTTCTATGTCCACTCTCTCATCAGACCTTTATCACTTCTTAACTGGACTATTTCAATAGCTCCCTAATTAGCCTTTCCCTATTTAGTTTCTCTCTACTTCTACCCATCTTTCACCCTACTAACAAGGATTTTTTCTAAGGCTTCTTTTGTTATTTCCATTCTCAAGAAGTTCCATGCCTAACTTTTGCCTCATGGAAAAGGGGAAAACAAAAAACAAAAAACCAACTCTTCTGTTTAGTATCTCAAAGCCTTTTTATAATGTGGCTCTAACCGTATCTGCAGAATGATTTCACATGCATTGTACCTTTAGCCAAGTTGTGCATTTGATTTTGTTCCCTGTACACAATATTCCAAATCCCAAAAGTCCAAAATCATTTATGTGCTTTTGCTCAGACTGTGTCCCATGTCTGGAATGCTTTCCTTTTCCTCTCCACATCTTTTGGAATCCTTCACTTTCCTAAATATTCAGCCCAAGTGTCACCTTTTACAAGAAGCTTTTCATGATTCCCCCACTTTTCTACTACCTTCTAATCACTTTGCATTTGTTTTGTGTATATTATACATATGTATACATACACAGATTTATACATATGTATATATTTATATGCAAGTGGTTATCCTCCAGGAAAATGTAAACTCCATGAAGGCAGATACTTTGATTTTTGGTTTTCATATGCCTCATAGACTTAGCACAATGACTGGCAAGTAGCAGGTTTATTTATTGTTATTATTTATTTGTTAATCAATAAGCCTTGATTGAATTGAATAGAATTCCTGACCTTTACTCTTTCCACATGCCCAGGTTTTCTGATTCCCCTTTGTTATTGTTTGAGCAAATCCTAGTATTATGGATTTATAATGCAAAAGAAAACCACTTTCTCTCCTCCCCAAGTTTTGATTGATAGAATAATTGTGCAGAATTTATCTTAGTGAACTTTAGTGGCTTTAGCTTCCTGCTTTGCATATTCAGTGTTTGAGTAACACCTAAGAAGCCTTCTTCCTCTCCAGCTCAACCCACATCAAAAGAGTCTTTAACAGCTGCTACCCAGGGACAGCTCCAGAGGCAGCTGGATGAGATCAGTGGAAGGCAGGCTGGTGGCCTCCTTGCATTGGAATGACCTTTGTCGAAGAATGAAATGTTATGGCTCAGAGACTACAGTAGTCAATATAATAAGAGCTCACCCTTTCATTCATTTTTCATTAAGAGTGCTGCCTGGGACCAGTTCTTCCACTGAAAACTAAAATTGGCAAATGACACATCTGCTATCTTAAGTGAGGAGAGAACCGAAGAGAAGGAAAAGTCTCTGGGGAAGGCAGAAAGCATAACCATTAATCTTAGGTAAGGGCCTTTTGGAGAAACAGGTGATTTTGAGATTCTTATAGGGGTCTTGGGGACATAAGCTTTCAGTCGGCAGCTGTCTGAAGAGAGACAGTGGAAAATCAGCCAGTAAGAATTTATAGAGTATCTGCTGTGCACTGGCCATTTACTACACAGATGAGAGCCAGCCTCTTAGCCCAAGTTGGAGACATAAAGATTTGCTTTCAAGTCCAAGCTCTGCCCCAAACAGACTGTGACCTCAGTAAGTCTCAGGGTCCCCAGGCAACTCCTACCACAAATTGCTGGGACATTGTCAGTCTGAATTACAAAAGCATTTCCCTCCCCTGCACCCCAGTTCTCTACAGCAATGAAATCATAAGTCCTGTCCAAGAACAAAGCAACTATGTGCTTGGCATTAGTATTAAGGTGCTGTCAAAAACATGCAAATACAAGACAAGGCTCCTGCCCTTAAGAAACTTGATAGAAAGCTTTCCCTGACACATGAAACTGCTGAATGATGTGATGTAGAGGATATTCTGTAAGCATTCAGAGGGGAGAGAGGTCAGTAAATACCACAGTGGTCAGGAAGAAAACAGTATGGAAAAGAAGGAATTCAAGAAGTCTTGAAAATAGAGAGGATGGGGCTAGTGATCCACAGTGGATAGAGCACTAGCCCTTGAGTCAGGAAAACTCCAAATGCATCGGCAGACACTCAATAGCTGTGCGATCCTGGCGAGCTCAACGTTAGTTGCCCCTCCTCCTCAAAAGAAAGAATATGGAGGGGAATGGTTGGATAGGTAGAGGGAAAGGCCTTTGTGATGAGTAGAAATATGAAAATAATTCCAGCTTGACTAAAACTGAATGCACGTATTGAAGTCAGAGAACCTAAGTTACAATTTCAGCTCTAACAAACACCTTTTAGCTGAGTGACCTTGGGCTAAAGCTCTCTGTATCTCAGTTTCCACATGAGAGTTTTGGTCTAGATGACCTTAAAGCTCCAAGTTTATGATTTTGTGTTAGGAAGTAAGAAAATTAGATCAGAGCACCAGCCCTGAAGTCAGGGGGACCTGAGTTCAAATCTGTTCTCAGACACTTAACACTTCCTAGTTGTGTGACCTTGGGCAAGTTACTTAACCCCAATACCTCCACAAAAAAAAAAAAAAATAGATCAGGATCTGATTATTAATAGAAAAACCTAAGAAGGAACAGAGAGATGGGGTAACCTCCTGCTAGGGTTTGATTTTGCCATGGTGATACTCTGTTTTCTGACCTTGTTTTATACAAAAACCTTGGATATATGCCCAAAAATGACAAAAAGTTTTCATATATTCCAAAATATTCATTCAATAAGTACACATGTCAGTAACAAAGAGGTATTGATTCGAGAATGGATGAACAAATTGTGGTATAAAATGCAATGGAATAGCATTGTACCATTAAGAAACTACAGATATGTGAAAATTAGAGAAACAGGTAAATTTCATGGAACTAATGCAATGAAATAAATAGAACTGGAAAGTCACTATAAACAATGACTAATGTATATGAAAAGAATCCTGAAATAAGGCCAAAAGCCAAACAGTTTGTACTCTTAATGATCAATTGGTCCCCAAAGAAGAAATGAGAAAGTGAGACTCACTCTTTGGATTATAAATTCAAGTGACAATTTAGTCAGTCTGATATTTTGACATCTCTTTCTATTACTTATAAATTAAATCTTCTCTTTTAACCTTTCATGTTTGCCTTTTAACCGCAACTAACCTATAAGGTCCCTTGAAGATGAGTGCCAAGTCCTTTATTTGTTTGTATACCCTACAAGACCTTATCATTGTTTTCTTGCACAAAATTTAGTAAATATTTGATCTGATAATACTGATGTTATGAAAACTTAAATATTCTATGACATACACCTAGATAATTTGATTTCTACAAAATAATACAATTTGCAATTCTATTTAGTATAGGATGGATCAATTAATTACAAGCATTTTAAAGCACCCATCTAATATATGCTTTGCTTCAGACCCCATGGCACCTGAGAGACCATCTAGATTTTGAGAAAGCAGATTTCAAAGGGTTGAAAGGAAAGCTTGGTTTGGATACCATAAAAAGGAAAAATACTTAGGAAACATAGGAAATGCTCTAGAATTAATTCTGAAGACATGAAAGAATACAGTGTTTATTAAGGGAAAATGGGAGTTGAGTATTGGAGTCAAAGGAAGACCCAAGTTCATAGGTGGCTTCAGACATTTATTAGCTTTATGATACTAGGAAAGCCACTTAACCTTTCTCACCCTCAGTTTCCTTATTTGTAAAAATGTGACAATAGCACCTACTTTACAGATATACTCTCAAATGAACTAACATATAAGAAGCACTTTTCAAACTATATAGATTGCTATTGCTGCCATTATTAATCCACCCACAAGCTTATTTTAAGAATATACAGAAAATGTAGAAAAGTGCAGGTAATAGGATAACTATTTTAGGATAGTCATCCTATACGAGTATAGGATGGTTCTGTAATAATAGCAGTTGTTCTCCTAAAACAGCCTAAATCCCTAGGAAAAACCTGACCTACAGGGGCAGTTCAGCCTGAATGAAGTACAAATACCTCTAGGCAAACTCTGTGGAGCAACAAGCTCTGGAGGCAGCCTTAAAAAATTTCATTTCACAGACTCACAGACTATGTGGGAATCCGATCACTGAATAGAAGACCGAAGGACCTTTCACTGCTGAAGGATGCCAAGCATAGCTGTGCTGACCAGAAATGTCTGTCCTGGGCTGGGCTGCCACTCTGGGAAAAAGAAAGTAGCATGCACCTGGTGAGTGTAGCAGCAGAGGGACAGCTGTAGTTTGTAATTAACTGTGGAAGTACAGGGAGCAAAATCAAATATTTGTGGGACAATGTGACTGGGGACCCCAATCATGGCTTAGGAGTGGAGAGGAAAGTTTGGGTAGTTTAAAAGAAAGGTTTGGACTGAGCTGAGTATGATGAGGTGATTCTAAAAAAATAAAAGTGTGTAGAGTGAGATAAAAAGGAGTCATTAACTCATACAAATGAGGCATAAAAGAAAAATTAATAAAAACTATTAGAGGAGAGGTGGGTAGTGCTGGAAACTATACTACAATTAATTACAGCTTAGAATGTAAAGGGGATGAATTTACTCATAAAAAGAACATGGATAGCAGATTAAAAATTTGAATTTAACAATATATTGCTTTCAGGAAACAGTAAAAATGAGAAACTCAAAAATAAAACAAAGAGTTAGTATGTTAAAAAAAAAAGCAGAAATAGTGATAATGATCTCCAACAAAGGTAAAGCTAAAATAGATTTAATCAAATGATAAAAATAGGGAAACTATACTGTTAGTAATATTATTTAATATTGTTTTAGACCATTTAAAATAACTAGACACTGGGGCAGCTAGGTGGCTCAGTAGACAGAGCACCAGCCCTGAAGTCAGGATAGACCTGAGTTCAAATCTGGTCTCAGACACTTAACATTCCCTAGCTGTGGCACCCCGGGCAAGTCACTTAACCTCAATTGCCTCAGCAAAAAGCAAAAAAAAAAAAAAGGAATAAAATAACTAGACACTGTAAAACACTTGAGAGTATACCAATCAAAACAGACACCGGAATCATATGAAAATAAGCATAAAACACTTTTTATGTAAATAAACTCAGGTATAAATAATTGAAGTAATATACATTGTTCATGGATAGGTAAAGCCAATTATAATATTTAAAATGACAGTTTTTACCTAACTAATCTATTTAATGCCATCCTAATTAAATTATTAAAAAAGTATTTTACTGAATTAGAAAAAGTGGTAATAAAATTCATATAGAAAAACAAAAGGTCAGGAACATCAAAGAAATCAGGGAAAAAAGATATAAAGGAAGCAGATTCAATAGTGTTAAATCATAAACTATGTTACAAAGTGAAAGTATTGCTAAAGTATAAACTGGATAATTTTGATTATTTTAAATTAAAATTTTCTTGTATGAAACCTATGCAATCAAGAATAAAAGGAATAAAGAAAATTGGGGAGAAACTTTCATAGACAATCTCTCAGATAGGATATGATTGGGTTAGAATATTGGTGTGGTGTAGGAAATGAGCTAATTGATTTAGGAAAATGTAGAAAGATTTGGAAGGAAAATGCTATCCATCTTCAGAGAAACAGATGACAAATGGAAACAAGCATACTATGGTCTTGCAATATATACACATATACACATACACACACATACATATATATATATATGAAGGCATATGTATAAAATGTACACATTTATAGATATCTAGATATATGTATATATGTGTACACACACATATATATTTATGTAATTTTTTTCTTGGGAGTATTTTATTTTTCTAAATACATGTAAAGATAGTTTTCAAAATTCATTTTTGTAAAACTTTGTGTTACAGATTTTTCTCCTTTTCTCCCCTATTTCCCCCCTCTCCAAGACAGCAAGCAATCTGATATAGGTTAAATATGCACAATCCTTTTAAAACATATTTCCATATTTATCATATTGAACAAGAAAAATCAGACCAAAAGGGAAAAAAAAAACACAAAAACGAAAGAAACAAGCAAAATACTATATTTTGATTCACATTCAGTCTCCATAGTTCTCTCTCTGGATATGATTAGCATTTTCCATCCTGAGTCTATTGGAATTGCCATTTTTGAAAAACACCAAGCCCATCACACTTGATCATCACATAATCTTGTTACTGTCTACGAACTTTCCTGGTTGTGCTCACTTCACTTAATTTTAGCTCATATAATCTTCCCAGACTTTTCCAAAATCAGTCTGCTCATCATTTCTCATGGGATAATAATATTTCACTACTTTCATATATCACAACTTCTTCAGCCATTCCCCAACTGATGGGCATTCACTCACTTTCCAATTCTTTGCCATTACCAAAAGAACTGCTACAAACATTTTTGCACATATTGGTCCTTTTCCCTTTTTTGTTATTATTTCTTTGGGATATAGACCCAGTGAAACTGTTGGATCAAAGGGTGTGCACAGATTTATAACCCTTTGGACATAGCTTCAAATTGCTCACTAGAATGGTTGGATCATTTCACAACTCCACCAACAAAGTATTAGTGTTTCAGTTTTTCCACACCCCCTATAACATTCTATCTCTTCCTGTCATAAGATGGATTTTAATAATGATAAATGTTGTTTTATACTTGGGTACAGAAAATTCATTTCTCATATACAAAGTGAGAGAGGCATCGTGACATAGTGGTTGATCTGAAAAAGAGTTGAGAGTTCTAGTAGAATCCACAATATGATATGGTGGCTGAAAAAGCTAATGAAACCTTGTGTTGCAGTAGGAGGAGCCTTACTTCCAGGAACAAGAAGGTGATCCAACCACTGGACTCTGTCTACTTCACACCTCATTTGGACTATTGTGTTCAGCTCTAGGTGCCATTTTTCAAGAAGTGTCCAGGGGAGTGTCCAGGGGAGGACAACCAAGTTGGGAAGGGCCTTGAGTTCACTGGGCATGTTCATCCTGAAGAAGAGGAAATTTTGGGGAACGTGCTAGCTGTCTTTAGCTATTTGAAGGGGTATCAAGAGGAGAGGGGATCAGATTTATTCTGTTTGACCCCTTAGGGGACAAAAACTGAAACAATGAATAGAAATAACAAAAACAAAACAAAGCAAAACAATTTAGGCTACATGTCAGAACTTTCTAACATTATATAGTAAAGTGGAATTTACCATTTGAAGAGGTGACATGATCCCCTTCCTTGAAGGTCTTCAAGTAGAGACTGAACAATCATCTATCAGGTATAGTTAGTGGGTGTTTAAATATATGGCCCCTAAGGACCCTTCCAGCCATGAGTTTTCTGGTAAATATTTAACAACTCGGCTTTGGGTGGGGTGGGGGACAGAAAGGGTATGCATGACCAACCTTTAGTTCAATCTTCATTATTAACATATTTTCCATCACTTTTTTAAGTCTAGTCAGTCAACAAACAATAAACCAAGCCACGATTTGTATCATTTGCCAATTTTTTTTTTTTTTTTTTTTTTTTTTTTTTGTTTTT
>JAJPUD010004209.1:147364-181337 GCA_023553655.1 Myrmecobius fasciatus
AAAAAAAAAAAAAAGGAATAAAATAACTAGACACTGTAAAACACTTGAGAGTATACCAATCAAAACAGACACCGGAATCATATGAAAATAAGCATAAAACACTTTTTATGTAAATAAACTCAGGTATAAATAATTGAAGTAATATACATTGTTCATGGATAGGTAAAGCCAATTATAATATTTAAAATGACAGTTTTTACCTAACTAATCTATTTAATGCCATCCTAATTAAATTATTAAAAAAGTATTTTACTGAATTAGAAAAAGTGGTAATAAAATTCATATAGAAAAACAAAAGGTCAGGAACATCAAAGAAGTCAGGGAAAAAAGATATAAAGGAAGCAGATTCAATAGTGTTAAATCATAAACTATGTTACAAAGTGAAAGTATTGCTAAAGTATAAACTGGATAATTTTGATTATTTTAAATTAAAATTTTCTTGTATGAAACCTATGCAATCAAGAATAAAAGGAATAAAGAAAATTGGGGAGAAACTTTCATAGACAATCTCTCAGATAGGATATGATTGGGTTAGAATATTGGTGTGGTGTAGGAAATGAGCTAATTGATTTAGGAAAATGTAGAAAGATTTGGAAGGAAAATGCTATCCATCTTCAGAGAAACAGATGACAAATGGAAACAAGCATACTATGGTCTTGCAATATATACACATATACACATACACACACATACATATATATATATATATGAAGGCATATGTATAAAATGTACACATTTATAGATATCTAGATATATGTATATATGTGTACACACACATATATATTTATGTAATTTTTTTCTTGGGAGTATTTTATTTTTCTAAATACATGTAAAGATAGTTTTCAAAATTCATTTTTGTAAAACTTTGTGTTACAGATTTTTCTCCTTTTCTCCCCTATTTCCCCCCTCTCCAAGACAGCAAGCAATCTGATATAGGTTAAATATGCACAATCCTTTTAAAACATATTTCCATATTTATCATATTGAACAAGAAAAATCAGACCAAAAGGGAAAAAAAAAACACAAAAACGAAAGAAACAAGCAAAATACTATATTTTGATTCACATTCAGTCTCCATAGTTCTCTCTCTGGATATGATTAGCATTTTCCATCCTGAGTCTATTGGAATTGCCATTTTTGAAAAACACCAAGCCCATCACACTTGATCATCACATAATCTTGTTACTGTCTACGAACTTTCCTGGTTGTGCTCACTTCACTTAATTTTAGCTCATATAATCTTCCCAGACTTTTCCAAAATCAGTCTGCTCATCATTTCTCATGGGATAATAATATTTCACTACTTTCATATATCACAACTTCTTCAGCCATTCCCCAACTGATGGGCATTCACTCACTTTCCAATTCTTTGCCATTACCAAAAGAACTGCTACAAACATTTTTGCACATATTGGTCCTTTTCCCTTTTTTGTTATTATTTCTTTGGGATATAGACCCAGTGAAACTGTTGGATCAAAGGGTGTGCACAGATTTATAACCCTTTGGACATAGCTTCAAATTGCTCACTAGAATGGTTGGATCATTTCACAACTCCACCAACAAAGTATTAGTGTTTCAGTTTTTCCACACCCCCTATAACATTCTATCTCTTCCTGTCATAAGATGGATTTTAATAATGATAAATGTTGTTTTATACTTGGGTACAGAAAATTCATTTCTCATATACAAAGTGAGAGAGGCATCGTGACATAGTGGTTGATCTGAAAAAGAGTTGAGAGTTCTAGTAGAATCCACAATATGATATGGTGGCTGAAAAAGCTAATGAAACCTTGTGTTGCAGTAGGAGGAGCCTTACTTCCAGGAACAAGAAGGTGATCCAACCACTGGACTCTGTCTACTTCACACCTCATTTGGACTATTGTGTTCAGCTCTAGGTGCCATTTTTCAAGAAGTGTCCAGGGGAGTGTCCAGGGGAGGACAACCAAGTTGGGAAGGGCCTTGAGTTCACTGGGCATGTTCATCCTGAAGAAGAGGAAATTTTGGGGAACGTGCTAGCTGTCTTTAGCTATTTGAAGGGGTATCAAGAGGAGAGGGGATCAGATTTATTCTGTTTGACCCCTTAGGGGACAAAAACTGAAACAATGAATAGAAATAACAAAAACAAAACAAAGCAAAACAATTTAGGCTACATGTCAGAACTTTCTAACATTATATAGTAAAGTGGAATTTACCATTTGAAGAGGTGACATGATCCCCTTCCTTGAAGGTCTTCAAGTAGAGACTGAACAATCATCTATCAGGTATAGTTAGTGGGTGTTTAAATATATGGCCCCTAAGGACCCTTCCAGCCATGAGTTTTCTGGTAAATATTTAACAACTCGGCTTTGGGTGGGGTGGGGGACAGAAAGGGTATGCATGACCAACCTTTAGTTCAATCTTCATTATTAACATATTTTCCATCACTTTTTTAAGTCTAGTCAGTCAACAAACAATAAACCAAGCCACGATTTGTATCATTTGCCAATTTTTTTTTTTTTTTTTTTTTTTTTGCTTTTTGCTGAGGCAATTGGGGTTAAGTGACTTGCTCAAGGTCACACAGCTAGGGAATGTTAAGTGTCTGAGACCGGATTTGAACTCAGGTCTTCCTGACTTCAGGGCTGGTGCTCTATCCACTGCGCCACCTAGCTGCCCCACCAATTTCTGAGCTATAAACACTCATACGGAAAATTTAACTATCAACTCCTAAAAGATAGTTTAAGCTGGCTCCATCACACTCCTGCTTCCAGCTTTCTAATTCTATGATTCCACGATCTAGTTCAACTTATCCATTTTACTGATGAGTAAACTGAGTCCCAGAAAGAAAAAGTAACTTTATCAAGAGTGTGCAAAAAACATAGAACGAAGGCTCAAACCGAGGTCCTCTGGCTCCAAATGCAGTCATCTTGTCATTTTTCCACACTGCCTTCTAATATGAGATATCATTTTTAAAAACTATATCATATTGTCGCAAATCAAATAATTTTAAGTGCATCAGGGACGTAATTATTTAAGTTAATCTTTTGTTAAAATCTTTTGTAAATTAATCCTTTGTCTATATATGTTTTTGTGTATTGAGTTTTCTATATGTCTTCTAAATCAGATCTCTAATCACTTAAAAGAGTTCATCTCAATTAACTGTACTGAAAAAAAAGATAAAGCTAAGAATAGGTAGCACTTATATCATACTTCAAGGTTTTCAAAATACATTATGTGTATATACATGCATGCATAATGTGTGCAGTGTATATAGATGTATACATGCATGCACACACATGTAAGCATACTTATACATGCATAGTGCACACATATGTATTGCACACATATATAAGGATGCACACATACATGCACACGTGTGTAGCTCTATTTAAATATATATACTCCCTACTCCACATTTTGAAGCCCTACTCATTGGATATTGCATACTAAATACTGTTATTTAATCCTTTCCCTTTCTCATTCAATGGCTACTCTAATGTTCCAGTTGCCATGGGTAGCATGAGATCTGGGTACCAAGACCTAATCTAACTTGAAGGATGAGGAGGCTCCTGTGAGAAAAAGCAAAACCAGCAAATAAAAAGTATATATAAAAGAAACAAAATAGGGGCAGCTAGGTGGCGCAGTGGTTAGAGCACCAGCCCTGAAGTCAGGTAGACCTGAGTTCAAATCTGGTCTCAGACACTTAACATTCCCTAGCTGTGTGACTCTGGGCAAGTCACTTAACCCCAATTGCCTCAGCAAAAAGCAAAAGAAAAAAAAAACCACAAAATAACTTTAAGAGGGAACTAGTGCTAATATGTGGCAGAGACACTCAGAGGAAATTATACACATAATTGGGATCTCATTTTAAGATATGGTTTCCTGGAACATGTTGCTTCTAAAAATGGGAACCACTTATGTCAGCAAGTTGAGTATTATGTGATAGCCATTCAATCCCTTGCATTCCATATACATAAGCCCACTCTAAAAAAAATCAATAATAGCCATAAAAGACAAGGAGATGTCTGCACTCATCCTTTTTTAAAGCACTGGGGATTTTTCCAACTTTTTGTTTATATGACTCTTTGGCATTAGTCCCTGCCTGCCAGATGAAAGATGAGGGGTGAGTTCAATATTCATTTGGGATTGTGTCAGCCATAGTGATGAGTAAATCAAACCCTGCTCTGGGATCAGAGTCAGGAGCTATTGGCTGCTGCAAATTCAAGCAATCTTGACAATCATTAATTAAAAAGCTTTAACAGAACAATGAGCCTTCTGGTTGCTTTTTTATCCCCCTCCATGATTGATTTTTAAAGTAGTAATCAAAGGAAGGAAAATACTTTAGAGAGCTGCATATTCTCTGGTTTAAAGAAAAAAAAAACAAAAACCAAGCACCCAGAAGTATCCTTTAGGTATCCAAATAATGTTTCAAAAAAATTAAATATTAAGCAGAGGGAAAGAACAGTCACTTCCAATTTCCTAATGCATTTGGCCAGAGAATAATTAATTTGAAGTCTCTTGGGGGCCTTTAAACAAAATGTAAAATGAAATGATACTTTACTGGCATCTTTCACCTCCAGGAAGGATGCTGTCATCTAAGGCAAACCACACAATTTCTGCTGAAGCCTTAGTCTCTCCCTCTGGGCTGGCAGCATACTCAAAGGCTTGTCTTTTAGCCTGCTCCTCTTTATTCCTAGGGGCATAGTTCATGCTTCTACATAGCCCAAGAAGCCTCATTATCTAATGTGTTAAAATGGTGACTCTGTAAATGGAGGGAGCTCCACCTTATCCCTTGAGCATTATATCTCTGAGTCTAGATAGAATTCTGGCTTATATAGGTTTTATTGCTTCTAGGAGAAAGTATATACTTTCCAGTCTGAAATTTAGAATCCTCTATTATTTGGTTCCTTTCACTATTTCCAGTATTATTTATTTACTGTATTCTGTGTTTTTTTTCCTGTGTTCTATATTATTTATTTATTAATATCATATCTGTATTATTTTTCTATTGCAATCAAGCTGACCTTCTACTGATTCTTATTATATGACACATAAAATTCCATTTTCTACCACCACACCTTTGTACAAGTAGTTGCCAGTGTCTGAAATGCATTGCCTTCTCCCTTCTGCCTGAGGAGTCACTTCTTACGTGAAATCTGAGGTTGATTTCCTCTGAGTGCCCCTGCCATATATTAGCACTAGTTCCTTCTTTAAATTATTTTGTATCTTTAATATATATATATATATATATTTTTGAGGTAGCTAGGTGACATAGTAGGGAGAGCATCAGCTTTGAAGTCAGGAGGACTCAGACAGACCTCATTTTTCATCCTCAGGAAAAGAGAGCTTCTGATACCTCCATTTAAGGAGGGTATCTAGACCAATCACCTTTTGAATGTCTCATAGTAGGTGCTTAATAAATGTTCACTGACTCGGTTTCCTCATATATAAATATTGACTGAATGAATTGTATACATATTATATCCTACTAGAATGTATGAGAAGTACTATTTTGTTTTCATCTTTATAACCCCAGTGCTTAGAACTGGGATTTTTAAAAATGAAATCTCTGATTTCATTCATATAGGTAATATGTGGTTTCCTTGAGAAACTTCCTCTACCAAAGCATAGTGACCCCTGCTCTTCCACTGGAATCTTAGAGAGTTGCTTAGGGATCTGAGAAGCTGTGTTTTGTCCTAGATCACACGGGTAGTAGGTATTGGAGAAAGAACCTGAGGCTGCTGACCCTAAAATTGGCTCTCAGTCTCCTACACCACACTCTCTCTCACACACATGCTTAATCAGTGTTGCTTGTTGAACTGATTTTTTTTCATACCTTCATCCTCTCTTTCACCCATAGGCTTCTGTGCTCCAAAGCACTAGATATCTGCACATCCCCCTTCTAGTGAAAGGCTAATTTTATTTTGGTATACTTCTACATGTTTTTACCTTTCATTATACCCCTAACATTTAGCACAATGCCTAGCATACAACAAAATTTAATAAATGCCTGTATCTTTTAGTTCTTTGTGAAAAAAATCTCAACAAACAATACAAATTCTGCTCATATGCTCATTTTGAAATTTTCTCTCCTCCCCACTCTGTTCCAGCTCTATGTGTGATATTAATAAATTAAGATATCAGAAGCTGCTGGCTATATATCTAGCAAGTGCCTTTGAGGTAGAAGGCTATATTTTCTACTCTCTATTTTATACTTCAAGTAGCTTGTGTTAGATTGTCATTGCCTAAGTGAGTGTGACCTGGGAGTGATGTAGGAGGCATCTCTATTACTGAAGCCCCATCAGTTCCTGGTTAGCTGAATTGTCTGATGGTTTTATAAGATGATGGGGCTCTGCAGGGATATGCAGTTAAAAGAAGACACATTGCAAGTGGAAGGTTGCCTAAAAGGGGGGGACATTATCAGTGGGGAGACAACCTGGGATTCATATTATACTGCTACAAGCTACAGGCAAAGAAGAACAGTGGAGTTTTCTATCCAGGGCTATGCTTCTATTATTTTACAGTTTTCCCTCTATTCCCTCTAGTTCCTTTACTGTTGAACCATGAAGCCAAGCACATAGACAGCTAGTTCAGGTTCAAAGTCATATTTCATTATGGGCATGAGAGAATGGGAGGGTAACATTAGGTGTCAACACAATATATCAAAAGTAGAGTTTTACATTAGTGTTTTAAATCTGTGTAAAACTACAGGGACATAGTAGCTTTGGGGACAGCTAGGTGATTCAGCTGGACCTGGTATTAAAATCTGACTTCAAACACTAGCTGTGTGATCCTGATCAAGTCACTTACCCCTATTTGCCTCAATTTCTTTATCTGCAAAATGAAGAAAAGGAAAAGGCAAACCCTTCCAGTATCTTTGCCAAGAAAATCCAAATGGGGTCAGGAAGAATTGGACACAATTGTAATGATTAAATAATGAAACATATTCCTCCCCTACCTGAGGAATTTTTTTTGGGGGGGCAATTTTGTGAGTTCAAAATTATCTTCAGAATCTTACTAGATGTGTGATCCTGGGCAAGTCATTCTATCCTGATTACCTCAGTTTCCTCATCTGTAAAATGAGTTGGAGAAAGAAATGGGAAACCACTCCAGTGTCTTTGCCAAGAAAATTCAAATGGGGTCAGGAAGAATTGCACACAATTGAAATGATTAAATAACAATAACAATATACTCCTCCCTACCTGGTGAGCTTTTTTTTGGTAACATTGTGAGTTCAAAATTATCCTCAGAAACTTACTAGCTTTGTGATCCTGGGCAAGTCACTTTATCCTGTTTACCTCAGTTTCCTCATCTATAAAATGAATTGAAGAATGAAATGGCAAACCACTCCAGTATCTTTGCTAAGAAAACCCAAATGGGATCAGGAAGAATTGGACACAATTGAAATGATTTAACAAAGTAACATATTCCTCCCCTACCTGGTGAACTTTTTTTTTTTTGGAGGGAGGGACAATTTTGTGAGTTCAAAACTATCCTCAGGATCTTACTAGCTATGTGATCCTGGACAAGTCACTCTATCGCATTTACCTCAGTTTCCTCATCTGTAAAATGAATTGGAAAAGGAGATAGCAAATGACTCCAGCATCTTTGCCAAGAAAACCTCAAATGGGTTCATGAAGATTGATTGATGAAGATGTGATTGAAAACAACTGAACAAAAAGACTCCTTCAGTAAACAGTTCCAGATGATATCTATTATCACATTCCTCTTGAGTCTGCAGGGTTTTTTTTGAGACCAAAGGTTCTTTGCCTTTTTTGTATCCTGGTTTTCTCTGGCAGTCTGAAGGTCTCAGAATAATACTTCTTAATGCATAAAATAAAATATATGGGATTATCAAGGAGACAAATTATGATGAAATATAATTAGCAAAATCAAAGGCAAAAGTGCCTTCATGTGAAATTTATTAAATGATAATATCTTAGATTTAGATGAAATCATAGATAAACTCTTCAGATCAAGAATCCCCATTCTAGGGATTCTTAACCCCTATTATAGTTATAGTTCCTCTGATTAGGATATTCCTGTTTCTACCTTATAGTTGCAGGACTGAAGTTGCTGTCTAAAGCCTTCCCAGTAGCCTTGCTCCTAACACACACACACATTTATGACAACACTACTTTTGATCTCTAAATAATTAGATCCTTTTTTGTTTAAGCCCAGGTATACATACCAGTTTTGTTTGACTCTAGCTACTGTTGGTCTCCTTAATCAGATGCCATCCTATGAATCTTGACTTCTCTTAATAAATGGGTATACCCTCAGATTCTTCACTTTTCATTATTACCTCCTGGGTAATATAGAACCAGTTCTCCCCATCCCCTGTCATGCTCCACTCCTCCACAGAATCCCTCTCTCCCCCTTTTAATTCTTTCCCATTCTGCTTCCAGGTATTCCCCTAGTATCTTCTCCTCCCCAGTCAAGCCCTATGCCTTGATTTTATTCTCATACAAATATTCACAATATATCTCATTAAGACATTTTAAACATAGGTACCTATTTCCCTCTGTCTAGAGAAGGGAGAACTTTGCCACCCACATATGCCAGCCACATTTTCTGTGTTGTTATTTTGTTTCACTCCAGTAGAACTCTTCGTGATCACATTTGGAGTTTTCTTGGCAAAATACTTAAATGATTTGCTATTTCTTCTCCAGATGAGGAACTGAAGCAAACAGGGTTAAGTTACTTGCCCAAGGTCACATAGTAACTTCCAGAATCCAGATTTAAGCTCAGGAAGTTGAGTCTTCCTGACCTCAGACCTGGTACTCTATCTACTGTACTATTTAGCTGCCTTTGTAAATTGACTCTTAAATGGAATTTCCATTCCTGGGAGTCTAGCTTACTATTTTGCTTTATTTTATTCTTTTATTGTTAACATTAATTTGTAAAACTTTTGAATTCCAAATTCTCTCCCTCTCTCTAGTCTCTTTCCCACCTATTGAGAAGGCAAGCAATATGATATTAGTTATACATGTGAAACTATGCAAAACTTACTTCCATATTAGCCATGTTTGAAAAAAAGGCAAGAAAAAATTTAAAAAGTGAAAAAAAAAATGCTTTCATCTGCATTTGATGTTTATCAGTTCTCTCTCTGTAGTTAAAGAGCATTTTTCATCCTTTGGAATTGTCTTAAATCATTGTCTTGATCAGGGTAGCTAAGTTTTTCATAAATGATCATCATTACAGTTTTGCTATTATTGTGTACAATATACTCCTGGTTCTGCTTGCTTCAGTTTTCATTAGTTAATATGCATCTTTCCAGGTTTTTCTGAAACCACCAATTTCTCATTATTTCATACAGCACTATAGTATTCTATCATTGTCATATACCACAACTTATTCAGCTATTCCCCATTTGATGGGCATCCCCTAGATTTCCAATTCTTTACCAACACAAAAGAATTGCTACAAATATTTTTGTGCAATTAGGTTATTTTTCCTTTTCTCTGATCTCTTCTGAATATAAAGGTAGAGGTGTATTGCTGAATCAAAGCATATGCGCTGTTTGATCGCTCTTTGAGTATAGTTCCAAATTGTTCTCCAGAATAGTTGGACCAGTTCACAACTCCATCAACCATGCATTGATGTCTCAATTTTTCCACATCTCCACCAACATTTATCATTTTCCTTTTCTGTCATATTACCAATATGAAAGGTATAAGGTACTAACTACCTCAGAATTGTTTCAATTTACATTTCTCTAATCAATAGTGATTTAGAACAATTTTTTTCCATGTAACTATTGATATCAGCTTACCCTTTCAGAAAGAAAGGAAAAGGTAATAGATTCTGCCCCAGTGGTTATTTTTTTACTTATTATTTTTAAGGTGCTGTATTCCTTCCTTGGGTTGCTTTCACGATGACTCATACATCTTATAAATTAGAATGCAGACACAAGCAAGCCATGGTGTTCTCAAAACACAGCAAAGGGGGCAATAATCCATCAATGCAAAAAGCTACCTTGAATTGTCCACCTATCCATATCAGAAGTGATTACTCTTCAATGATAGAAAATAGTGGCTCATGTGAAGATTGCATCCTTTTCTTACCCAAAGCATGAAAAGTGTTTATGTCCTGTGTCACATTTGGGTGAAAGGAGCTCTTAAAGTGTTCAAAGATTATATAAAGAGTCTCACAAAGTGAGACTCCCCTGCCCCCCAATTTCAGCTTTTTATTTAAATATACCTCTATAGATAAAGTAATAGGAAACAATGTTTTGAATGGAGACAACTGGTTTCTATCCTTGAATGGTGTAGCAAATTTAGTGATTCTTTTTCCAGTGAGACCTTGAACAAGTTGTATAAAATGAAGATATTGGACTCAATATTTTCTAAGCTCCCTTCCAACTCCAGACCCTACAAATTATTTAGTATGCCTCTCAGTGTAGTGAGTAACACACTTCAAGAGACAGTGCAAATCTTTATTTATCCACACTGTAAAGGGTGTGTGTGTGTGTGTGTGTGTGTGTGTTGCAAGAAAGAGAGATATTGGTACCATTATGGCATTAGACAAGTGGTCAGATCACAAAGGCTAGCCCCAGCGGTTTTTTAAAGAAACAAATAGCTCTATAAAGGGTGACACTGTAATTTATCAATCAATACCTTAATATTAATTAATAATAGTTTAGGCAGGAAAAAGCATTCAAAGATAGGAGATTAAAGGGGACAAACAATCAATAGTCCAAATTTTACAGTTTTGCCCAGATATGGTCCTTACTGTACCACTTAATCATTATGTGTACCATCTTTGGTATACATATCCTATGTTCTCAGTATCTATCAGATATATAATACATTGAGACTGTAAGGAATTTACATCTAAAAAGACCATGGTGATCATGTACTCTAATATCTTCACTTTATAGCTAAGGAAATTGAGGCTCCAAAGAGTACAAATGGGCCTCCTAAAATCAGATCTAGGTTTCAAACTCAAATAATTTGATGCCAGATCCACTGAACTTTTCAAGAGAATTTGCTATTTGCATGTGGTGTCTAACCTTTTGAGTATTTGGCCTGTGATTTGACTGATCTTTGTAGCATATATCAATCCCATTATAACATTGTTTTATGGAATTTTTAAGTTTAAATGAAAGAGAATTAAAGTTACCTTTTTGAGAATTCAAGATATTGAATATATGTGTGTATGTGTGTGTATATGTACACACATATATGTATATATGTCTACATAAATGTGTGTGCATATGATACACACACAGAGACAAGCAGAGTCCTTAGTTGTTGCAAAATGAAAACTGAAAAGTCACTGCTATAATAGATGGAATTTTGCAGAACTAAAGGTTGTGTGATATTAAAAAAGCACGAGAACTGGAGTCAATAGACTTGGATCCTAATGTAGTCTTTGCTATTTACTAATTGTAAGTTCTACACTTCTCAACTTCTTTGAGCTTTAAGCTTCTTTATCTGTCAAATGGTAACAGCAACAACAATATCAACAACAACAACGATGATTATCACAGTGATGCTTCCACTACTTAATTCACAGACTTGTTTAATTATCAAATGAGATAATATATGTATTTGTGCTTTGAAACCTTATAGAACTATCTAAATGCAAGCAGCAAGCTGTTAAAAACACTCGGTGAGCTGTCCATGGTCCTGACAGTTAATTTTTACTTTGCAGCACGTTTAAGGAGGGGATGTGTACCCAGAACAATAGCAGCTTCCATCCCAGTTTTAACCCAGCATTTATTCTTGCTAGAAGCCCTCCAAAGTGTGATGTAACAAAGATTTTTGGGCCCATCATTTGTCCACTTCACTGCAATACACTGTGGAATAGGGTATATTTCAATGATATACTCTTTGGAAGAGAAGAAGAGAAAGAAGAAGAAAAGGAAGGAAGAGGAGGAGGAGGAGGAGGAGGAGGAGAAGGAGGACAGGAGGAGGAGAGGAGGAGGATGAGAAGGAGGAGGAGGAGGAGAGGAGGAGGATGAGGAGGAGGAGGGAGAGGAGGAGGGAGAGGAAGAGGAGGAGGAGGAGGAGGAGGAGGAAAGGAGGAGGAGGAGGAGGAGGAGGAAGAGGAGGAGGAGAAGAAGAAGAAAGGGTTTTGAAGAAATAATAGTAGTGAGATTTTACCTTAGAAATTGATTGGAATTCAATGACATCATCTACATAGACCATTACAAATATATACTTGTACTATCTCCAGTTCATGTCTCTTATGGAGACTATTATCTTTCTTCATCTTTGAATGATTTTGGAAACATATTCTTCAGTGGATAAATAAGATCATAACTCATCCATATAGTATTTTAAATCTGTCAAACTTCAGGGCCCCACATCATTTCTGGGTAGGCAATGAAAGTATTATTATCCCTCCTTTCAAATGAGAAAACTGAAGCTGAGAGGACATAGGATCATAGATTAACTAGTAAGCATTTATTAAGTACTTATCACATACTAGGCATTATATAGAGTTAGAAATGATCATGGACATCATCTAGTCCAACCTCTTCAATTTACAAATGAGGAAACTAAAGTCTGAAAGAAAGTGATGTCTCCAAGACTTACTTGGGTAACAAGTGGCAGGGTTGAGGTTTGAACTAAATCCTCTAATTCCAAATATAGTACTCTTTCTACTTCAGCATACTCCTTTACCTATAATCACAAAGCCAGAAAAATAAAAGCTGGAACATAAAGCCATACACTTCTGGCACCAAGATCATCCCATTTTCTAACTTACATATAGATAACAAAGGTGAAAATGCTTGTCATTCTTCTAAGCGCAGAAATTAAAGATGGTATTATTTGTGCTATTTATGAAGCTATACTTTGCACAATTAACCATGGTGGAAGACAGTTTGAATCTTTTCCTTTTAAATATTCCTTTTGT
Organism: Myrmecobius fasciatus; assembly: GCA_023553655.1. Lineage (NCBI taxonomy): Eukaryota > Metazoa > Chordata > Mammalia > Dasyuromorphia > Myrmecobiidae > Myrmecobius > Myrmecobius fasciatus. The sequence continues at coordinate 160,208 of JAJPUD010004209.1, forward strand.
TGGCAATATTAGCTTGGATAGAAATTCCCTCCAGAGTACAAGGGTCTTTATGTCATTGGGAGAATAATATTAGGTTGATAAAAGCAGTTTGTCAGCTTCTTTGTAAACCCTCATTTAAGAGCATAAATTGTTGAGATGCAGAGCTTAACAGAAAAATGCTTATACATCATAGGCTTTACCTGGAAGACTAACACGGCACCACATGCCAGCTCTGAGAAGCATTTTGAGTTATGGCAGAGTATAGATATATTTTTTATTCTTGTGATTCAACAGTTAGAGATATATTGTAGACTTTTCTTCTCCCACATTGGACAATTAGAAAATTCTGTTGAAAACCCACATCTGGCAATATTGCAATGCTTCAATATTTCCTTATGAAATTCTTCAACATAAAACCAAAGTGGTATTGATTATTACAGTAAGACAGTCATCTCCAGCCCACATACTTCTGTATGAGACAAAATCCCTCCCCAGTTCCCATTATGAGATCACCTGTCTCTCCTATACACTGGAAGATAATTATATTGTTGAAGTTTCTAAGCCACTGTGCTTGCAGTTGCCTGAAGATATTTTAAAGAAAGAATGAGGATTAATAAGATGACAGGAAGCCAGGTTTCTCAGTTTCATCTCTGTCATCATGTAGGAGGCAGGCAGACCAAGGAGCACTTTCATTCATAATTGCTAAACTCACTAGAGTAGTGAGTTAGGGAGAAGAGACTGGGATGACTTAACATTAGAAGTTTGAAGCAAGTTAATGAGTACTCAGTCTTGTGGCTGATCTGATGGATAGCCTGATGGGAGCCAGGATGTTTAATAACCATTTTCCTCCCAGGAAGTATATGTCTAGAAAACTGGCCAACAATAACCCCTTGTCTTGTTCTCCTCCAACTGTAGGGCTGCATATTTCTCCTTGAGCTTTCTTTATGTTTTTCTTAACCCTGCAACTTCACCCTTATGGCAGCAGAGTCCCCTGGGATCTGTCTAGCTGGTGATCTCATCTCTGTCCTTGAAGTGATGTTCTGTCTGCTAGAAAAGCTATACACAGTTACTGCTGTGTTCTTCAGTCTGAGCCTCAAAGGAATAGAAAATTCCATCCTGGCTGAGCAATTCTTGCTAAATGAAGTTGGCTATGCTGATCTGACTCCTAAGGACACAGGAGGGAACTGAGATTCTTGTCCCCTGCAGAGGTGAAAGAACATTCTCTTCCTATGCTCTTTGACTCCTCTCCAAATTTTTGCCTTACAATTATGGATCTCTGGCTCAGGAAAAAGAGAAATGTATATTTAGAGCTGGAAAGGACTTTGGAAATTACTGAACTCAACATTTTCATTTTTCAGAAATCCAGCACTCTTTATGCTATCATTCAGCCTCAAGAAATATAATTCTGTCAAGACCCTGCTTCAACCATCCAAACTAATAGGTAGTTGATGTAGTGGAAAGAATACTTGATGGGAGTCCAAGAAACTGGGTTAACTTTTGACTGTGCTACTGACTACCTGTGTGAGATGGGACAAGTAACTTGCTCTCTTTGGTCATCTCTTTTGTACAATGTGAGGTACTGGACTCAATAATTTCTAACATCCTTCCCAACTCTAAATCCTAGTATCTTTCTTTTTCAAAAGCTCCCTTGATAATCATATCCCATTTCTAGGACAAAAATTATGATTTTATATCTGGGGGGGGCAATTAGACCTGGTACTAGTATAGGAAAGGGGTGAAATGCTCCTAATTTCAGAAGGGAAATGCTCCTTAGAAAGCCTGAAAAATCAGAAATAGGACTTCTCTATATTACTTTTCTTCACTCTATGTTCCAGCCAATCTGGCCGTTGTAGCATTCCTTCTCCTAACTCTTTGCTTTTTATAGGTCACACCCCAAGCCTGCAATGTCTGTCTCTCCTGAGCTTTACTTCTTGAACACCCTCACTTCCTTTGAAACTTAGCTAAAGTACCATCTCCTGTAAGAGGTACTTACTGAACTTTTCAGTGGTTAGTGCTTTCCTCTTCCCAATTACTTTGTATTTATGTTTTTGTGTTTATGTTGTTTCTTCCCTGGAGAATGTAAGCTCTTGGGAGCATGGAATGTTTTGTTTTTATCTTTATTCCCTGGTGCTTTGCAAAGTGCCTGGCACATAATAAGTGTTTGTTGGATTGAAATGAATTGATGCTTCCTTTCCACCACCATCAATCTGATGCCAACTCAGAAAAAGAGAAAACAAGGTTTTAAGACTGTCAGGAGTCTGTTCTTAGCATCAGCCATGGGATGATGGTCCTGTTTCTTTTTCCCTAAGGCTGTGCCTGAGTGATAAAACTAAGTCATAATGAGTCATCTGATTACATGTGACACCCATAACTTGCCTGCTTTTATCTATAGATTCTGCCTCTCACTTCTTAATGTTTTTTATGGAAAGGCTAAACAAAAATTATCAAGGAGATGAGGGGAAATCCTGATGTTATGTGAAAGTATTAACCAAAAAAAATCAAACAAAAAATCAAAAACAAATAAATGACCTCTTATAGGTAGAAGAGATCTAGAAAGTCTGCTTTAAAGGCATCCATTGAGAATGAATGTTTACATAATGCACAGACACATACACATAATATATGCATGTATACATAAACGAGCAAACAAATAAATAAATGACCGTCCCAACCTCCTCCAGCCTTAGAAAAAAAGTGGAAGCTGTCTAGTAATTGCCAGAGGAGCCAGTGGGGGCCTGGCATCTGAAAGCTCTTTAGCTTTGAGACACAACATGATGTTGATTAGTGCAAAGCCAGTCCCCTTTCAGTAATTATAATCAGACACTGCCTCTGGGGCTTCAAAAGCTTCATTAAAGGGACCCTCCAAAGGGAGCCGGAAAACATAGAGATGGGAGAACTTGGACAGATTGAGAATACTTCCTTCCTTTGGAGGAAGAGGATGATGTAGTTATTTGCTTTTGAACAATAATAAGAGGCTTAAAATGTATCCATCCCAAATCTCTTAGGATAAGTATATTCTCCGGGGAAGGATATCCTAATAACCAAAAGATTTCTGTGCACAGGGAGCACAGAAATCTTCAGAATGTGGTGACAGATCCTTGGAGAAGAAAGGATGGGAATGGAGTCATTCATAACAATAATTAAAATTTCTATAGTTTTTGACAGTCAGCTTGCAATATAGAGAGCCCACCTTGAAGCCAGAAATATTTGAGTTCAAGTCATATGTTGGTTATGTGACCCTGGGCACATCACTTGTGTTAGAGTTAGGATTAGGACTTCCAATGTCTTAGCTCTCCAAGACCAGAATTTGCAGAGAAGGTGCCAACAAACATTAAAGGAGTACTTCACAGGGTATCGATGAAATCACAAGTGCAGTCTTTATCTCTTGACACTTTACAGAACATTTCCCATACATGCACTTATTTGATGTTACCAGTTCCATGACATTAAGAATGCAAGTGTTAGTAACTCCATTTTAGAGATAAGAGGGGAAAAAACTTTAAGTGAATAAATAATTTGATCAACATCACATAACTAGTAAGTGGTAGATATAAATCAATGTCTTCAGACTCTTCAGTGCTAGTCATTTTCCTACTATTCTACCTTAAGGTGAACCCAAGAAAGGTCCCAAGGATTTGTGGGAACAACAAGAAGGAATCAAATATTTATTAAGTGTTAAATGCTATAAATATCTTTTTATTTGATCTTCATAACGACTCTGGGAGATTGATGCTATTATCATTCCCATTTTATAGTTGTGGAACCTGATGCACACAGAGAATCATGGAAGTAGTAGGAATCTGCTGCTGCATTTGAACTCACATTTTCTTGGCTTCAGTCTCAGTGTTCCTTCCACTGAGCCACCTTGTTACCTCACTAGGGAAGAAGACAATAGTATTCCATAGTTTGGAAGTCCAGCAGCAGTAGCAAGAAGGCTATATTCACCTTACAAGTCAATTAGCCTTAGATCCCAAGCTTTGCCCATTCTTTTCCCAAGCATATTGCAAAGGCTTTCCAGGGATGATTGTTTTGGTTCATATCTATACAATCCCACCACCATCTTCTAGCAGCATTTTGTATATTATCATCATTTGTGTAGCAGAGGAATGGCACATATCTTTCAGCCACTGGGAGGCCTAAGAGAGTTGAAAGCAAAAGGCCGGCACACCAGGGGAAATCAGGAGGGGGCATAGCTAGGGGTCAGCTCCTGAGGAACACAGCTAGCTAAGTGGCTGTCATCCACTGCCTGACCTAATTCTATTTTGTAGGCGGTAATTGTGTTAGCTCTAGGGTGGATGCGGACCCCAAAGATGGATGGTTTCTTTCATTGAAACTGACATGGAAAAGACTAGCCCCATCTCAGGGTATAAAAGAGACTGTGACAAATGTTAATAGGACATGGTGCCTAGAGAAAGTACGGGAAAGGCTTGCTTTTAGGGTAAGGATTGGAGAAGTAAGCCTTTATTTGAGAAATGTTTGGGGATTTGGAGAGAGCTAGATTCATCCCTGAGGCTGTAGCAAGTAACTATCACAGAATCACAGAATTTCAGAGTGGAAAGAAACCTCTAAGGCAATCTATTTTAATTCATATCTGTCCAGGATTCCCCAACAAGTAGCCAGCCAGCTTTCATTTGAAGTTCTTTATTAAAGGATGATATGCTATTTCCTTCAAGAACCCATTCTACTTTTGGGATTTTCCAGGAGGACTAGCACCTCTGGTGTGAAAGTGGGCTGAGCCCTTTTTAGGGCTGCTCATCTACCTTGAGTGTCCGCCTTTCACTCAATTCTCGCCTGTGGCTCCAAGAAACTGTAGCATGCGTGGTGGTCATATCTCAGTAAAACCAATGGGCTAAACTGACAGTCCTCAAACTGTTCAGTGAGTTGGGAGGGGGTCTCTGTCTACCCCAAGCATGTGAAGACTTCCCTGGTGGAATGGGTGGATGAAAACAATTTATTCCAATGACCATAAAGGCGGCTGAAGCAGGTATTGTGGAATCCTCAAGAGCTTGGTCACACATGAAAGATGTCAAGGTCATCCAGTGCATTCTGGACCATCCCCATCTTGACTTTTATCTTAACACTGTACTTTGTTCGCTCTGAGGCTGATGACTTTGTACAACTCTGTTTCACTTAAATCCATTTCACACCTGAGTCAAGATTTTACCCCAAGGTGTCATTGGTGCTCTTCAAAAAACAAAGGGCAAAGGATAACAAATTTCTACTCTGGCCAAACTTTAATCATTAGGAAGCTTTTTAGATATTCTGCATCTCAAGAGAACCTAAGATCATAATTTTTTTTGTTTGATATGTATTGAGCTATTAGTTTGCTAAAATACCCACTTCTTTTCTACACAAATCATTGCCCCCTCTCCTCCCCACATAATACCTACTTCTTTGATTTAATGAGGTTAATTTTTGAGTTCAAGTGTGGGACCTTATGTTTATCTTTATCAAATTTAATTTTACTAGGTTCATCTCATCATTCTACCATATCTGAAATTTTTTAGGTTCTGACTCATTTTAGCTCTCTCTTTGTAAAATCAGTAAACTTGACAAGTATTCCTTCTTCTTTGCCTTCATTGAAGTTATAGGAATTAGGTTCATAGCATTTTCATATTGGAAAGGACCTCAGGGGTGACCTAATTTGATTTCTAGACCCAAAGCACTAATTCTGTCTACAACATCCCCAACAAATGACTTTTTATTCAGTTTCTGATTAAATACATCTAATTGGGGGAATTTACCACCTTACAAGGTAGACTTTCATTCTTTTGGACAGGTCTCTTTAGACCATTTCCTTATATGAATTCAACATCCTTCTCCCAGGAATGTTTAGCCAACTACCCCATATCTCCCCTCTTGGACTAATCAGAATACATACAATTTCTCTTCTATGTAATAAGTCTTTGAATCTTTGAAAACAGGTGTTATACCTTGCCCAAGGAAGGAAACAAACATGCATTTATTGTGTGTGCTACATGCCCGGTATCGTGCTAAGCAGTTTATAAATATTATCTCATTTGAGACTCATAACCACTTTGGGAGGGAGGTACTGTTAATATCCCCATTTTAAAATTGAGGAAACTGAATGAGCCATAGAATCACACAACTAAATGTCTAAGGCTAGATTATTGACTACGGGCCCAGTGTTCTATCTCCTCACTACTTAACTACCTCCAATCTTCTCTTCTCCAGGATAAATGTAATAAACATGTAGCACTTTCCTTAGAAGAATTCTGTGAGAGACCAGCTAGACAACATAGTGGACATCAGATCTAAAGTCAAGAGGATTGAGTTTAAAGGGGACCTCAGACACTTAACATTAGCTGTGAGACACTGGGCAAGTCACTCAACCCCAACTGACTCAGGGGAAAAAAATAATACTGTGAGGTAGATGGCTCAAATATTATTATGACCATTTTATAAATGAGAAAACTGAGAATCTACAAATGTCAAATGATATTTTCAAACTGATGCTTTGGCTTCCAGTGAAGCTTTCCCACTACACCACACTTTAACTATGGGTTAAAGGCTATGATAACATTTTTATGTAAGAGAAATAAAATAATCTAAACTTTTAATTGTTCCAAATGTTCCATTCTAATCAGCAAAATTAGCCTGATGCATCAATTAGATTAGAAAGCATGATCTCACTCCCAGCAGGAGCCAACAGCAGTTGATCCATTTATTCTGTTTCCTGGGCTTTTCTCTCTCTCTCTTCCATTATTAAGAACAGTTGCGGGAAAATGGAATCTTTTTTTTTTTTTTTTTTTTTTTTTTTTAACCATTGAAACCTAGCCAGGAAGTTTCCCAGAGAATTTCTGGACTATTTATATGAGAATCTTGATTGTTAAAAATTAAATGTTACAAATACTATGGTCCAAATGATGACTTCTGTCCTTCAGTCCTCTCTGGCCTTCTTATTACAGCCAGGAAAATGGGTAGATATTATTCCATTGGTTTTTTGTTTTATTTTGTTTTGGCAATTGGGGTTAAGTGACTTGCTCAGGGCCACACAGCTAGGAAGTGTTAAGTGTCTGAGACCAGATTTGAATACAGGTCCTCCTGATTTTAGGGCTGATGCTCTACCCATTGCACCACCTAGCTGCCCTGAATAATAGTCCATTGTTGAGATGGTTTCAGATTTCTTCAGGTCCTCATTTTCATTTAGATCCCTGAGCTAATTAAAAACCTGAATTTAGACCACTCAAGCATTTAGGGTTTAGCTCAGTAGTTTATACCTGGACAAGTGCTAAATGTAATGGCCTGAGGACAAAGCTCCCATTACCATTTCCTACTTATGGCTTTGCCTGGAAAAATGAAACTGTGTCTAAATGAAATTTGGATTTAACTTCTTTTTTTTTAAATTTTATTTACTTTTTTCATTAAAGCTTTTTATTTGCAAAACATATACATGGGTAATTTTTTTCATCATTGACCCTTGCAAAGCTTTCTGTTATAAATTTTTCCCTCCTTCTAGGCAGGAAGTCTAATACATGTTAATTATGGATTTAATGAACTTCTTAAAAAATTGGACCTGTGATTTTCATCTGCATAAGAAACACTCATTGTCCAAATTCTCTCTGCTGATGCACATAGCAATTCAATAGTAACTTATAGTCTTCCAGAGTTATCTGGTGTACTAAGGGGTTAAAGTACTTTTCCAGGATCTCACAGTTAGCAGTAACAACATTTTAAAGGGCCGACTTGAATGGAGACTTCTATTATTTCAAGACTGACCTTCTATTCATTAGATTAGGTTTCCTTCCTTTCTTTGTCAGATAAGTGCTAAAAAAAAATCTAAATTGTAATTCATCATTTCACGTGATTAACACTTGAAGCCATCATTGCTTTAACACCAGCAGTGTGATATAGTGGATAGATTCAGAAGTCAGGAAGATCTGGGTTTTTATCCTGTGTGAACCTAGGCAAATTGTATCTGAATACCCCAGGTAATTTTCCAGGTTACAAATGAATTACTGATCTGTATTTGTGGAGAGTTTCCTTACCAACAGTTCCCCATAATGATGTTTTGACCAAATGTTAAAAGGACCAGAGCTAGAGTGACTGTTATTTTAGCTACTTCTGGGAATCTGTTTTTTTCAATCTTCAGCTTTATTCAGTAACTTCCCCAAACTCCCTGACAGGAACCATTCTTGAAAATGGTTCTAGTTGTTACTGATTCATTCTTGCTTTAGCCTCTTTTATGAGTCATCTAAATAATGCCTACAAACTCTCCCAAGGGGGATGGCTTTGATGATAAATCCCTTTAAGACCCATCTGCTTACAGGAGTCTACAGGCTGAGAGTGGGCAATCTTATCTCTCAACAATGGAATTTACCAAAGTGTCTGATTCCTGTGGCTTATGCTCATAAATAACATATTGTATAATGAACAATCTTATTGTATAAAACACAAACTTCTTGAATGAAAAGAATCGCTAACAGGTTATATTTAAATCACTTGCCTTAGCTGATGGATATAGCATACATTAGTACTTCCTATTCTATAGATGAGGAAGTTATAAGAAAGGCATAATGGATGAAGTGCTGACCCAGGAGCTAGTGAGATCTGGTTGAGTTCAAGTCTTACCAGTGACACATATTGGCTGTGTGTTCTTGGTCAAGTTCCTTCTAGGTTTCTCTCTGATAAGCTGATTTTTATTGGAGGGGGACTGTCCATCCAGGAGATCCCACTATCAGTAAAATCACTAGTCCAGGCCCTGTCCATTTCCAGTTCAGGAAACAGGAACTGAAAGGTTAAATTATTTGCCCTGGGGTCACACAGCTAAGAAGTGTCATTTCTGGGATCCAAAACTCTTTAAGGATACTAATGAGTATCAGGAATGGCTCTGAGGTCTTAGCTTCCCACATTTCTCATATATCCCCCCAAATTTGGAAAATCTCTGGATTGTTCTTTGAGTGGGCGCTGTAATGTGATTTCTGTAAGTAAATAAAAGAGAATCAGGGCACATCATTATTTACTCATTCTTCCATCCTACACTATCTTTCAAAGTCTGACAGGTTCATGTTCATTGTTTCTATGACATTTATCTATCCATCTCATCCTCTGCCATCCCCTTTTTTTGCCTTTACTCTTTCCCAACATCAAGATCTTTTTGTTTCAGATCCATCTTCTCATTGTGGCCAAAGTATTTAAACTTCAGCTTCAGTGTTTGTCCTTCCAATGAATAGTCATAATTAATATCTGGGACAACAAGAGTGTGTGTGCACTTTTACTTTAAGGATTATAGGATCACAGAATTAGCCATAAGAGGGATGTAGAAGGTTTTCTAGTTTACTCCTCCCTCCATTTTTACTGATGAGGAAAAGGAAGCTCCATGATTTTCCCCCTCCCCCCTCTTAAAGCACTAGATTATGTCCTTTGAGGACCTTGGGTAGAAAACTCATCACTGTAAGTTTGCTCACTAGGTAGTGAATTTTTTTTTTTTCTTATTGACCAGAAATCCTGTGAAACCAAGGCAAGAGAGGTTGCAATTAGTTAGTACTTTTGTTAGGCTGGCCTTCTGAGTACATAATCTGTTAAGGGTGCTTCCAAGGTGCTTCCAATCTGCTAGGATCTTGCAGCTGCCCATGGGGCTTCCCAAGGACTGCCTTTGGCGCTCCGAGAGTCATTTAGCAGTCTCAGTAGGTCTTCACAGACCAGGGGGCAGGAGACTCTAATGCCCTTCAGCACCGTCCGGCAGCAGGGTCACCACCCGCCAAGGTGCTAAGGGGAAACTTTCTTGGGGGAAAGGAGACCGGGATCTGGGGGGAGTGGAACCTTCCTGCCTCTTCTAGCACTGGCTGGGAGGTGAGGGCCACATGGCTCTTGGGATGCGGGGGCCACACCTGGGAACGCATGCCTTTGCTAACGAGGGACGGGCCCCAGGGCCTTGTCCATCCTGCCCCGGAGATCGCCCCCTTCCCGCCCATCTCTTAAGAACAGGAGGAGGGGCGGGCCCTCCGACGCGACCCATTGTGACGCCACGACGCCGAGAGAACCCAGAGCTGCGAGCTCTGCTGGGACCGGAGCTGCCCAACGTTCCAAGAGATTGTCAATGGCCACGTGACCCAGGTAAATTTCACTCTCCCGGACAACGCCCCCCCCGGCTCCGCAGGCCCCCCATCTTTTCCGAGGCGCATCCCCCCGCTCCGGCAGCCTCCGCACCCGGCTCAGGTCGGCTCCTGCGGTCACCCCGGGGGTGGGGGGTGAGCCCCAATTTGCCGCCGTCACCGCCGCTGCTGCGCATTAGCCGGCCTGGTGGGTCCGGGTGAGAGCTCCAGTAGTCCGGCTCCTCCTCCGGCCGGCCGAGCGCGGGGGCCCGTGGCGGGAGAGGGAGGGAAGGGACAAAGCTTTGAGGTCCAGCTGTGGGGACCGCGTCGGCCAGGCGACCTCCGCGCCCTGGCGCCTACAAGTCAGGACTTCTAATCTCCTCCCCTCCCCCCATCCTTGTGGTCACAGCTTCCTTCCCTGGGGGCTTTGGAAGGGTCTCTCTCGTTTTCCAACTCCAGGAGAAAGGCAGGGTGGATGGGCAGCAGGCGTCTCTGCGCGCCTCGGGGTGGGCATGGGCATGCCCCTACCCTTAGAAGGCTGCAGCAGGTGGACAGGGCACGGCACTGGTACACTGGGCTCCTCGTCTTGGGGAGGCGTGGGAGCCAGGCCCGCCGGCCTCGAGGGGCCCTGGAATGAGAACCTTCCCTGTGCGGGGAGCGTGACTTTGTGGATTGCCCTTCTCTAAGGGTGGCGGGGAGGCCTGAGGGAGGGAGGGAGGAAGGCGCGAGCCCGACGCATCCCTCCGGTTGGTGGGGGAAGGCTTTTGATCCTCCCCTCTGATCTTTCCCCATCCCCCAACGGTATCGGCGAAAAGTTTTCATTTGATGTGTATCCTTTTCCCGGCTGACCGGAGGAGGAGTTAGCTCAGGTTCTGGGTCAGGCTCTTGCCACAGGATCCCGAGAATTTATGGAGGTCAGATCTGGAGGTCAAGGAAAGGCGGAGTCATCCCTTAGCTGACGGAGGGGATGGGGGAATGCAATGTAGAACTGACCCGGGAAAAACGACATTAACCCCAAAGAGGCATTTCGGGCTCATTGGCTCCTTCTCCTCCCGTACCTTCCGACGGTTACTTCCCACAAACACCCGCCAAGCCAGACTGATTGTGAGTTCTGCCATGTCCCATCCTTCCCACTTAGCAATGCCTTGTCGGCCGAAGCACCACAGACATTTTCCAGGGCGAGCAGGGAAGCCCTTTTGTTCTGAGTAGGACATGTCAGGCCTCTTATCCACTTGGTTCTCCAGCAGAATCGGGGAATCTGGAAACAGAACAAAACAGAACTTTTTTTTCCCCTGGATTAAAAAAAAAAAAGCACATTCATTTAACAAAAATCAATTGATTACTGATAGAATCCAAGGAAAGACAATGTCCCTGTTCTCAAGTTCTTACTGTATAGTTGAGGAAGTCATAGGATCACAGATTTGGGGTTTATAAAAGGACCTTAAAGATTATCTAAAATAAATACAACCCACGTAAGACGGGAACTAGATCCTTCCCAAACCCTTCCTCCTTTTCTTCCCATCCTCCTTCCTTCCTTTCCATTCAATAAATTCCAGTGACTCTGTTAGTTACCTTTGGGATCAAATGTAAAATCTTGTGGTTTTTTTGAACCTTTAATAATCCAGTCCTTCCTACCATCCTTTACAGTCCTTTCTGACCTTACTCACCCTCATGTACTTAGTCTTTGATCCAGTGCCTTGGTCCCTGGTTACCCTCCCAAGGGATACTCCATCCCCCTCCTTGTGGCATTTTATTCTGGTTGTCTCACATGCCTAAAATTCTCTTCCTTTTTATTTTTTTTTCCTGATTTCTCGATTTCCTTCAAATCTCAGTTAAAAATCCGACCTTCTACGAGGTCTTTCCAGATCTACTTTAATGCCAGTGTCTGCATTTTCAGACTATCCCCAATTTATCGTGTCTGTAATTTTGTTAGTATAGAGTTGTTTACAGGTTATTGTCACCATAAAAATATGAGTTTCTCGAGGGCAAGACCTGTTTTTGCCCTTTTGCTGTATCCCAGGCACAGGGCATGCAGTAGGTGCTTAATAAATACCTCTTGATTTGGTTGGGCTGATACTGACACAGTTGTGCCATCTTGTGTAATACTGAGTTCTTCCCATTCTTTTTGCTCATTAACCTGGTCTCCCCAGTGGTCTATCAAAATAAAAATTCTTCAGCTGCATTCAGTTAACCCGATTGAACAACAAATTCTCTTGTTTTCAAGCAGGCAATGAATGTTATTTTAATGTTCTTTAGGACTCTTCCACAGTCAGGACCCAAAGCCCATACTTCCTACCCCTTGTTATACAAACATACTCCAGGCAAACTTAGCTTTTACTGCCCCAGTTTACTAATATCTTCCACATTCCTGCACTGACAAGTTTGCTCTCAACTCTCCTCTCCAGGAAGCCCCTCCTTTCTCCAGCCAGATCTTACTTTTCTTTCACAATCCACAGACTAGTCTCCTCTTTCTCCTCCCCCAATTTTTCACGGAGCCTTCCCAGACTACTTAAATTCATAATGAATCCTTCTCTCTGAATTCATAGTTTATTCATGAGAGGAAAGAGTAAATACTGTAGTGTCCACAATGTTAAAAGTCATCAAAATACACACAAAAGTCTAGCTAGTGTATTTTGGATGGCTGGATCATTTATTAAATTATCCTTATTTAACTACATATTTAGCCAAGTTCTCAATCTCCACATGTCCCTCTGCCAAAGAGATATATCCTAGAAACTAGCTTCCTCATGGGTTAAATCTAGATGTTCTATGACCTTGAGCTAAATGTGATCCATATATATTCTTATTTTTATTTTTTGCATTTGAAGCTTTACTGACTTTTTTTTTAAAAACAATCATTTCTTATTATATATTCTAAACATTTTCCCTTCCTGTATCATACATATTCTTGTAACAAAGAAAAACTAATTAACCATAGCAACAGTCAGTAGCCATTGTTTTCCATCCTCCATTCCAGCAACTGGGTGGAGGGAAATGTGTTTCATCGTTCGTCTTCCAGAAATAATATCTGTTGTTGTTGTTATTGTTGTTGTTCAGTCATTTCAGTCATGTCCTATTCTTTCTGATCCCATTTGAAGTTTTCTTGGCAAAGATCCTGAGGCGGTTTGCCATTTTTTTCTCTAGTTCATTTTATAGACAAGGAAACTGAAGTAGTCAAGGTTAAGTGACTTGCCCAGGATCACCCAGCTAGTCAGTGTCTGAGGCCAGATTTGAGTTTGGGTCTTACTGATTCCAGGCTTGGTACTTTACCCACTATGCCCCTAGAACTGATACTGGCCAGTGCATTTAACCTGGGTTCATTATCTTTTAGCATGGTTTTCATCTGCAATATTATGGTCCTTGTGTATATTGCCTTGGTCTTTTGGTTCCTTGCTCTGTATCAGTTTTACTGAATTCCCCATAGACTTCATGCCATTATACTTGGATATCATAATTCGTTCAGCCATTCCCTGCTCTACACACTTTAAATATATCATTTCCAAAGTTACTTCCTCTCCTGCCCTCTACTTCTTTGTGCCTCTAATCTTTTGCGAATTGTCTTGGGTTTTGAAAGCTAACCTTCTACCAGAGTCTGTTGAACATCCTGAAATCCCAAGGATTTTCTGGGTTTGGCCAATTGGCAGAGGAAGGAGCTTAGTTCCATTCTGACCCATGCAGGGCAGCTCAGTGGATAGTGTGCCAGGCCAGAGACAGGAAAACCTGAATTCAAATTCTGCCTCAGACACTTACTGTGTGATCACTTTAAGCACTGGCTCCTAAATTTCATCCACCATTTTCTTTCTTTAGGTCAACAGTCAAGTCCATAAACATATTTTGGATTACTTGCCATTTAGGGGAGGGGGTGGGGAGAAGGAGGAGAAAATTTGGAACATAAGGCTATGTAAGAGTTAATGCTGAAAAATTATCCATGCATATGTTTTGAAAATTAAAAAGCTTTAATAAAAAAAAAAACAAGAAAGTTCCTTGGAAGAGGTACAGAGAATCATTTCCAAGAACACCCTGCTCCTAGTTACACTGAAAATGTTACTTAATTTCTCCTAAAAATGAGAGGGTGAGTGGGATGAGATGGCTCCTAAATCCCTTCTATCCCTGGGTCCATGATCCATGCTCCTTGGATACCAGTCTAGTTGTGGATTCAGCAAATTTACATGAACATTTGATTAGTCAGAAAAGGCTTTGATAAGAGTGGTTCAGAGGGAAAGGACTGTGAGAGTTCTGAGCAGGGAGCAGTTGCTGTGGGTGTAATGGCAGCATGTTAGGCCCTGTAAAGATTGCTGGGTTCAGATTCTGCCTTTGCCTCTTAGGGAGAGGTATAGCGGATAGGGATCAGGTGTAGGATCGGGCATTAGGAAGGCCCTGGATGAGGAATCTCCCTCATTCTTCTGCCTTCTTTACCAAGTCGAGTATCAGAGATTGCCTAGAACTGAAAACTAAAATTACCCAGAATATATTAGAAATGGGCCTTGAAGCCAGGGAAGATACAAAACTGGCTTTCTTTAAAAAAAAAAAGATCATTTGTTGAGAGGCAATCAGGGTTAGGTAACTTGCCCAGAATCACACAGTTTATAAATGTCAAATGTCTGAAGCTGGATTTGAACTGAGGTCCTTCTGGGCTGTGAACCACTTCACCACCTAATTGACTCAAGGTCGACTTTCTTTTTTTTTTATTTTTTTATTAAAACTTTTTATTTATAAAACATGCCGGAGTCATTTTTCAACATTAGCCCTTGCAAAACCTTCTGTTCCAAATTTTCCCTTCCTTTCCCTCACCCCTTCCCCTAGATGGCAGGTAGTCCAATACATGTTAAATATGTTAAAATATGATAAATCCAATATATGTATACATATTTATAGTTATCTTGCTGCACAAGAAAAAATCAGATCTAGAAAAAAAAAAACCTGAGAAGGAACACAAAATGCAAGCCAACAACAGAAAGAGTGAAAATGCTATGTTGTAATAAGGTCGGCTTATTTTATCACTAGTGTTTAACTCAGATAGAAGGATCCCTGCAGCCCCATACTGACTTAGAAAACCACAAATTATCATTATGTTGTATTGTATTTTAGTTTATTTTTGTTCAATGTTTCCAAGGTATTTTGATACCTCCAATCCTACTTATTCAGTGACTTGGCCATGCTTTTGCTTCTTTGATCCTTAGTTTTCTCATCTATTAAATGGGTATGAAAATACCTGTAATGATTAGTGGGATTCAAATGAGATCTCAGAAGTAAGTGAAGAGCTTTGTAAAACTTTAAATGCCAAGGAAATGTCACTCAGTATTATTATTAGCCTTGTAATGGGGAGGTAGGAGGGAAAGAATTCAGAACTGAAAACAAAATAAAACTGATTTTTTAGAAAACCCTGTAAAATAGGTGCTATTAACACTCCCATTTTACAGAGGGGGAAACTAACGTCCATAGAGATTAAGTCCTTTAGAGTCAAAAGCTGTTGTCTGAAGTGGAATTTGAATCCCATCTTTTGACTCTGAATCCAGCACTCTTGCTGCCTCTAATTATAATGAAGCTGGAGATGTAGGGATTGATCTGCGGCAGCTTGAAGGTGCATTGGATAGCTCACGGTTCTCAAAGTCAGACCTGATTTCAAATCCAGCCTCAGATACTTACTAGCAGCGTGACTCTGGGCAAGTCACTGAACCTCCAAAATAAAATAAAATGTAAAAATGGTAAAGACTTAGAATGTGGTACACCATCCCTTGTATCCAGAGATCAGTTAAGGCAGTTGGGGGCCTCTGGCTAAGGCCTTATTTGTAGGCCCTGTCTGGAGGAAACTAACATCTGGCACTTGTTGTTTTCCAGCCAGAGAGGCTGATGTGATTGCCAGGAGGGAAACTGGGATTGATGGATTTGCTGACTGGGCAGTTCAACCCAACTGTCCCCATGGCAGCAAGGAGCAGCAAAGCTGAGGCCTTTTGAGCCCTCTCTCCCTCCCCTTCCTTCTCCCTCTCTCCTTTTTTCCTTTTCTTCCCTCTTCCCTTTTTCTTCTCCCTTCCTCTTTCTATCTCTCCCCCTCATCTCTCTTTTTCTCCTTTACTCCCCAATCCCTCCTTTCATTTCTGTCTCTCCCTTTCTCTCTCTGTCTCTCTTATTCCTCTCTTCTTCCCTCTCCCCATCACCCAAAACCTTTTTAAAATGAGAGCCAGAGCCAAATCCTGGAGGGCTGCCAGGCCTTGTGAAGGCTGGAGCTTGGGCTCTGCTGGGTACACAGAGTCTCCTGCTGAGTTGGTGAAGGTGAATGCCCCAGAATCGTGAGTCCTTGATTAGCTCACAAGTGCCAGCTGAGGTCACTCCTTAGCTGATAATGTTTTCAAAACAAAATGTTCCCACAGCTGGCAATAATGGGATGGTGGTAGCCATTTCTTTCCTGAGCTCAGAGATGTATCCTCTGATTCTCCCAGAGCTGCTTTTGCCTGCACAGGTTGATATTTCAGCTGGATTTTCCTTGGCTTGGATCTCAGCCCTGGGCCATAATTCTTTTTTTTAATTTTATTAAAGTTTTTTATTTTCAAAATAATTTTTGGATAATTTTTCAGTGTTGACCCTTGCAGAACCTTATGTTTCAGATTTTTTCCTTTTCCCCCCACTCCTCCCCTAGCTGGCAAGTAATCCAATATATGTTAAGCATGTTAAAATATATTTTAAATCCAATATATGCATTCATATTATACAATTATCTTGCTGCACAAGAAAAAATCAAATCAAAAAGAAAAAAAGATGAGAAAGAACATGAAATGCAAGCAAATAATAATAAAAAGAATGAAAATACTATGTTGTGATCCACCCTCAGTTCCCACAGTCCTCTCTGCGTGTAGGTGGCTCTCTTCATCATAAAACCATTGGAACTGTTTTGAATCATTGTTGAAGAGATCATAATTGATCATCATATAGTCTTGTAGTCCTGTACAATGATCTCCTGGTTCTGCTCGTTTCACTCAGCATCAGTTCATGCAAGTCTCTCCAGGCCTCTCTCAAAATCGTCCTGCTGGTCATTTCTTACAGAGCAATAATATTCCATAACATTCATATACCATAATTTATTCAGCCATTCTCCAATTGATGGGCATCCATTCAGTTTCCAGTTTCTAGCCACTACAAAAAGGGCTGCCACAAACATTTTTGCACATGTGGGTCCCTTTCCCTCCTCTAAGATCTCTTTGGGATATAGGCCCAATAGAAACACTGCTGGGTCAAAGGTTATGCACAGTTTGACAACTTTTTGAGCATAGCTCCAAATTGCTCTCCAGAATGGTTGGATCCGTTCACAGTTCCACCAACAATGTATTAGTGTCCCAGCTTTCCCACATCCCCTCCAACATTCATCGTTATCTTTTCCTGTCATTTTAGCCAATCTGACAGGGGTGTAGTGGTACCTCAGAGTTGTCTTAATTTGCATTTCTCCGATCAATAGTGATTTGGAGCAACTTTTCATGTGACCAGAAATAATTTCAATTTCTTCATCTGAAAATTGTCTGTTCATATCCTTTTGACCATTTACCAATTGGAGAATGCTGGGCCATGATTCTTAAGGGGAATTCCAGAACTTCTGAGGCTCTTGTGGTCCCAGAGCTAGTCCTGGGTTGGGCTGGGTTGACACTTACACCTTTGAATGACGTTACACATTTTTCCAAGTGCTTTAGTGCACCTTAGTTTTGTCCAACATTCCCGTGAGTTAGGTATTATGATCCCCATTTTCCAGACCCAGAGGAATCCAGAGAAGAACTTTTTTTTGCTTTGTTTTTTAGATTTGAGTACGAGGTGCACCAGAAGATCTCGGGGGCCCTTTCTGGTTCTGGGCCACTTAGTAACCTCAGTCAGGTCCAGAACAAGTCTTCCCACTTCCACTCTGAAACTCTTTCCTCTTTCACGGTTTGTGACGCTCTCTGGGCAGCCAGCCCCGCAGAGCTTTTTAGCGTCTCTCCTGTCAGTTGCTTTTTTATACATATTTTATCTGCTCCACTGTACTGCAAGTTCTGGGAAGGCAGGGTTTGTCTTACACTCTCGGGGAGCCAGAGAGCTAGCCACATACAAGGCAGATGCTGGATGAATGGCTGCGGGAATCCGCCCGCGTGCAGCTGAGAAGGGCACGTGTGTGCGCTCTGAGAAGCCACTAACAGAGAGAACTTGGCCCAGGAAGTCCTGCCGCAAGAGGAGTGCACGGCCTTCTCGGAGTGTGCCCTGGCTCCGGGCCCAGGACTCGGGGCTCTGATTGACTCTTGCCTTTCCTTCCCTTTTGTCCAGACATGCCATCCATTGCTATTCGGATCTCGTCGTCTCCTGCATGAGAAGACATTCCTGTCTGTTCCCAAGGGATCCAGGACCCTGGATTCTGGCCCCGCTGACCCTTGAGCTTCTGACAGCTGCTCAGCCTCGTGTAAGTAGGCAGGTGGCAAAGGAGCCCGGCCTGAACCCCTGCCCGGCCCGGCCTTCCCAGAGTCTGTCTTCATGCGGGCCGTCCCTGTGGGTTCTGGTGATCGGCCCTTTCCCTGCGTGTCTGGTTTGGGCAGGAGCTGGATGGGATCAGAGCTCTCAGGAGAGACGAGGCCCCAGTGAAGCACTTAACTACTCAGCATCTGCGCCAAAAGGACGGACAGGGAGCACCCCTAGAGACGCGTGGCAAGCAAATGAGCCGAGCTGGCAACTAAGGGAGAAGCCAGAGGCAGGACCCAGAACGTGAGGTTCTTAGGAACAGAAGAGGGGAGAGCTGGGAGGCTGTACTGTAGTCTGACCCTCTCGTTTACAGATGAGGAAGCTGAATGGAGGAACCGACTTGCCCAGAGTCACAAAGAGCTGGTTTTTGAACCATTCATTCATTCAAACATTTATTAAATGTCTTATGTACCAGGTCCTGGCATGCTGGGTCAGGCTTCTGAATCCAAATCCTGTGCTCTCTGCAATTCCTTCTCTGTACAGTCTTATCAGGCTCTAGGGATATACAAAGAGAAATATGAAATGATCCCTATTCCTCAAAGATCTAAAGTCTAGTTTGTTCAGACAGGAAACAGACTAGAGCAAAACAGGGCTGGGGTAGGAAAGAAATAAGGGAATAAAGGAAATCCTCAGTTATGGAAGTGACAGCTTGGTCAATTGGTCCAGTAGAGTAGAAGCTCCTTGAGGTCACTTACACTTGTGTCCTCAGCACTTAGTGCTATGTCTAGCATATAGTAGGTGCCTAATAAATGCATGTGATTGATGTTGAACTGGTGCTTTTTATATAGTTGGTGCCTAATAAATGCATATGAAGTTGAATTGGGGCTTTTTATATAGTAGGTGCCTACTAAATGCATGTGAAGTTGTACTGGTGCTTTTCTTCCAAAGCTGTACACCATGCTGGGAGCGTGCAGAGATTACAACTTAGACCTTCCCAAGTCCTTTCTCTGGGCTCATAATTTGTCTCCTCTGGAAGTATGGTTGAAAGAATTCACAAATCATGTAGCATATCGAGCTCCCCGGCTGCTGTACTCAGGGGTTGGAATCACAGCCACTGTTACAGAATATAGGAACATCAGTGATTCCCAGGGGTGAGCATGACATCCTTATCCTCTAAGGGAAAACATTATTAATCACCTGTGTTGTGGATCTGTATTGGGAAGGTCCTGTTTACTGGGAAATCCTGCAGAGAATTTATACAGTAAACATATGGCACAAATACTGGCTATTTGTGTATTTTAGGGCAGCTGGGGGAGGAGTGGATAGAGTGCTGAGTCTGGAGTCTGGGAGACTCGTTTTTCTGAGGTCAAATATGTTCTCCGACACTTACTAGCTGTGTGATTCTGGACAAGTCACTTAATCCTATTTGCCTCAGTTTCCTCATCTACAGAATGGGCTGGAGAAGAAAATGGCAAGCCACTCCAGTATCTCTGCCAAGAAAACCCCACATGGGGTCACAAAGTCAGATGTGACTGAAAACGACTGAACAACAAATTTGTTTTGCAACTTTTAAAGGAAAATTAATTTGAAGGGTTGAGTCTGGGATGGTACTAGGGATAAGCAAGATCAGTAGCCACATTATGGCCAACAATCAAGGGGACACTACAGGGAATACTTTTTTAAAAATATTACTTTCTTAAAAAATAATTGCACATTTTTTAAAAAGCTTTTTATCTTCAAAATATATACATAGATAGTTTTAAACATTCACCCTTGCAAAACCTTGTGTTCCAATTTTTTTTCTTCCTCTCTTCCTCCCACTCCCTACCCTAGATGGCAAGTAATTCAATATATGATAAACATGTGCAATTCTTCTATACCTGTTTCCACAATTATCAACATGTATCTTTATCTTTTCGTTCTTTTTTTTTTTTTGCTGAAGCTCTTGGGGTTAAGTGACTTGCCCAGGGCCAAACAGCTAGGGAATGTTAAGTGTCTAAGACCAGATTTGAACTCAGGTCCTCCTGACTTCAGGGCTGGTGCTCTATCCACTGCACCACCTAGCTGCCCCTAGCACATGTCTTTTAAAGGTAAAACATCCCACTCTCCATGGGTGGTAGGAATTTATTCTATAATAAAGTCACATATGAACAATTAACCAAGAGGCTTGAAAATGGCAAACTTTGTCTTGACTACAGAAAAATCGTAAAGAATGAGATAATTCTGTGAGTGCACCACCTTTCAGGTTGGAGAGATTCAGGAGATGTCTGTCTTAGGTAATGATGGACAATAGTTGTTCATTAGGTCTTTATTCACAATGTTGTGCACAGATCCTTAAAGCGCATTTATCTACAGGAAAGAGAAAGCACCAACTCCTATTCGGCATAATTTAACAAGCACTTATTAGGCACCTTACTTAAGCACATACTTATTAAGTATCCAGGCCACTTTCTGAATGGCCCTCAACAAATTGGCATTGTACTGTACTGGGAAAGTGCTTTCTCCCTCCCCTTTTCTTTTTCATACTTGTTGATACCTAACTTCATGAATACAGGCAATTAGTGGTGAAGGGGTTTTAGTGTTAGACCTGAGTTCCAGTCCTGACTCAGATTTGTGTTACCCTGGACAAGTGGGTTCTGGGCTCTGTGATCTTGGGGAAGGGGACGGCTGGGCCTGGAGTCGGTTCTAGG
>JAJPUD010004209.1:181347-201753 GCA_023553655.1 Myrmecobius fasciatus
TCGGTTCTAGGCTGTGATCTTGGGGAAGGGGACGGCTGGGCCTGGAGCAGGGATGACCCGCAGGAGAGAAGGCAGGCGGGCTCAAGCACTTCCCTTCTGGGTTCGTCCCTTGGGCCTGTCTTTCTGTGACTAGGACTGCGCCTCTTGTCCACTGGCCCCCAGCTGCATCACCTTGAGAAGGAAGGGCAGACACTCCCCCTAGTTCTTGAGGGTTCTGTCTGCCTCAGAAGGGGCCCTGGGGCCCCCTCCCTAGCGAGGTTTCCATTACGGAGCCCCATTCCCTCGCTGGCCCTGGACCTTGCTCTCAGCTTAGAGCCCAGCTGCTCGCCCCTCTGCCAGAACTTCCCTCCGGGTCCCTCTCCCGGGGGTGGAATAGGAGGGGCAGGTCACTCATCTCCAGATCTCCGGGTCACGGGCTCTATTGGCCCGGGAAATGCCGAGCCAGCCCCGAGTTCAGCGGTCTGGGCCGCGGGGCTTGTTTTCCCACTTAAATCGATGGGTTGTGCAAGGCGGACGTCAGCTCTCCCGGTGGCAGGGTTCCTTCTCAGGCCTGGGAGCAGAAACCGCCCATTTAGTTCTCTGATCATTAACCCAGAGAGATTTGGAAAGTAGAGGAGGCTCTGCGTGGGGGCTGGGCAGCCGCTGACCACTGACCACTGACCACCTTCATCTTGAATCCTCCCTGGGTTTCCTTGGCCCCTGGGAACCTTCCCAGCAGTCCCCCTGAGGAGAGGGTTTTCCTTCTTTGCTCGCAGCAGCTGCTCCTGACGTTCGGGGGCCATGCTCCGGCCTCGGGGGCCAGGACTGTGTTCCCGGGGAGGAGCTCTAAGTCAGCAGCTAGCCAGGAGGAACATTGCTGATAAGCAGGAGTCAGGGACATCCTGGGGACTGCCTGCCTTCTGCCGTTGTCACTCTCTCCTCCGTGCTCATTGTGGCTCCTGGGCTTGGGGGGGATCAGGGTGGGGCCTGAGCCTGCAAGCTCTCCTTCCCACCCCCACAATCACTGGCTTTCTTCAAGGCAATGTCACCTGTCACCTGCCCATCCCAACCCCTCCGTCTGCCCTCTCTGCCCAGCGATGGCGATTCACTTTCTAGGCATTTCTTATTCCCTGGGCTGCTGCAGTTTCCCCTAGTAGAATATGAGCTTCTTTACAGAGCTGGGGCTATTTCTTCTCATCCCCAAACCTAGCATATTGTAGGCACTTAATGGATGCTTATTGATTAATTGATTTGAAAATTAATGAGCCCCTTGAGGACAGGGATTATACATTACAATCTAATTAGGGAGATGGGACAGATGTCCCACTTCCTAACTCCCCCCTTTTAAGCAACAATGGCTAGATAATGAATAAAGCCCTGAGGTTCATTAGAAGTTCCTGCCACCTGATCCACTGACCCACTTTCTATTCTTATCCCGGCAGTCGACCAGCCCAGGTTCTGTGTTCTCAGTGACTTAAAAAAAAAACCTGCCTGGCTGGAGGAAATTGGGAAATCGCCCTGCTGGGTCCCCACAGATTCCTTTTTTCAACCTTAACTGGGATCTTGTGACCGCCCAGGAGGCCCTTTGTTCATCACTTACTGACTCCTCCCTCTCATGCTACCCAGAAGACTGTTCTGACCTTGTCCTCTGACCCCTCCGACCGGGGGTTGGGACCCTCCTTCCTGAGCACCTCATCTCCCCTACGTCAGCCCCCATTCTGCCCTTTCCTGAGGATGGAACTGCCGCCCTTCCAAAGCTAATTCTGCCGTTTGTGAGTCCTTCAGCTCTTTGCTGCTTCTGCTCCAGGACTTCACACGTAAATGAGTTCAAGATAATGGCAGCAAGAAGAGAGCTCTAGTGACTAGGCAAAGAGAAACCCTGGAAGACTTCCTGCAGGAGGAGGCATTTAGGCTGGTTTTTGAAGGGAGCTGGGGATTCTAAGAAGTTTGGGGGGTCAGCCTGCATGAAAGCTTGGAGATGAGCAGGAGGAAGGTAATCTAAGCAAAGGGGAGAAGGTAGAATGTGTGAAGGGGAATAAGGCGAAATAAGATTGCAGTGCTTAGCCGGAGGCAGCTTGTGAGGGCTCCAAATGCCAGGCGGAGGAGTTTGGTTTTTATTCTAGAGGCAACAGGGCCCCTGGGGATTCACAGAGTTCACAGACAGACAGACAGACAGACCTGTGCTTCAGGAGGATCACTCTGGCAGCTCTGAGGAGGGGGGATTGGAGAGGAGAGGAAGTGGGCCTACCTAACTTATTGTATGTCCTGGACCCACTCCTTCCCAAAGTAGTGTGCATAAAATAAAATGTGGAGGATGACAAAGGAAACCCATTATGTTCACGTGTGTGTGTGTGTGTGTGTGTGTATACATATATATATACACACACAGAGAGGGGGACAAATTCAGACTGAGAGACACAGAGACAGAGAGGAGAGAGGGAGGGAGAGAGGGGGAGTTAATTATCATCTATCTACAGATCTACATCTACATCTGTCTACATATGCAAGTTCCCAGACTCGGGTTGAGAACTTCTGGACTAGAGAGGAAAGCAGACCAATGAGGGGTGGCCACTGCCAGTCCCTGAGAAAAGTTAAGAAGGGCCTGGACTAGGGTAGTCATGGGGAGAAAATTGGGGGGGGGAGGGGCCCGATGGCTCACTGATGGTCTTTCTTCTCTCTTTGATCCTTAGCCTTTACACTGCCTTCTTTCATTCTCTGTCTATAAAATAAACACCCTAGAAATCTTTGTTGCATGAACTTGTCTATTGAGCTGAAGTGCTCACTTCCCCAAATGAGAGCCCCTTGATTCTCCCCAGATTGCTGGGGTTCTTGATTCTGTTGCAGCCCCAGGTGACTGTCTCGCCTTGGGTCTCCTCCCTCAATCTGTGGTCTGTGATTGAGATCCCCCCAGTGCCCAGCAATCTGGCTTCACTTCTCATCTCCTTACAGAAAATGCTTCCCCACGTGGCCACCAAACCCAGTGGTCTTCTCCCCAGAGGTGATGTACTGAGCCAGAGCATCCAGGCTGAAAATCTGCCTCTGCCCTTGGTCTCTTGTGTAGAGGGCGCAGGAAAGGGTGGGTTTGGATCACATGGCCCCAGAGGTCCCTCCCACCCTAGACGCCTCATGACCTCAGAGGTCATCTGATCCAACACATGCCCCTCTGCTCAGAAACGTCCCCACTTTCCTTGGGGCTGCTCCTCCCTCTCTTGGGAATTGTTGCTCTCCTTGCTGGGGAATTCTTGCCATGAAGCTCACATTTTCCCCTTGGTCCTAGTGCTGCCTTCTCGGGGAAGACGTGGCCCATCTGTGGTCTCTTGTAGGACAGTCTCTCTAATACAGAGAAGCACAGCCATCCTGCCTGTGCTGTGTCCTTTCTCTAGGCGAACATCTCCACTGGTTCCTTTGCCCGTTCTTTATGTGGCAGAATTTCCAGCATCCTCCACACCTTGGCCATTGCGCTCTGCTTATTCTTTCAGCAATGTTCTTCCTAAAAGATGAGCCCAGTTCTTCCAGTGTGGTCTGACTAGGGCAGAGGGAAGATGAGCTCTTGCTTCTATTATTCTCATTTTCATGATATTGTTTCTTTCAATGACCAAAGTCACTGCAACCTCGGAACTTGTTAACTCATATTGAGTTGGCTCTGTATTAACACTTTGCCCCTCCAGGTCTTCTTCCACCATCTTGTATTTATAAAGTTCCTTTTCTTTTCTTTTTTTTTTTTAACTTCTGTTTATTTCCACTGAATTTCTTCTTGTTAAATTTGGCCCACTCTTCTAGCCTAGTGGGATTTTTTTTGGAATTCTGTCCATATTTGTTAGTTTCAAGCTTTGTGTCTTTTGCAGATTTGATGAGCATGTCTTCATTTGTCACTAATAAAAAGGTAGAAATAGCCCAGTGGGGTTGCCTCCCTTTGAATTTACGTGGTGGATAAGACCCTCATTAACTCTTGCCTAGTCTAGTAGATTTTCTCCCCATGTCAAGGCTCTGCCATGACCAGCCCATCCTTTAGATCACCTCCATAGTAATCTTAATACGTCACTGGGATCTGAACTCACTCTTGCTTAAAAATCTTCAGAAGCTACTTATGGGCTTAGTAAAAATAAAAACCCAGAAACAGCTTATTGGGTATTCAAGGCCTCTCACAGTCTGGTTCCTTTCTAGTCTAATTTTGTACTACTCTCCACACACCCTAATTTCAGTTAATTTTATATTTATATCTATCTATCTATCTGAATATAGCCAGAACAGAAATTACAAACATGTCCCCTCTTAGTGCTGGACACGCTCTCAGTTCCAACCTAAGGAAAGTAGGCTCAAGTTTAAAGCGGTTGTTGCTCAGTTTCCTTCTGAACATGTCCAGCCAGCCAATCACCGGCTTCTTGGCTGCAGGGTGAGTCCAGTCCCTGGTTCTGCTGGCAGGGCAGGCTCAGCTAGCTTTGGCTGCTCTCCCTGTCAGGGATCAAGGCCATGGCCCAGTCCATCCCGTCTGTAAGAACCCTTCATTGATGGGGCAGGGGGAATGGCTGTATTAGGGAAAGAAATAATACCAGAGTCATGCTCTCATTGCGTTTTGATTCATCTGCGTGTGGAGAAAGACTTGGTACCGTCTCTCTCATGGTTCCATGCTAGCTTTGGGTGGCAGAGGTCTACCGCTGTCTCCTTCCTTGAGGAGCACTGGAGCTTGTCTTCCTCAATTACCATCAGGGAAGGAAAAAGAGCTACCAGCAATTTCACAACCTCATCTTACTCCCTTTTGCTTTTGTGTTTTTTTGCTGTGCAGCCATTCTAGTCACGTCTGGTCCTTCATGATCCCATTTTGGGTTTTCTTATTTTGGGGTGTTTTGCCATTTCTTTCTTTGGCTCATTGTACAGATGAGGAAACTGAGGCAAACAGGATTAAGTGACTTGTCCAGACCCACACAGCTGGTAAATGTCCGAGACCAGATATTCTATATGTCCCCTATCTCTGGAATGGACTCCCTTCATATTGCCAATTCTTGTAGTCTGCTCTCACCATAAGGCAAAACTTGGCTATTATCTCATTGATGAAACCTTTCTTGAGCTCTTCAGAGTAAAGGAGATCAGATATTTCCCTATGTTTATTACTGAACCTGGTAAGAATATTTCCATAGTGTCTTAAAAATTTAATCTAAATGGCTTTAATCTGAAAAAAAAAGAAGAAAACTGCCTTTATACATCTATTCTATAACAAAGTTTCTTAAACTGTGGATTGTGACCCCATATGGGTTTCATATGGGATTGTGAAACTGAATGGGAGCATCATGAAAAAATTGGCAACAGTGAAAGGTATCAAATATCTCGCTAAGATTTAATTCTTTATGTAAAAATAAAGAAGCACATCCATCTCATTAGTGTGCAAATTTGCTTTCATCTTTAATAAGTGGTAAAATTATTTGTATACCAAAGAATTGTTATACATTTCTTTATGATTTATTATCAGTAAATGTTTGATTTCTACACCTATTGCCTTTTTCTTTTTTTTAAATAAAGCTTTTTATTTTCAAGACATGTACACAGATAATTTGACATTGACCCTCGCATAGCCTTGTATTTCAGATTTTCTCCTCCTTTCCCCCAACTCCTCCCCTAGATGGCAAGCAATTCAGTATATGTTAAACATGTTAAAATATATGTTAAATTCAATATGTATAAACATATTTATTCAATTCTCTTGCTGCACAAGAGAAATAAGATAAAAAAAAAGAAAGTAAATGAGTAAGAAAACAAAATGTAAGCAAACAACAAAAAAAGTGAGAATGTTATTTTGGGATCCAAATTCAGTTCCTACAGTCCTCTCTCTTCATCAAAAGATCATAGGACTGGCATCAGTCACCTCATTGTTGAAGAGAGCCATGCCCATCAGAATTAATCATTGCATAATCTTGTTGTTGCGGTGTATATTGATATCCTGGTTCTCATTTCACTCAGCATCAGTTCATGCAAGTCTCTCCAGGCCTCTGAATCATCCTGCTGGCCGTTTCTTATAGAACAATAATATTCCATGACATTCATATACCATAATTTGTTCAGCCACTCTCCAATTGATGGGCATCCATTCAGTTCCCAGTTTCTAGCCACTACAAAAAAAGGGCTGCTACAGACATTCTTGCTCTGTATAGATAGAGATGACTCTGCACAGGTAGAGATGACTGTACAGCTAGATGATAACTCTGTATGGGTATAGCTTATTCAAGAGAAATAAAAAAGGTAAGAACAGGGTGGATCCTCATGGCGGTGGAGAGCATTTGAGTAAAGATTTCCAGAAGGAGAAATACAGGATTTCTCCAACGTTTTGTGCAATTTTTAAGCTTTAATAACTAGAAATGATTTTATCATCAGGGTGTATTACAATCCATAGTTCTGGACAGGAAGAGGAAATGAAGAGTTCGAGAAATAAATCAGAAGCCCAGCACAAAGACATGATAATTATATTATAGAGAATTTCACTTACCTGCTCGAAGTCCTTTTTTCTGCCAAAGGCAGAGCAGGCAATGACTTTTAACATTGCTTAATGACAGTTTTATCTTTCAAAAGTTAAATTAAATGATAAGGGAAATTTTTCTTGCCAATTTGATTTTTCACCATCAAGGAAGAAACAGTTCCTAGGATGGAAATGATAGAAACTCTCAGGGTTCGTGAGAAACCTATCTCCAGCTATTCCTGTGGTAAAGCCGGAAAGGTGTCTGTTACTGTTTTTTCAAACATGTCTCATTCTTTGTGGCCCCATTTGAGATTTTCTGAGCAAAGATACTGGAGTGATTTGTCATTTCTTTCTGTAGCTCATTTTACAGGTGAGGGAACTGAGGCAAACAGGTTAAGTGACTTGCCCAGAGTCACCCAGCTACTAAATGTCTGAGGCTAGATTTGAACTCAGAAAGATGAGTCTACCTGTCTCCAGGCTTGGTGCTCTGTCCAATGAACCACTAGCTATTACGAGAGTTGGATAGTTTTAGGACTTGTTCAGTTGGTCAGAAACAGTGTCTTTGTTACCATAGAGGTTTGTGCTTAATCCTGTGCTATTTGACATTTTTTATCAGTAACTTGAATAAAGGCAAAGATGACATCCTTTTGAAATCTCTGAATGACACAAAGCTAGGAGGGAGAGCCAATGTGCTAAATGGTAGAATCAGAATCGCAAAAATATTTTTATAGGCTAGAATATTGAGCTGAATCTAATATGTTGAAATGCAATCAAGATCAATGTAAAGACTCAAAACTTGGGTACAAAAATTTTACTCTGCAAATATAAGATGAAGAAGGTATACTTAAAACAATAGTTTGTCTAAAAAGATTAGAGGATTTTAGTGGACTGCAAACTCAATCTAATTTAGTGGTGTGATATGACAGTAAAAAAGCAAATGTGATCTTTATTAAGAAAAGCATAACTTGGAAATATATTTAGAGTGTTTGTTCATATATAATCTATATCAGATTGTTTGCCATCTTGGGGAGGAGAGGAAGAAGAAAAAATTTGAAATGATAAATCTTTTTTTAAATTATTTTTTATTTTTTTTTATTTGCAAAACATATGTATGGGTAATTCCTAAACATTAACCCTTACAAAGCTTTCTGTTACAAATTTTCCCCCCTACTCCCCACCCCTTCCCTAGATGGCAGGATATTCACTACATGATAACTGTGTTAGAATACTTAAGAAATCGAATATATGTATAGTTATTGCCACACATCATTTTTTGTGCAGGAGAAATCGTATCTACAAGAAAGAATAATCCGATAAAGGAAATACAATGCAAGCAAACCTCAATAGAGAACATGAAAATGTTATGTTGTGGTTCGCATTTCACATCCCTCTCTCTGGATGTATATGGCTCTCTTCACCGAACAGTTGGAACTGGTTTGAAGCATTTCATTGTTGAAGAGAGTCATGTCCATCAGAACTGATCCTCATATAGTGTTGTTGTTGCCGTGAATAATGATCTCCTGGTTCTGCTCACTTCACTGAGCATCAGTTCATGCAAGTCTTTCCAGGCCTCTCTGAAATCATCCTGCTGGTCATTTCTTACAGAGCAATAATATTCCATAACATTCATATACCATAATTTATTCAGCTACTCTCCAATTGATGGGCATCCATTCAATTTCCAGTTTCTAGCCACTACAAAAGAGGCTGCCACAAACATTCTTGCACATGTGGGGCCCTTTCCTTCCTTTAAGATCTCTTTGGGATATAAGCCCAATAGAAACACTGCTGGGTCAAAGGGTATGCACAGTTTGATAACTTTTTGAGTATAGCTCCAAATTGCTCTCCAGAATGGTTGGATACATTCACAGCTCCACCAACAATGCATCAGTGTCCCAGTCTTCCCACATCCCCTCCAGCATTCATCTTTATCTTTTCCTGTCATTTTAGCCAATCTGACAGGTGTGTAGTGTTACCTCAGAGCTGTCTTAATTTGCATTTCTCTGATCAATAGTGATTTGGAGCAACTTTTCATATGATTATAAATAGTTTGAATTTCATCATCTGAAAATTGCCTGTTCATACCCTTTGACCATTTATCAATTGGAGAATGGCTTGAATTCTTATAAATATGAGACAATTCTCTATATATCTTAGAGATGAGACCTTTATCAGAACCCTTAAATGTAAACATGATTTCCCAATTTGATGCTTCCCTCCTAATCTTGTCTGCATTAGTTTTGTTTGTACAGAAACTTTTTAACTTAATATAATCAAAATTATCTATCTGGTGTTCAATTAAGAGTTCCAGATCTTCTTTGGACATAAATGTATTCCATCTCCACAGGTCTGAGAGGTAAACTATCCTATGTTCCTCTAATTTGGTTATAATATCACTCTTTATATCTAGATCATGAACCCATTTAGATCTTATCTTGGTGTGCGGTGTTAGGTGTGGGTCCAGCCTTAATTTCTTCCACACTAGTTTCCAATTTTCCCAGCAGTTTTTGCTGAATAGTGAGTACTTATCCCAAAAACTGGGGTCTTTGGGTTTATCAAACACTAAATTGCTAACATTATTTCCTAGCTTGTCCTGATATCCTATCCTATGCCACTGATCGACTGCTCTATTTCTCAGCCAGTACCAAATGGTTTTGATGACCGCTGCTTTGTAATATAGTTTTAGATCTGGTACAGCAAGGCCACCTTCATCTGTCTTTTTTTTCATTAATTCCCTTGAAATTCTTGACCTTTTGTTCTTCCAAATGAACTTTGCTACTATTTTTTCTAGATCTGTAAAATAATTTCTTGGGAGTTTGATTGGTATGGCGCTAAATAAGTAAATTAGTTTGGGTAGTATTGTCATTTTTATTATATTCGCTCGGCCTACCCACGAGCACTTAATGTTTTTCCAATTGACTAGGTCTGATTTTATTTGTGTGGAAAGTGTTTTGTAGTTTAGTTCATATAGTTTCTGACATTTTCTTGGCAGATAGATTCCTAAATATTTTATGCTATCACCTGTTATTCTGAATGGAATTTCTTTTTGTATCTCTTGCTGGTGAGCTTTGTTGGTAATATATAAGAATGCTGATGATTTATGTGGATTTATTTTGAATCCTGCAACTTTACTAAAGTTGTGAATTGTTTCTAGTAGTTTTTTAGTTGAGTCTCTAGGGTTCTCTAAGTATACCATCATATCATCTGCAAAGAGTGATAATTTGGTTTCTTCATTACCTACTCTAATTCCTTTTTATCTCTTTTTCTTCTCTTATTGACAAAGCTAACATTTCTAATACAGTATTAAATAGTAATGGTGACAGTGGGCAGCCTTGTTTCACTCCTGATCTTATTGGGAATGGTTCTAGTTTGTCTCCATTACATATGATGCTTGCTGATGGTTTTAAGTAGATGCTACTAATCATTTTAAGGAAAAGCCCATTTATTCCTATACTCTCTAGTGTTTTTAATAGGAATGGGTGTTGGATTTTATCAAATGCTTTTTCTGCATCTATGGAGATAATCATATGGTTTTTGTTAGTTTGGTTATTAATATAATTGATTATGCTGATAGTTTTCCTGATATTGAACCAGCCCTGCATTCCTGGCATAAATCCTACTTGGTCAAGATGTATTATCCTGGAGATAACTTTCTGTAATCTTGTTGCCAAAATCTTATTTAAAATTTTTGCATCAATATTCATTAGGGAAATGGGTCTATAGTTTTCCTTCTCTGTTTTCATCCTACCTGGTTTAGCTATCAGCACCATATCTGTATCATAGAAGGAATTTGGTAGTATACCTTCTGTCCCTATTTTCTCAAATAGTTTGTATAGTATTGGAATTAATTGTTCTTTGAATGTTTGGTAGAATTCACATGTAAAACCATCTGGCCCTGGAGATTTTTTCTTAGGGAGTTGATTAATAGCTTGTTCTATTTCTTTTTCTAAAATGGGGCTATTTAAATAATTTATTTCCTCTTCTGTTAACCTGGGCAATCTATATTTTTGTATATATTCCTCCATTTCATTTAGATTATCAAATTTATTGGCATAAAGTTGGGCAAAGAAACTCCTAATTATTGCTCTAATTTCCTCTTCATTGGAGGAAAGTTCTCCCTTATCATTTTTGAGACTAACAATTTGATTTTCCTCTTTCCTTTTTCTGATCAAATTAACTAAAGGCTTATCTATTTTGTTGGTTTTTTCATAAAACCAACTCTTAGTTTTATTTATTAATTCAATAGTTTTCTTATTTTCAATTTTATTAATCTCACCTTTTATTTTCAGAATTTCCAATTTGGTATTTAATTGAGGGTTTTTAATTTGCTCTTTTTCTAGTTTTTTTAATTGTAACCCTAATTCATTGATCTTCTCTTTCTCTATTTTATGCAAATAAGCATCTAGAGATATAAAGTTACCCCTTATAACCACTTTGGCCGTATCCCACAAATTTTGGTATGTTGTCTCATTATTGTCATTCTCCTGGATGAAATTATCGATTGTATCTATAATTGCTCTTTCACCCATTCATTCTTCAGGATTAGATTATTTAATTTCCAATTAACTTTTGGTCTATTTTCTCCTGGCCTTATATTACATGTGAGTTTTATTGTATCATGATCTGAAAAAGATACATTTACTATTTCTGCTTTTCTGCATTTGATTTTGAGGTTTTTATGCCCTAACACACATGATCAATTTTCATATAAGTTCCATGAACCCCTGAGAAAAAAGTATACTCTCTTCTATCACCATTCAATTTCCTCCAGAGATCTGTCATACCTAACTTTTCTAACATTTTGTTTATCTCCCTAACTTCTTTCTTATTTATTTTGTGGTTTGATTTATCTAATTCTGAGAGAGCAAGGTTGAGATCCCCCACTAGTATAGTTGTACTGTCTATTTCTCCTTGCATCTCTGTTAGTTTCTCCTCTAGGAATTTGGATGCTATACCACTTGGTGCATATATGTTTAGTATTGATACCGCTTCATTGTCTATGGTACCCTTTAGTAAAATATAGTTTCCTTCCTTATCTCTTTTAATTAGATCTATTTTTGCTTTTACTTGATCTGAGATAAGGATTGCTACCCCTGGTTTTTTTTGTTCACTTGAAGCATAAAAGATTCTGCTCCAGCCCTTTACCTTCATTTTATATGTATCTCTATGTTTTAGATGTGTTTCTTGTAAACAACATATTGTAGGATTCTGGCTTTTAATCCAGTCTGCTATCCATTTCCATTTTATGGTAGAGTTCATCCCATTCACATTCACAGTTAAAATGACTATATCTATATTTCCTGCCATCTTATTTATATTAAAAAAAAAAAGTTATATTTTTCTCTTCTGTTTCCCCTTACTCCCTTCCCCTTTCCCCAGTATTTTGTTTTTGATGACCACCTCCCTCTAACAGTCCTCCCCCCTTTAGAACCCTCCCTTTTTTACACCTTTCCCCTAATCCTTCTATTAATTTATCCCTTTCTTTTCCTCCTTTCCCTCCTACTTCCCTATACAGAGGGCCAAGTTTTTCCCTGAAATCAAAAGGTCTGATACACTCTTTTAGAGCCCAATGTAATGAGAGTAAGATTTATACAATACTCATCACCCTCCCTTCTTTCCCTCAATTATATTAGATTTTCTAGTCTCTTCATGAGACTTTGCCTTATTTTACCTCTTTTTTTTTACTTTATTTTACCTCCTTTCCCCTCCCCCCCCCCTTTTTTTACAGTATGATATACCTTCCACCTCTAATTTCTTTTCGATTATTATCAAAGTAAAATCAAGTTATACCCCCATTGTTTAAGGATACTCCTAGTAGAGATATAGTTCTCGAGAGTTCTTTCCTTTTTACCTTTTTACGCTTCTCTAGAGTTCTGTGTTTGGAGGTCAAATTTTTTGTTCAGATCTGGTCTTTTCATTAGAAATAGGTGAAATTCTCCTGTATCATTGAATGACCATCTTCTTCCCTGGAAGATGATGCTCATTCTAGCTGGATAGCTTATTCTTGGCTATAATCCAAGTTCTTTTGCCTTTCGGAATATCTGATTCTAGGCCTTTCGATCCTTCAATGTGGAAGCTGACAGATCCTGTGTGATTCTAATGACAGTTCTTCAGTATTTGAACTGTTTTTTTTTTTTCTAGCAGCTTGTAATATCTTTTCCTTGGTGCGATAGTCCTGAAATTTGGCCATGATGTTCCTTGGGGTTTTAATTTTGGGGTCTCTTTCAGGAGCTGATCGGTGAATTCTTTCAATGCCAATTTTGCCTTCTGATTCTAAAACATCAGGGCAATTCTCTTTCATGATTTCCTGGAAGATAGCATCAAGGTTCTTTTTTTCATCGTGATTTTCAGGGAGTCCAATAATCCTTAGATTGTCTCTCCTGGATTTGTTTTCCAAGTCAGTTGTTTTTCCTAGGAGATATTTCATATTTTCTTCTATTTTTTCATTTTTTTTGTTTTTGTTTGACTGATTCTTGAAGTCTTATTGAGTCATTCATTTCATTTTGTTCAATTTTAATTTTTAAGGTATTATTTCCTTCAGCTATCTTTTTTAGCTCCTTTTGTAACTGGCCAATTGAATTTTTTGGTTCATTGCATTCTTTTTCCATTTTGCCAATTTTATTTTTCAGTGAATTGTTGTTTTTGCAATTCACTAATTTTGTTTTTCAGTGAATTGTCTTTTTCCAATTCACTATTTTTATTTTCTAGTGAGTTGGTGACTTTTTCCAATTCACCAATTTTGTTTTTCAGTGAATTGTTGTCTTTTACCAATTCACTATTTTTATTTTCTTGTGATTTGGTGACTTTTTCCAATTCACCAATTTTGTTTTTCAGTGAATTGTTGTCTTTTTCCAATTCACTATTTTTATTTTCCAGTGAGTTGGTGATTTTTTGCAATTCACCAATTTTGTTTTTCAGTGAATTGTTGTCTTTTTCCAATTCACTAATTTTGTTTTTCAGTGAATTTTTGTCTTTTTCCAATTCACCAGACTTATTTTCCAGTTTTTCACATCTCTGTTGCAGGGCGATGTTTCCTTCTTGCACTGCTCTCAGTTTATTTCCCCAGTCTTCTTCTGGCTCTCCTTTGAGATTCTTTCTGCAATCTTCCAGGTAAGCCTTCTGAAAGGGAGACCAGCTTAAGTCCACCTTTGTGGCTTTATCTGGGATTGTTTTCAGAATCTCAGGATCTGGGGACTGCTCTAGTTTCTCTCTGTAAAAGCTGTCTATGGTGAGAGCTGTCTTCTGCTTGCTCATGATTTTCAGCTAAGGTATCAGTCACCAGCAGGGAGTTCTGCAGCAGCAATTTCAATTTGCCCTGGGGCAATTTGCCGAGTTGACTTCCAGTCTGGGGCTGATCTTGCTAGATCCGCACTAGGACCACACTTTCAGCTGCTCTCAATCCGCCCTTTACCAAAGGTAGACCTGCCAAAGCACCTGCCTGCAAGCAGAGCAGAGTGGCCCAAGGGTCTCCCAGGGACTTCCTGGCAGTCTAAAATCTCCTGGTCCGTCCCAGCCCCGGACTTGCCCCCCGGCTGCGCACTGGCGTCTGAGCGCTGGGAGCTGCTCGATCCCCTGCCCGTCTAAAACTGACCTCAGAAGTTCTTTCTAAGTAGATATTTGATAGAAGTGCGTTGTAGTCCAAGTGTTTGTTGGCGCCCTCACTCCAGAACCAGTTCGGAGGCTCAATTTGTCTGGGTCTGAGGGAAGGTCTCAGGAGCTCACAGAGGACGCTGTCTGCAGTTCGCCATCTTGGCTCCGCCCTGAAATGAAAAATCTTACAAAAGTGAATTTTGAAAGCTATCTTTACATGTGCTTGAAAAAATAAAATCCTACTGAGAAAAAAAAAAAAGAAAAAGGCATAACTTCCAGGGACAATGGAGTGACCATTTTATTCTGCTCTGCCCTGGTCAGACTGCATTTCTGAGCACCATAATTAGGACATGAGCTAGAGAACATTCAGCAGAGGGGCAGCCAGTGTGGTGAAGGAACTCAAGGCTCTATTCTTGGAGGACTGGTTGAATGTGGAATATTTAAGACTCGGGAGTATAGACAGATATGTAAATATCTGAAAGGCTGTCATGTGTGAAATAGAAATTATGTTCTGGTCACATCAGAGGGCAAAAGTAGGATCCATGGGTAAAAGTTGAAAAGAAGTAATTCAAAGTGTGATATACAGAAAAGCTTGCTTTAAAATGTATGTTTATTTTTGTTACTCCACACCTAGCAAACAACATTTCTAAGTTTCATGAGGGAAAGGATCGTCATTTGCCTCTTTTTGTATCCTCAGTGCTTAGCACAGTGCCTGGCACATAATAGGCACTTAAGTGTTTATTAATTAATTGACTGACCAATTAACATGGGAATTTTTACCTACAAAGAATAGAAAAAGAAAGATTTTATATGAAACCCCAAAGCTTTACTATAAACAGCTTTTAAAAAAGCATTTAGTTCTGATGGACATGGTTCTTTCTGATGGACATGGCTCTCTTCAACAATGAGGTGATGCAAACCAGTTCCTATTGTTCAGTGATGAAGAAAGTCATATACATCCAGAGAGAGGCCTGTGGAACTGAGTGTGGACCACAACATAGAATTTTAACGTTTTCTGTGGATGTTTGCTTATATTTTGTTTTCCTTCTTAGGTTTTTTTTTCTTTCTAGATCTGATTTTTCTTGTGCTGCAAGAAAACTGTATAAACATGTTGGATTTATCATCTATTTTAACATATTTAACATGTATTAGACTACCTGCCATCAGGGGAAGGAGTGGAAGGAAGGAGGGAATAATTTGGGACAGAAAGTTTTGCAAAGATCAATACAGAAAAATTACTCATATGTTCTGTAAATAAAAAGCTTTAATAAACAAAAAAGAAAAAAGCATTTAGTAAATTCAGTATGCTAGTTTTAAAACCATCCTGCTTATTGGTATCCTCTTTCTAAATCTTCCTCTATCTCTTTCTATATGTTTTTTAGTGCCTCATCCTTTTCAATTCCAAATTAACCCCTCTACCCCCCACAAAATAACAACAAAAACAAGGCAAACAAAGAGCTCCTCCCCCTGGGTAAAGAGACCCCATTACAGTAAAATGTCAGCCATGTCTAAAAATGAATCTCTGATTCAGTATCTCACATCCATCATCTTGGGGCAGGAGGTGGACAGCATGCTTCCTTGTAGGTGTTGCAGAGTCAAGGTTTGTCATTGCATCAATCAGAGCTCTTAAAGTAACACAATTTTGCAAATAAGTGGATGTCAAGTCAGGATGGGTTGCCTCAGGAGATGGAGCAGGTTCCCCCTCAATGGAAATATTCAATCAGAAGCAGGAAGATGCATTTGTTGTATGTGTTGAAGTAGTCTTTTTAAAGTTTTTTTTTTCAGTTAACAAGTTTTTTTTTCCTATCTTTCACTTCCATTTTGCCCAATGAAAAGGGTTTTTTTAAAATATGATTTTTAGAAATTGATTTCTGAAGTCCTTTCCAACTTGGGGGGCATAGTGAATAGAGTGCCAGGCTTGGAGTCAAGAAAACTCTTCTCCTTAAATTTAAATCTGGCCTTAAACACTCAGCAGTTATGTCCCCCTGGGCAAGCCACTTAACCTTGTTTGCTGCAGTTTCCTCATCTGTAAAATGATCTGGAGAAGGAAAAGGCAAACCATTTTGCTAAGAAAATCCCAAATGGGGTCATAACTGAAACAACTGAATGATTCCAACTTGAAAGTGTTTTGACTCTGAAATTCTTGGAAATACCAGCTATTATTCTTATTACCATCAT
This sequence comes from Myrmecobius fasciatus, assembly GCA_023553655.1. Lineage (NCBI taxonomy): Eukaryota > Metazoa > Chordata > Mammalia > Dasyuromorphia > Myrmecobiidae > Myrmecobius > Myrmecobius fasciatus. The sequence continues at coordinate 197,540 of JAJPUD010004209.1, forward strand.
GTTTTTTTTTTGTTTCACTTGTCTTTTTTCATTATAATTTATATTCGTGTATGTGTTCCATTGCCTTATTAATTTTAATTTATTATATCAGGAACTGGCATTTTTCATCCTGAGGGCCTAGTGTGTAGCATGGGAGAATTGATAAAATGACGAAATGAAATAGCATGTAAAAGATATTTGGAAACTGAATTAAGAGCTTCAAAATATAAGGAATCCTGCTCTCCCTGCCAATGTAATGAATGATATATGATCATACATGAGCAGCTCAAGCAGTAACTGTTCTAGAAATTCAAGGAAAGAAATGTTGTCATGGAATAGAGTGTTCAAGGAAGGCTTCATGGAGAAGATTGAACTTTGGGTAGACTTTGGAGGATAGGTAGGATTTATTTATTTTTTATTTTGCTTTTTTTATTAAAGCTTTTTATTTTCAAAACATATGCCTGAATAATTTTTCAACATTGACTCTTGCAAAAACTTGTGTTCCAAATTTTCCCCTTCTTTCCTCCACTCCCTCCCCTAGATGGGAGGTAATCCAATACATGTTAAATATGTTAAAATATATGTTGAATTCAATATATGTATACATATTTACACAATCATCTTGCTGCACAAGAAAAATCAAATCAAAAAGGAAAAAAATGAGAAAGAACAAAATGCAAGCAAACAACAAAAAGAGTGAAAATGCTATGTTGTGGTCCACACGCAGTTCCCACAGCCTTCTCTCTGGGTATAGATCGTTCTCTTCATTACAAGATCATTAAAACTGGTTTGAATTATCTCATTGTTGGAAAGAGTCACGTCCATCAGAGTTGATCATCATATAAATTTATTGTTGCCATACCATATCTCCTGGTTCTGCTCATTTCAACTCCGCATCAGTCCTTGCAAGTCTCTCCAGGTCTCTCTGAAATCATCCTGCTGGTTGTTTCTTATAGAACAATAATATTGATAGGTAGGATTTATATAGGGGGAGAGGAAGAGAGATGATTGGGAGCACTTTATCAATCCTGCTATGGATTTTCTTTGAGGGATGGTCAATTCAGTTTGGCAGACTGGATTTTTTAAAGATAATCAGACCAAGCTCTGTAGTAATGGTAGCAGGGGATAGAAGAGTTCTGTTTCCAATAAGGACTAAACAAGAGGAAATAATAATAGACTCACCCTACATCATGATGGATTTTGGCTATGGGAGAGTATTTATAGTCATAGTAGCTCACAGGCCCAGAGAATCATTGATTTAGGGCTGGACGGAGGTGGAAGGCCATAGAAGAGATTCTAGGGGCATTGGAAATTTTTTGTCTTACAGATTTTAAAAATGTAAGAGAGAACCTCAGCTGTCTGAGGTGGTCCGAGTGCGTCTGAAGAAAGATGAATGAGGTGACATTTCAAAGGCCTTTTGTGTTTCCCAAAAGTCTAGAATAACAACAGTTTGAAATATTAGTAAGGCTCTTAGAATTGTGCTAAGAGCGGGCACATAGGAGGTGCCCTGTCAGTAATAGTCGTCCTCCTCATCATGATTACCACTGGGTGCTGGGGAAGATCCGGAGAGAGATGAAACAGCTTTTGGGCCCTGGCAGTAATTACAGCTGCCATTCATAGCTTGCTCTGACACTCTCTCCTTGGATGACCACCTTTGGCCAGGAGACCTTCCTAGTCTCAGTTTCCTTATTTGTTAATAAGACAAGGGGCTCTGATCTAGATCTGTGGTGCTTGGATTTGCCATACAAATACCTGTGTGACTTGTGGAGGCCCCCAGGGATGGGCTTGGGGCTCTCTGTTCCCTTTGTTCTGGGCCATCACTGCCCCCCACCCACAGCTCCCTTGGGCTAAATGACTATTTCTTTGAATGTAGCTCACAGATCCTGCCCTGTTCTCTCCCCTGTGTCACAGTTCTGTAATACTATATATTCTATAATACATATATATTATCTATATTATGGAATGTATAACATATAACATACATTATATAATATATATGTATTATAGAATATATATAGAATATAGAATGTATTATAGAATATACAGTATTATATATTCTATAATACATATATATTATATAATGTATGTTATATAATATATTACATATATTTCAGACACCCCCAGTGGGCATCCCCAACTCAGAAGACATGTCCAGAAGAGAAATCCCAAGCTGCCCCCCGCCTCCCTTCTCCATCCTGCCAGCTTCCTCTCGTCCCCCATCCCTCCCTCCAAGGCCTCTGTCCAACACGGTGCAAAGTCTTGTTCCCACTGCCACAGCAGTTCCCATAGACATTTCCTCTTTGATCGCCAGCCCCTGCCCTCGCTGACCGATGTGCTAGTGCCTGGAGCACAAGAAGCCTTTCATTGGGTGGTTAGGGACTAGCTCTCCAGAGCTGAGCTGGGTCAGGTCAAGGAACAGTGAGGGGATGTCCTTTCTTTCTGTGGAAGAAGTGTTAGACTTGCTCTCCTTGGCTGCTGAGCTGTGAACAACAGAGGGAGGCTGTAGGGAGGCTCATTTTGCCTTCATATTGTGATATTCTGGGAGCCTGTGCTATGCAGAGTTCTCAGTGCCTCTCCCCTAGATTACTGCTGTAGCCTTCTTATTGGCCCCTCTGCCTCAACTCTCTCCCTGTATTGATCTACTTTGACATTCAGACATTAAGTGACTTTCCTTTTAAATCTATCTATCTATCTATCTATCTATCTATCTATCTATCTATCTATCTATGTATATGTGTACATACACACACATGCTCATACATACATACAGATATAATTAAATTAAATATTTCCCAGTTATTTAACTTTTCCCAATTCAAGGTGACTTTCTTTTTTTTTTTATTAAAACTTTTTATTTTTCAAAACATATGCATGGACAGTTCTTTAACATTCATTAGTCCTTGCAAAACCTTGTGTTCCAATTTTTCCTTCTTCCCCCACATCCTCCCCTAGATGGCAAGTAGTCTAATATGTGTTAAACATGGTAGAAATATATGTTAAATCCAATATATGTATACATATTTATACAATTATTATATTGCACAAGAAAAATCAAATCAAATCAGTAAAAAAAAAAGAAGGAAGGAAAACAAAATGCAAGCAAACAACAACAAAAAGAGTCAAAATACTATGTTGTGGTTCATACTCAGATCCCACAAGCCTCTCTCTGGGTGTATATGGCTTTCTTCATCACTGAACAATTGGAACTGGTTTAAAACATTTCATTGTTGAAGAGAGCCCTGTCCATCAGAATTGATCATCATACAGACTTCTTGTTGCCGTGTATAATGATCTCCTGGTTCTGCTCATTTCACTCAGCATCAGCTCATGCAATTCTCTCCAGGCCTCTCTGAAATTGTCCTGCTGGTCGTTTCTTACAGAGCAATAATATTCCATAACATTCATATACCATAATTTATTCAGCCACTCTCCAATTGATGGGCATCCATTCAGTTTCCAGTTTCTTGCCACTACAAAAAAGGGCTGCCACAAACATATGGGTCCCTTTACTTCCTTTAAAATCTCTTTGGGATATAAGCCCAATAGAAACACTGCTGGGCCAAAGGGTATGCACAGTTTGATAACTCTTTGAGCATAGTTCCAAATTGCTCTCCAGAATGGTTAGATCCGTTCACAGTTCCACCAACAATGTATCAGTGTCCCAGTTTTCCCACATTTCCTCCAATATTCATCATTATCTTTTCTTGTCATCTTAGCAATCTGAGAGGTGTGTAGTGGTATCTCAGAGTTGTCTTAATTTGCATTTTTCTGATCAATAGTGATTTGGAGCACTCAAGGTAACTTTCTTAAAGTATAAATCGGCTCATGTCATTCTCATATTCAGTAAATTTCAGTGGGTCCCTTTTCCCCAAAATCAAATACAAAATCCTCTGGCCTTGAAAGAAAGCTTTTTCTAATCTGGTCCCTTTCTGTACTTTATTCCTCTCCCACACTCTGTAATCAGTTTGCTGTTTCTCCATTAATAGTCGTCTCATGTAGTTCCCTGTGTCTTGGTCTTCATGCTCAGAATGCTCTGGGCCTTCCTTTCTGCCCCTTTGGTTTCTGTCAACACTCATCTCCATTTCCACCTTCTGCAAAAAGCTATTCCCAATTCCTTCACCTGTATTGAATGACTTTTATCTATTTGTATTTATTGATTTTATATTTATGTTGTATATATGTCTGTTTACTTGTGTCCTCCAGTAGACTTTATATTTATGTTGTATATATGTCTT
>JAJPUD010004210.1:0-56360 GCA_023553655.1 Myrmecobius fasciatus
GAAATGTGGACCACAACATAACATTCTCATACTCCTTGATTGATGTTTGCTTACATTGTGTTTCCTTTATCTGATATATCGTTTGTGTAGACAAGATTTTTCTTGCACAACTATGACAAGTTTGGAAATATGTATACATATATTCGATTTGCCAATATTTTAACATAATTAACATGTAGTGGATATCCTGCCATCTAGGGGAAGGGTGGGGAGTTGGGGGAAAAATTTGTAATGGAAAGCTATGTAAGGGTTATTGTTGAAGAATTACCCACACATATGTTATGCAAATAAAATAAAAATAAATTAATTAATTAAAAAAAAAAAAGAAAAAGAAATAGAACAAGCTATTTGTTCTATCAACTCCCTAAGAAAAAATCTCCAGGGCCAGATGGATTTACATGTGAATTTTACCAGACATTCAAAGAACAATTTATCCCAATACTATATAAACTATTTGAAAAAATAGGGAAAGAAGGTGTACTACCAAATTCTTTCTATAACACAGATATGGTGCTGATAGTTAAACCCGGTAGGGAGAAAACTGAGAAAGAAAACTATAGACCCATTTCCCTAATGAATATTGATGCAAAAATTTTAAATAAGATTCTAGCAACAGGATTACAGAAAGTCATCCCCAAGATAATACACCATCACCAAGTAGGATTTATACCAGGAATGCAGGGCTGGTTCAATATTAGGAAAACTATTAGCATAATCAATTATATTAATAACAAAATTAACAAAAACCATATGATTATCTCAATAGATGCAGAAAAAGCCTTTGATAAAATCCAACACCTATTCCTATTAAAAACACTGGAGAGTAAAGGAATAAATGGGCTTTTCCTTAAAATGATTAGTAGTATCTACTTAAAACCTTCAGCAAGCATCATATGTAATGGAATCAAAGTAGAACCATTCCTAATAAGATCAGGAGTGAAACAAGGCTGTCCACTGTCACCATTATTATTTAATATTGTCTTAGAAATGTTAGCTTTGGCAGTAAGAGAAGAAAAAGAGATTAAAGGAATTAGAGTAGGTAATGACGAAACCAAATTATCACTCTTTTCAGATGACATGATGATATACGTAGAGAACCCTAAAGACTCAACTAAAAAACTACTAGAAACAAATCACAACTTTAGCAAAGTTGCAGGATACAAAATAAATCCACATAAATCATCAGCATTTTTACATATTACCAACAAAGTTCAGCAGCAAGAGATACAAAAAGAAATTCCATTCAAAATAACGGATGATAGCATAAAATATTTGGGAATCTATCTGCCAAGAAAATGTCAGAAACTATGTGAACTAAACTACAAAACACTTTCCACACAAATAAAATCAGACATAGTCAATTGGCAAAGCATTAAGTGCTCGTGGGTAGGCTGAGTGAATATAATAAAAATGACAATACTACCCAAACTAATTTACTTATTTGGTGCCATACCAATCCAACTCCCAAGAAATTATTTTACAGATATAGAAAAAATAGTAGCAAAGTTCATTTGGAAGAACAAAAGGTCAAGAATTTCAAGGGAATTAATGAAAAAAAAAAAGACAGATGAAGGTGGCCTTGCTGTACCAGATCTAAAACTATATTATAAAGCAGCGGTCATCAAAACCATTTGGTACTGGCTGAGAAATAGAGTGATCGATCAGTGGCATAGGATAGGATATCAGGATAATCTAGGTAATAACATTAGCAATTTGGTGTTTGATAAACCCAAAGACCCCAGCTTTTGGGATAAGTAGTCACTATTTGGCAAAAACTGCTGGGAAAATTGGAAACTAGTGTGGAAGAAATTAGGGTTTCACTCATACCTAACACCACATACCAAGATAAGATCTAAATGGGTTCATGATCTAGATATAAAGAGCGATATTATAAGCAAATTAGAGGAACATAGGATAGTTTACCTCTCAGACCTGTAGAGATGGAATAAATTTATGTCCAAAGAAGATCTGGAACTCTTAATTGAACACCAGATAGATAATTTTGATTATATTAAGTTAAAAAGTTTCTGTACCAACAAAACTAATGCAGACAAGATTGGGAGGGAAGCATCAAATTGGGAAATCATCTTTATATTTAAGGGTTCTGACAAAGGTCTCATCTCTAAGATATATAGAGAATTGTTTCGTATTTATAAGAATTCAAGCCGTTCTTCAATTGATAAATGGTCAAAGGATATGAACAGACAATTTTCAGATGATGAAATTAAAACTGTTTATAGTCATATGAAAATTTGCTCCAAATCACTATTGATCAGAGAAATGCAAATTAAGACAACTCTGAGGTACCACTACACACTTGTCAGATTGGCTAAAATGACAGGAAAAGGTAATGACGAATGTTGGAGGGGATGTGGGAAGGCTGGGACACTGATGCATTGTTGGTGGAGCTGTGAACAGATCCAACCATTCTGGAGAGCAATTTGGAGCTATGCTCAAAAAGTTATCAAACTGTGCATACCCTTTGGTCCAGCAGTGTTTCTATTGGGCTTATATCCCAAAGAGATCTTAGAGGAGGGAAAGGGACCTATATATGCAAGAATGTTTGTGGCAGCTCTTTTTGTAGTGGCTAGGAACTGGAAACTGAATAGATGCCCATCAATTGGAGAATGGCTGAATAAATTATGGTATATAAATATTATGGAATATTATTGTTGTGTAAGAAACGACCAGCAGGACGATTTCAGAGAGGCCTGGAGAGACTTGCATGAACTGCTGCTGTGTGAATGCTGAGTGAAGTGAGCAGAACCAAGAGATCTTTTTTCACGGCAACAACAATAATATATGATGATCAGTTCTGATGGACATGGCTTTCTTCACTGAAAAATTGGAACTGGTTTGAAGCATTTCATTATTGAAGAGAGACAATAATGAAATGCTTCAAACCACTTCCAATTTTTCAGTGAAGAAAGCCATATACACCCAGAGAGAGGGATGTGAAATATGGACCACAACATATCATTTTCATGCTTTCTATTGATGTTTGGTTGTATTGTATTTCCTTTATCTGATTGTTCTTCCTTTTGATACAATTTCTCCTGCACAAAAATGATGTGTGGAAATAAGTATACATATATTCGATTCCCTAAGTATTTTAACATAATTAACATGTATTGTATATCCTGCCATCTAGGGGAGTGGTGGGGAAAAATTTGTAACAGAAAACTTTGTAAGGGTTCATGTTGAAGAATTACCCATTCATATGTTTTGCAAATAAAAAGTATTAATAAAAAAAATTTAAAAATTTATATATGGCCAAAAAAAAGAATTCACTATGACAAAAACTGCTGGGAAAATTGGTAACTAGTATGGCAGAAATTAGGTATTGACCCACACATTACACTGTATATCAAGATAAAGATGAAATGAGTTCATGATCTTGACAGAAAGATTGATATTATAAACAAATTAGAAGGACATACGATGGTTTACCTCTCAGATCTGTGGAGAAGGAAGGAATTTGTGCCCAAAGAAGGACTGGAGATCATTATTGATCACAAAATAGATAATTTTTATTATATTAAGTTAAAAAGTTTTTGTTCAAATGAAAGTAATACAGACAAGATTAGAAGGGATGTAATAAAGTAGGAAAATATTTTACATTCAAAGATTCTGATAAAGATCTCATTTCTAAAATATATAGAGAATTGACTCAAATTTATAAGAATTCAAACCATTCTCCATTTGATAAATGGTCAAAGGATATCAACAGACAATTTTCAGATGAACAAAATGAAACCATTTTCAGTCATATGAAAAGGTGCTGTAAATCACCCTTGATCAGAGAAATACAAATTAAGACAACTCTTAGATACAACTACACACCTATCAGAATGGCTAAGATGATAGGAAAAGAAAATCATGAATGTTGGACGGGATACGGGAAGACTGGGACACTGATACATTGTTGGTGGAATTGTGAATGGATCCAATCATTCTGGAGCTATTTGGAACTATGCTCAAAAAGTTATCAAACTGTATATGCCCTTTGACCCAGCAGTGTTTCTACTGGGCTTATATCCCAAAGAGATCTTAAAGGAGGGAAAGGGCCCCAAATGTGCAAAAATATTTGTCAGCTCTTTTTGTAGTGGCTAGAAATTGTAAACTGAATGGATGCCCATCAATTGGAGAATGGCTGAATAAATTATGGTATATCAATGTCATAGAATATTATTGTTCTGTAAGAAACGACCAGCAGGATGATTTCAGAGAGGCCTGGAGAGACTTGCATGAACTGATGCTAAGTGAAATGAGTGGAAGCAGGAGATCATTGTACATGGCAACAACAAGACTATATGATGTTCAATTCTGATGGATATGTTCTCTTCAACAGTGAGATTATTCAAACCAGTTCCAGTTGTTCAATGATGAAGAAAGCCATATACACCCAGGGAGAAGCCTGTGGGAACTGAGGGTAGACCACAACATAGCATTTTCACTCTTATTGTTGTTTGCTTGCATTTTATTTTCCTTTTCTTTTTTTTTTTATTTTTTTAAAAACTGGTTTGATTTGATTTTTCTTCTGTGGCATAATTGTATAAATATGTAAATATGAATTTCACATATATGCAATATAATACAATAGTAAAGCACCTACTTTAATATTTTTCTATTGATAAAACCACTCTTCCTCCTCCATAACTAGTCAGTTGTCCACCTACAAAATAGCTTTTGATTATGTCCTTTTGTACCTCTGACAACCATTATAATTCAAACCCTTAATACTTCTTGCTAAGAGTTAATAATGTTCTGTTACTTGGTGTCAGAGCTCAAAGGGAGACAGAAGAAACATCTTTTTTCTTTTTCTCCATGAACTTTTCTTCAAGGGATATTTTTATTCCTGTCAGGAGGGAAAAGCAAGAGTTTGGGGCTAGAGGCTACCACTGTAGTCTTCTCAAACATAGGAATTATCAGACTATTTTATTTATCTGCTCCTTTAATATTTTTTAGTCTAGACGGTACTATTATGTTCAGTCTAACTTGTGAATGTTTATTCGTTATTGGGGAAAAGGGATCCCAGGTTTTACATCTAAGACTTGACTTCATTCCTAACAATACCAGTTCTGCAAATAGCAAAGAAATCCAAATCATAGCAAAATAGAAATCAGTGAAATTATACAAAGAAGAATATATGCTAAGTAATGCAGAATGAAGGATCTATGGCATTGTGAGCAAGATAACTCAGCTCAACCAAACAGACATTGCCTTGGATCAAAAATACAAATACTGTAAATATTATGGCATGTTAAAATTTTAAATTTTTTATGAATTTTTTTTAGAATGAACTACAAATAGTTCTGGGAAAAGAAAGAAAGAATATTCATATATGAAGAAATCTTTATGGAGTACAAGTCTTCCTTTCACCATATACATTCACAAGTGTTTAATGCTTAATGGCATTTTCCTTTGCTTTTTTTTTTTGTGAATGAAACAATGTACTTTGCTAGAGTACAGAGACAGAGATTTATCATTGCTTCTTTAATCAGAGAACTGTTTCTTCCAATAAACTCTCTTGTATTCTCCCAGCTCTACTATTGAATTTGTTTTAGGGGGAAAAATGTTGTCCTTTCTTTTCTTCCTCCCCCCCCCAAATTCAGAAATCTTCTCATCTTAAAAAGTCCTTCACAATGCATTTCCATGATTTCCATGTTTGTTCCCTTCCTGGAAATTTGATTTCATTATAATGATTTTTATTTTCTTTCTGCATTATAGTTTAATTGATAAAAGAAAGAATGAAACATTTTGCTATGTTGATCATTTTGATATATAGGTCTGCAAAATGAAATCCAAAGGAAATTTACAGGCAATAGCATACTTATGGGAATGCCATTTCAACTGTGTGATCATAGTTCTTTGAGACAGGATTTTTTTTTTTTTAAAGGAAGTGCTTTAGAAATGCAACAGAGACATTCTTAATTGATCTGAAACTCCAAAAATTCAGTTTGGGTATTATTTAGAGCTTCAAGGTTATAGTCAAATGCACTCATACTTTAGATTTTGCATAAAATTACTACCACACTTCAAATTCTTAATTGGAAGGTTAACTGCAAAATTGAGGCTTAAAATATACAGAAATTGCTGGAGGGGGTGAAAGCCTGGGAATGAGAGCTGGGTCATTGGTAATAAAACCCCAGTAATTTTGGAAATGTTAAAAGGAGCTTTAAGGGCAAATCAGAGATGACAGCTTAGATTCCTTTTTGTTAAGCACCATAAGTTTCTTTTAAAATAATTTGACAATATCTCTCATAGCTTATAATTTTATGAAGCAATACATTGATTTTCAAAAGTTAAAAATCATGTTCTTATTCCATTCATGAATTTGTATTTTTTGTTTTTTTTTCATTTGATGGGCTATTGATTATGTTTTAAAAATTGTTATGCCTTGAAATAGTATATATTTTAATAAGATTTGATGAGTATTTTCTTTCTTTATAAAGAACAATGTCTATGGTTTCACATAAAGAAGAAAAGGAAGGTAATTATTTAGGCAAAGAATTTTGTTTATATATTTTCCTCTTGAAAAAAAAGGACAAAACTGCCCTCTCCAACATTAATAATATTGTTTTTATGTAATGGATGAAGGTTTATGGAGTGAGATAGATATAGATGTAGGTAAGTATACATACACAAATATATTCTCATTAAATTCTCATAGTAACTTTGTGAACAAGTATTAATATTTCTGTTTTTCAGTTGGAGAAACTAAGACTTGTGAAGCTTAAATGACTTTCCCATCCTTATGGGGACAGCACTAAAGGTAGAATTTGAACCTTGGGTTTCTAATTCCCAATCCAGTTATTTTTCCACGATACTACATGACTTCTATAAGTACATTTATTTCAACCACCTATTTTCAAATTCCTCATTTCACAGACCGTGACTGTAAAATAACTAATCATTTAAGCTACACACACACAGACACACACACAAATACACACATACAAACTCATATTCAAATTCTTATATTAGATAAAAAAATCTTCTGTTGATAGATTTAATTTATTATTTTCATCTGCAATATATTTTAGAGTTGCAATTGATGTCTTCATATTAAATATAATAATATTTATGAAAAACAGTAGCATGTTTCAATTTAATAAACACTAAGTGAGGCAGCTAGGTAGCACCTTGAAACCTGGATCTGTAGTCAGGAAGACCCAATTTCAAATCAGACTTCATACATGTATTATCTGTGTGACCCTGGGTAAGACACTTAATCTCCCTTTGCCTCAGTTTCCTGATCTGTAAAATGGGGTAATAATTGCAGCTATCTCCCAAGGTTGTTGTGAAAATCAAATGAGATAATTATAAAACACATCACAGTGTTTGACACATATAAATGCCATATTTTATTATTACTATCATTATTGTTATTGTTATTTTAAAATTGCTCCCATGTTAGATCATTATACTAGATGCTGAGAGTATTAAAAATTTTAAATAAAATATGATAGCTTCATGTAAGTGCTTACTGTGTAGTAGGAGTAATTGGATAACTGGTTGCAGTGAATATTCACTAGAGATAAAAAATGGAGTGGAAGATGACATCTATGGAACAAAAGATCAATATTAACAGTCATTGTATAGTCTTTGTGGAGAAATATTTCAGTTGATCTTAAAAAATATGTAGGAATCCAATAAGTGAAGGAGAAGAATATTCACAATGAATGACAGATGGAAAGAGGGAATGAAAGATTTATTCGAGGGACAGAGAGTAGACTTAGCCCTAGATTTGTTTTGGACTAGTTAAATCAAAGGAAATGATGCAATCCAATATTTTTATTTGATTTATTATGAATTATTTATCCTTGTTACAGTAATTACAAATATGCAGTATCATAATCTCTACTTCTCCACAAATGGAGATTATATATATATTTTTAAACTTGCAATGGCCAAAACAAGTCATAGCTTTGTAATCAGCCTCTCTAAAATTAGCCAGGTGGGAAGGACAAACATCACTGGACAACAATAGTAAAGTATTCAGGATCTGTATTCCACTGGCCTTGCCTCTGAGATCAGGGTCACTACTATGTTGCAGTTAGACATCAGAATACATTTTAAACTTTTTTTACCCTAAATTTCATTTTCATCTCATTTATTCAGCACCCTGAAAGTGCTTTTTACTGCCAAACATCCAACTACACTTTGTCTACATGCTTAAAAACAACTGCTATATGAAGAAAATTTGTGAAAATTTTGTATTATTACACGTAAAATCAAGTGCTAACTTTTGTGAAAGATCAAGATCAGTGAGGTCTGATGCCTATTAGTGACTTTCAAGCTAGTCACTTGAAGAATGGGAGAAAAAAACCTAAAATTAGTTCTTATATTTTCCCTTTAATTGTTGATATTTATAGTAGTGATTTTGAGAATGTATGAATCTTTCTCTCACACACACACACAACACACACATGCATACACACACATTCATCCAATTTGTGAAATAAATGTTGAAAGTCATTGCCATTTTCTACTGAAATAACTTTTTTTGTTATTTAACCTTGCTTTCTATTTGCTTCCATATTTCAAGGATCTGTGATTTGGGTAATCATTATACTTGTGCCCTTAATGGCTAGGTGATTGTATTGCCATAGCCAAAAAAAAAAAAAAAAAAAAAAGAGGGTGAGTAGATATGGTTTAAGATTTTAGTAATGAGTCTGCATGAACTAATAACAGGCCCATAGATTAAAGCTATCTATATTTTTTAAAGCATTGTAGGTTCTGCAACATATCTTTTATCCTGCTAATGTTCCTAAGGATTATTGAACATACGATGATGAATTTGGGTAGTAGAAAGAGCATGCACTCTAGAGAGAAAAGATCTTAGTATATACTACCTCTGTCACTTACTGCCTAAGTAATCCTGGACAACTCATATCACTTCCAACGGCCTCAGTTTTCTCATCTCTAAAATGAAAGGCCGGACTAGATGGCTTCTGATTTCTCTGCTAATTCTTATCTATGATCCTATACTTCTGTAATTTTAGCATAGGATCTATCCTATTGATTTATATTCCATATCTTTACAATTAAATTAATTTCTCAAAATGAAGAATTTTGCTTTTGAGAAATTAGTAGAGTTGCTTATTAAAGGTTTTTTTGTTGTTCAATCACTTTTAGGTGTGTTTGACTCTTTGTGACCTTATTTGGGGTTTTCTTAGAAAAAATGCTGGAGTGGTTTTCCATTTCTTCTCTAGCTCACTTTACAGATGAGGAAACTGAGGAAAAAAGAGTTGAATAACTTCCCAATGTCACACAGCTAACAACTATCTGAGACTAGATTTGAACTCAGGAATAAGTGTTCCTGAACCAGACCCAGCACTCTATCCATTGTGTCACCTAGATACTCATATAAAAAGGACTAGTTGACAAGATTAACTGAAATGATGGGTTAATTAAGTCAATTGAATTAGTGAATTAACTCATCACTTCACTTAAAGCATGATGTGCTTACAAAATATTCTCAAATAATATTTGTTTTATTTTTTTATTGTTGACTTTGGCAGTTTCATGTGGATACAGCCTTAGCACATAACATTTTTGTATTCATGGTGTCTAACTCAATTTGTTTGTAAAGTTGACAAATATATTTTCCTATTATCACTTAAATCTGATGTTTATATATTTTTTTATTTTTTCCAGACTGTCTTACAATTTTTGGCATCTGAGAAAACACAACTCCCAGTAATGAAAAGGAGGTGGGGAAATTTTTTATAATATTCTGAAAATGCTATATTTATAGATCTTATGTGAAATTCAAGTACCAGTGTTATTACTTATTCTGTTGTTGACTTGGAGGAAGTCACTTAAACTTATTGACTTTAGCTACTTACCTCTATTATGAAGGAGCATGGATGGGAAAAGGTCCTTTTCAGCTCTAAGGCTATGATCTTAGGAAAAATTGTTTCTATATTATAATTATAACTGATTACCTATTTGGAGATAGCTTCTTGTTTCTTTGTTTTTGTTTTTGTTTTGTTTTTTTTTTGAAAGACCTCAAATGGACTGTTAAACTTGATCCTATTCAAAATAGACCAAGAAAAGATTTAGATATACCAATGTGAAGATAAGATACTTTGTTATGTGAACTGGTTCGTTTTTTTTTCATCAATGCTCATTTCCCCCCCCCCCCAATTTTTAGCCTCCATAAATGTTTGAAATAGAGCTGTGTGCTCTCTCTAGTTGTAATTTATACTATATTAAAAGCAAAGTAGAGATAAAAGGTTTTTTTTGAAAAAAAAACTTCTTTATTTAAAGGGATATTTTTAATCAAACGTTTTCTTTACCTGTGTTATGAAAAGGTTTCATTGTCTGATGAAAACCATCTGATTTCACTGATTTTTCCCCATGCAGATGATCAGCAAAAATATCCCTCTTCCCATAGATCTACCCTAAAATATAATATGATCTGTTTTAAAAAGTAAATCTTTTGTTCGGTAAAAATATTCTGCAATATAAGCAGAAAGTTTGGTGGTAATGGTGATTTTATAAATGCTTTCCAGGAGTACATATATACCACCCAGTTGGGAATTCATTGTATGTCAGTGTTAGGATATCTTTCAGTCTTAACGTTTCTGTCTGGAAATTGTTATTGTCTGGGAATTAATTTCAATTATACCAGTAGAAGAATTATAATCACATTAAATGCTGGTATTTTGATATTTTCCTGAAAAAGAGGGAAAAAAATGAGTTTGAGATGTTTTTGTTCTTCTTGGATTTCAGTTCCCTGTATTAATGTTTAGTAAAATTGCTCATTTGAGATTGTCCTGACTATAAATTCCTCATGTCAGTTAGTGAAGTTCAGGTACTAAGATGTGATGAATAGGAGGGAACAGGATTGCATATTCTACTGTATTAAGTGCATTGCACACTGATTAACTGTTGGTGAAAGAATGTTACTAAGTTAGTCATCTGTAGAATGAATTTAATAGTCTATAAATTGCCTAATTCACAAAGAATGCCATAAAAACCTCCATAATCAGGGAATCACAGAATTAGAGTGAACCATAGGGGTCATCAGGACAATTTTTAACTGAGCAAGCATTTCCTTTTTGACAAGTGGTCATTCAGGTTTTACTTAATGGCTTGTAGTGGGAAAAAAAAAAACCAGTATGACCCCAAACTATCCATTAGAATTTTGCATAATACTATATGTTAGGAGGGCAGTTAGGTAGCACAGTGGATGGAATGCTGGCTTTGGAACCAAAACTCTTCCTGAGTTCAAATCCAACCTGAGACACATTTTAGCTGTCTGACAGTGTTTGGCTCAGTTTCCTCATCGATAAAATGATCTAGAGAGGGAAATGATGAATTGCTCTATATTCTTTGTCAAGAAAACTCCAAGTGAGGTCAAAAAGAGTTAGACAGAAGTGAAAAAAAAATTTTAGAAAGGTATTTTATTTCACTTTCTTACATATGACTTCTGCAAATTTTTTTTTTCTCTCTTAAATTACACTGATTATTCTTGGTTCTGCCCCCAGGGACAAAACAGTAAGTATACTATTTTCCCATACTCTTAACTATTCAGGTACTGGAAAATAGCTTTCATGTCCCTACTTCTATTTAAGCTTTATCATTTTTTTCAGCTAGTTTTCAAATGGTGTCATGTTCATTTCACTTACTGTTCTTGGCTAAATTGCCTCTGTCAATGACCTTCTTTAAATGCGGTTCCCAAAACTAAGCCTAGTAGTCCAAATGAGATCTAAACAGGGCAACACACTGTAAAATTATCACCTCCCTCATTTTGGAATGCGTTTTCTAAGTTGTGGATGCATGACTTTTACCAGGTGTGATGTCGACAGGATTCTTGTTCATATTTAGGTTGGATTAGGTGGCCTCTGGGCTCCTTTCAACTTCTAACATTCTAACATTATAATTTGATGTTGCCTAAGATCATGTGTGATTTATTGTTAACTTCCATGTCATGGTAGTAATTTATATTAAGCTTGTCTACAGAAACTGCCAGATTTTCTTCACATGAAATTTAGATATATTTGACTCTCAACAAACTGACCCCTGTCAGGGAAGGAATGATTGATCCAAATCCTAGTGGCTAGAGATGCTCCTCATTACACTCAAGATTTGGCCACTATGATTTGGATCAATCATTCCTTCAGTTTGGAAGTGATTGGGTTTCAGAAGTAAAGTTTAAGAAAATTGGGCTTCAATATTTCTCTTTACTTCTGAAACCCAATCACTTCCAAACTGAAAGGTCCACATATCTGTAACTCAACAACTCTAGACTTTAATTGGGAAGTATTGATTGGGAAGTATGTGATTAGTACTTTCTCTTCACTTCAACAGATCCTACTTCTGTTTAATAGGAAATACAGTAGGAATAGATCATCCCACCATGATTTCTATAGCTCAGCTTACTCCCTTCTCAAGTCTGTGGCTGATGTTTTCATTCTCAACTCTTAGTGCAGAGATTAGAAACGTCACTATTATCCCAAAGTTCCTGAAGTCACAGCTCCCAGAATGGTCTCATTCTCAAAGCAGAAACCACGATCTAATGAATAATTTCTAGCAGAAAATCAAAAGCTGTTGTTTATTTTTATTATATTTTTTTATGTTATGTCACCTACTTTTCTTTTTATGCATGTCCTTGGTATCTTTTTATCTCATTTCTATGTAATTTATGGTTGGAAAGATACACACACATAATGTATGAATTTATGTATGCATTTGTGTATATGCATATTATACATATATATGTGTGTGTATATACATGTGCACGTTTATATATGGTATTTCTTTACATTTACCTTGGTTTGAGCAAATATATTGTTCATCTACTTGACTTTTCCTGTGGGAATTCTTAGGTTATCTTTTACTGAACATGAATCTCAATGAACAGATACTAGAGCATTATGGGATTTCAGGTAATTAACACAATGCCACCTATTATCTGTATCTGTTTTTGTTAATGATGTAGAATAATATCATGATTAACAGGAAATCTTATTTAGACTTTATATGGTTTATCTTTTATAATTATGGCAACCATGTCTCCTTCTTTTATGCCTTGCTTGCATTGATATATAGAGGGTAACTGAAGAAAGTTATCCCTGTGGTCATATCTGTTATCAATTTTTAAAAAATCATTCACAAGTGTATTAAGAAAAACACCCAGATCTTCATTTTGTTCTTTTAAATATTTTCTTAATAATCATCAAACATAAACCTTAATTCTATTTTATCCATAGGTTCTAGTCAATCATGACATAAATGTAGCATTATAAATGTTGAAAGAAATTTGTAAAAATTTCTCTCATTTTTCAGCAATAGGTTTGACATTTGAATAAATTACTCTCCATATTTAATAGAGATAAGAAATGGAAATAAGTAGTTTCTGATGTGTTCTAATTTGCCTTTTTATTTTTAATGTGTTCTCTTTTTCCATTCTTTTGAAATATTGCTCTTCCCATACATTTCAGAAATTGCTGCTCCCTAAGTGTTTTAAAATTGTCACAATCACTAGAGATCTCCATCTCTGTCTGTTTCTCTCTCTGTGTATCCCTCTGTGTGTGTGTATGTCTCTCTCTCTCTCTCTCTCTCTCTCTCTCTCTCTCTCTCACACACACACACACACACACACACACACACACCCACACACATCGTTAGGTCCAGCTCCAATTTCAACTAAACCTCATTAAATACTATTAACACTTGCTCATATTGCATATAAGCTACAGAAAAATAAAACAATTCAAAAATGATACTTTAAGAAATGGACAAAAGATGTATTTACTTCTCAATTAACTTTTCAATTTTATTTAACATTTTTGTGTCAGTGATCTTTTTTGGCAACATAATAATGCATATGGACTCTTTTTCAGAAATTTTCTTTATAAAGATAAATATAGATATGTACACACATGCACATATTTATATATATTTATTTTTGCATGCACATACATGTCTATGTGCAAATATACAGATGTGCACACACAAAGTAAAACATATACCTTGTCATATTCTATCCATACATATATATGTGTCCAATACAACAAGGAAGTTAAAATTCACTGGATTACAGAAAAAATCATTTATATTGAAATATAGGTATAAAAAAAGGCCGTTGATCCCAGGTTAAAAATCTTTGCTAAGGGCCAATCCAACTCTTACTTCCGACTTTAAGGAAAGATAATTTGTGACTGCCTTGGAGTTGAATGTTGGTGCTTTCATTTGATGAGGTTGCATCTATCAATGGAGATAATACTTTTTTCTTTCTTTCTTTTTTCCTTTTCACTTTCTGGTGACTTTTGTTCATGTTCTTGCAAATAGTCTCTCAGAGAAATCGCCTGATGTCCTGGAATGACATCTTTCTCTAAGATTTTTTGTTTGTTTGTCATCTTTTGTAAGTACAAGTGAAATGCTTTAGATATTCTCCTGTTAGCTGTTGTTCTTTCATGACAGTCTTACCTCCTTTTCTAATCATATATTCTATAACTCTTAAAATGCTTCTTCTTGCTTGTAGGTCATCACTGGAAATATTCTGTAATATACTTGCACCCCTTGTGTATCTTTTTTTTCCATTTTCTCTTTGTGTCACCAAAGACTTTGACTCAAAAATGTTGATATTTTAAGATTTGCAACCACACAATATCACTTGTAGTATATATAGGTTAAAAATATGGTTGTTTGCTTAAAGAAGCAATTTTATATTTTTAATTCCCTACAAGAATGGCAGCCTGTTTTCTTCTAATTAATTAAAGATCCAATTTGATGGGTATATGTAGGGTCTATACCAAATATATATTAATATATTAACAATATTAGTTAGGATACCATCAGTGATGATGGCATTGCCCTTTCTAGGCTTGTCTGACCTCAAGGTTTTTTCCTACAATTAATTCTTTGTATAATAAGGAAAATAATGATTTTACCTTTAGGCAGCAAAAAAACCCAAAAAACAAAGTCTTAAATACTTTCAATGTCTTAGTAAGAAGTACTTAGAAAATGCAAGAATCCTGGGAATGCAAGACAAAATTAATACTAGTTATTATCTTGCAGGAATGATAACTGGGGTTAGATATTATACCTCTTAACAATATAGAGGTAGTTGAGCCATCAGAGCAGTAATGAGCTATTGATGAAAAGCTACTGCTTGCAAACTGAATAGTATCATATGTTCTTCCCTCTGGGATGCTTGATCCCAGTTATCTCATCTATGTTTCTACAAATGTAAAGGTCATTTTTTTTTCAAACTAAAAAATGACAAAGGAAAGAGGTAAGAAAAAAGAACAGGAGAAATAGAGAGTATCTTTGTGGAATTTTTAATGCTTATCAGTGATTTAAGAGGAATGTGGGTTCTTCATAATCTTATATGAAGCACAGAACAAGTATTTACTCATTTGGCTGTAAAAAAGGTTTTTTTTTTGTTTTTTTTTTTTTCCCTTGATAAATTTGAGTTGGTATGTAAGCCATGCAGGCAGCTTCCAAAATAAACTGAGATAAATTGAGACCTTTTTTTTTTTTTTTTAAGCCCTCCTTAGTGACTTTTCAGCTGGCAAATAACATTCTTTGTGATCTTTATTTATTTAATTTCACTCGAGTAAACGACCACTTGACCTCTGCTCCCTACAGATGGAAATGTGCATTTGAGGGTCACTGAACTTGAATTTCTCCAATGGGTCATAATTATTGAAGTACCTGTGCTGAATAACTTTGTGATGATGATCAGTGGAAATATTTATTCAGGGCTTTGCTGTTAAGACTATAATTTTTTGTCCGTCTTGAGTAAATGCGTTAGTAGATGAATATATTGTTATATACTATTTGAAGATCATATTAAGTCATGCAAAGTCCTCTAGGGAAAGTTGTATTTTCAAGATCACTTCATGTCTAATGTGGGATGTTTTCTTTGAGCTGTGGAATATCATTAATTAAATATCCATTTTTTCTTTGTTACTAATCTATAACTAGTTAACTTTTAAGTTATTGCTTTCACAAATTATTTTTAAAGGAATTTTACTATACATTAATGATAGAAAAGAACACTGCCTCAGAAGTCTAGCTGATGTTATACTATGAATTTCCTATTTTTGCATTTCAGTATTTTCTTTTGTTGGTTGGTAAACAATTACTCCTAATTTTTTTTTTCTTTTGGTTTTCCAGAAGTCAGTTCCAGCAATAGAAACATTCAACCTAGGAATCATTTGTGATAATGGCATTATAAAGTTATCTTAATTTTTTTCAAAACATGAAAAATACTAGTATTTTTAGGCAATAGTGCATGATGTTATGAGGGATAGAAGGGCAAAGTCAGGAGAGCTGCTGATGATGCGTGTAAGTAGAGGGTATGTTTTAGGAAAGAGGTCAACTAAAAGAAGCATTCACTGTGAATGCCTTTCCTAGTTAATATTTTCAATAACATTTCTATATTTTAAATTATATTTTCTGTGTTTTGGGAGTTTATTTTAAAATTTTTCTGTATATACTTTTATTATTATTTGATAAAATTCTTTGCTGCTTTTTCAGTAAGAATCTAAAGCAGCTAAGAATTATTCAGGATCAAAAATTGTAAGTTTTTTTTTTAAGTCAGATGATATCTATTTTCCCAATTTATATTTTCCACCTCAGAAATCAGAAGGAAAAGAACATTATATATACTTAGAAATACAGAAAAATAAATTAATAGAGATGAATATATGCCCTTGGGAAATATATATAACCAAAGAACTTTTTTCTGGTATCTTCACATTTATTTTCCATATTTCTTTGTCTGTAAATGTCTTGGAAAGGCAGCTGCAGTTGAGGAAAGTTAATTTTTTTTTTCAACATCCAGATAACAGTTTCCTATGAACTTGATTACTATATTTAATTTTTTCTTGCTGTGGGGTCTGTCTAAAACTATAATTTGATTAGCAGTTGCCATTCCGCATTAGTAGTGTTTTTTCCTCAATTGTTACATATCTGGATTAACTCACCAGATGCAAGATATTTTGCCTATTTGAAAAAAAAGTTTTAATTGAAAAGAAATATTTAAATTATATTCTTACATCTATCAATATTCTCTGTTTACCAAACTTTAACAGCTATAACACTTTCTACTTTAAGTGTCAAAGGAAGATGACAGGCATGTTAATGTGCTTCAGAGAATAAAATCTTGTGAAATATTCTTGTGGAAGGATAACTTGAAAATTATTCTTTTCTGCTTTGGGGGTATATGTCCTTATTTACTGAAGAGTGGCTCAGTCATTTCATAAACCCCTTAGATTTCTTCCAACAAGCAGACGTCTTCTATTAAAGCATGAGAAGAACTAGACATGTGGCAAACTGTAGTATTGGTTTGTAATTACATAGGGAGCATAGTCTTAGTGCAATCAGAAACTAAATGTTATAAATTCCATTCCATAGATAAGAAGGATTTTAGAAAAATATGAGCCTTGATTTTAACAATTTTGATTTGTTAATATGATACCAATGGATGATACCCTCCTTTTTGCCCCTACTCATCTCCTTGTTAGAAAATGTTTTTCTTGGGTCCCTAGAGACAATTCTATTTCATTTCACGCTTTCTTTCCTGCAGGCTGTGAGTGCTGCTATTAGTGCTTTTGAATATCTGAATGAAGTTCAGTGCAGCTTGTTGAACTTGGGCTCTTTGGTTTAATACTGTTAGTCTAATGTTCTGCAGAGCTTCAGCTGGGCAAAGGAAAGTTCAGAGGTCGCCGGCAAGGGAGCAGGAACCCAGCAGTACTGCTATTCTGCTGTTTGCTGTTCACTATTTTTTTTGATATAGTGAAAACAAATAGCTCAAGACACAGAATCTTATATTTTGCCTGAATTTCATCTTTATCTTTTAAGCCTTAAAGGTAGGAATGGATTTATTTTCAGCATCTCTATCTCTGATTCATTTTGTTATATATTTATAGTCTATTTTAAAATATCCCTATTTTCTTATTGGTATTCCCTCTTTACTACAGAAGCCCTGGGGAACATAAAGGCAAACCTAGGACATTTTTAGGCAATGAATTGTATGGAATAGAAGAATATGTAAAAATAAATCATGGGAACAGGACTCTACTTTTTTTTTTAAGTACTTGTGTATATAAAATTAAGACATAAAACTACCAAGAGAAATATACAGTTTTAGACTATTTATGGATTTTAGATATACCAAAGCTGCCTATATTCAACTGTAGCAAACACTCATTGTTATGTCAATATATATGATGTAAGTACTGATAGTTTTCCTAAACCTGATAGTATTGTTGCATATAAAGTAAGTTTATGCATGCAGGTACATATGCATATGTTCTTGACACTTCTTTTTTCAGGAAGCTATGCAGACAAATTTTTAAAATGTAAGTTGATATTTTTCACCCAAACAGGAAAAACTTTGCAGGTAAAATGGTATATTTTGAAAAGGTTGTCAACGTATGTTAAGATTAGTGTAAATGCTTAGAATATATTAACTCTATTTTATTTTATTTTTGTGATTTAATTTTGTTTCTTAATGTAAATGTCCTTTTTAAGATTTTAAGTGAAATATTTATCTTTTCTAGTTTAGCTTCCCTATCTTTAATTAATTAAATTATATTTGGGTAAAATATTTTTACCCCTAAATTAAGTATTCATTCAGTAAACATTTTAGTATTTCTTATATGCAGAGGTTAAATTACAATATTTAATTAATTTTTTATTATAAGAAATTTCTTAGTGTAAGTTAAAAAAAAACACAGCTATAAGTATAACCAGGTAATCATGGGAAGATGTAGATTCATATAGTTCCAATGTTGTAGTGGAAATGAAGGTTTTAGCATCAGGAAGTTTTGGCTCACCTATGAATAAACCACATGACCTTTGTGGGTCTGTTTCCTCATTTGTATAATGAGGGAATTTGATTCTATGGTCTTCACAGTCAATCCATTTCTAAGCCAAAGGTATCAAAACCAACATGCCAACAATTCTCCAGAGTTCAGTCAAGCTGATTAAAATGTAATTAGGAAATTTTTAACAAAATAAATTAAAATGTAATTAAACATAGATAACATTACATTTTAAAATTAAGTCCATATGCAGCTCACAGCAATCCTTAGGTATAGATTAATAACCCTCATTTCTTTTGAATTTCAATTACTTCTCTAGCAATTTTATAAAGAAATTTACTGTGATATGACATTTTAATATGGATGACATTGATACTAACAAATAAAAGCTTATTAAACATGGAAATGTAATTTAACAGTATTGTTGTGTAATATCTACTGTATAGTGAGGAAATGAAGAAGAAATCTGATTAAGGAATTAGATAAGGCAAAGAAGAATCATATTAAAATAGATATAAGAAAAAAATCTCACTGAGAAGACTGTCATAGAGAAAATAAAAGGAAGAATAAAACATTGATAGTCAATGTTCTTTCAAGTAATGATTTTCATGAGTCTGTTAAAGAGAGAAAATACTTTCTTGGCTCTAGCACTAATATTACTAGAGAAAAAAAAAGATAAAAAGAAAAGGACAAATAGAATTATTTACCATAAGTAACATATCCCTCAGGTACCACATGGAATAATTTGAGACAGGCAACTTAAAGGGCTGAGCATTTGCTGTCTAGAACTCCAAACCCCTGTACAAATAGATTGGGACTAACTGGCTTTTTTCCTTTTGGACAATGGATAACTAAGTGGATATTGACATGAAAGGATTTAAAAAAAAACATTTACTTTAATAACTCATTGCATGAGAGCATCATTGATCTAAAGCTAAGTAACCTCAGAGGCCATCTAGTCCAACCCCTTCATTTGGCAGATGAGGAAAAAATCCCAGAGAGTTTAATTAATGAGCTCATTATCTTGAAAGTAGTAAGTAGTAGAAGTGGGATATGAATTCAGGTCCTCTAACTTCAAATTCATTGTTTCCTCCCTTCCCCCATTATACTATACTTTAAAAACTATTTATCTTTGCACAGGAGAATGTTCCCTGGTTTTGGACAACTGGGTTCAAATCCTACCTTTGCTACTTCCTACCCATGTGACCTTGGGAAGGTCAGCTGACCTCACTGGATCTCTGTTCATTGCTCTTCCTTCCATCTTTGGTAAATATGCTTTAAGATTTAGTTAGTTGGTGAACTGTCTATATTAACATTAATTTCATTCCCCACCTTTACCCCAGACTTTCCTGGACTGATTTCCTTTGATAATACTACCCACTGGATTCCACCCAACTTCTTAATTCTTAATAATCAATTCTAAACAGTTCTAGGACACATATCAGACTAGACTCATATTACTTTTTTTCTCTATTACCAACTCCAAAAGGTAATGCTTGTATTTTAGCATTTCTATTATCAGGAGCCAATTTTTCCTTCTTAGCAAAAAACAGATGCACAATTTTTAAAATTCCTTGTAGTTTCCTCCACGTTTTGCAGAATTACATTGTTTAAAGAAAATCAAGAAGTTTTTAGCTGCTCTACATATGCTCAAGAGAACATTCTAACAGATGTCTGGATAATTGAAATCTCCCATTATTAACATATCAAGCCTTTATGTTCAATTTCTAATCTTTCCTGAACTCATTTATTTCCTCTTTTTTATCTAAGTGATCTGCAGTATACACTGATGACCAAATTAGTCCTGTTTTCTTTCTCAATTAATATTTGCAAAAAGATTATCTAATGTATTTTCTCCAGTTTGATTCCTGGGTTCCCTCACAAGAGTATTCTGAACATACTTTGCTCATCTATACTACTCCTGTTTTCTTTTTAACTTATCCTTTTTTAAAAAATAAAGATAGTCATATTGCAATCATAGTTTTTATCCTATCAAGTGCCCATAACATCTCTGAGGTAGAATTTGTCTCTCTCTCTGCATTAAGAACTGTAGTTTTTGTAATCCTTGTTGCTTAAACTTTGTGGACTTGCCTATGGACATTTTAGCTCATTGATTTTACTATTCACCTTTTTGTCTGATATTCTTCTCCTGTGAATTTTGGAGTGCTTAATTATTAACCTCCTTCCTAAATTTTAGCTTTTCTCTTAATTTTTATTTAATAGATATTTGTAGATAGTTTCTCCTTTACTGTTCTTACTTTAAAGCTTTTGTATTCATCATAGTAGACTTTGATAATTTTTTCTGTAGTCAAGAGCTGATTATTTCTATATTTTATGCTATGATCTAAATAATCATATTTTAGATATGATCCTCTTAGCCATGCATTTATTATGAATTTGCCTAATCTTATTCCTTCCTATCTTGCATTTGAGAATAGTTTTATCCAATGCCTACTATACATTTTTTTTTTTTTGCTGAGGCAATTGGGGTTAAGTGACTTGCCCAGGGTCACACAGCTAGGAAGTGTCTGAGACCAGATTTGAACTTAGGTCCTCCTGACTTCAAGGCTGGTGCTCTACCCACTGCACTACCTAGCTGTCCCACCTACTATGTATAAGATGTATCTTAAGTTTTGAAATCCTTCTTTTCTTTCAGGGTGTTATGTGCTTTCTAGAGCCCCCAAATTGGGTTGACAATATAGTATGATTTCTAGAGCCCTCACACCACGGTGACAAAATATACTATATGCTTTCTAAAGCCCCACAGAGGAGTGAATTAAAATATCTCTGGAAGATCTAGGGACCAGCCCGAGTCCTTGGTCTTAGTGGAGGAGTAATAAGGTGGGAACTCACTTGGATGGTCAAAGATGGAGCCTTTTATTCAAGGCAGCTTTCCACCTTATATACCCTATAACCTGAGTTGCATACACCAACTTATTAGGGACAGGTGTTTCCTACTTCAGTATAACTGCTTCAAGTAAGCACAGGTGGTCTCACTTCTCAGGTGTGACTTCTCAGGAAGGCTGAGAGCCCTTAGGGGAGATGGGGGGGAGGGGAAAAGACATTGTCAGCAAGTTCCCTCTGGGCTCAAGGGTTTTATAGCTTACCCAGAGTTCCCCCACTATCTGTGACCTTCTACATCGGGGTATAATTCAAGCCCCATTTTTCTATGGAGCTGTCCCCATTTTCTCCAGCTAAAATAATCCATCTCCCTTTTTATCATTTATGCTGTTCTTTTTAATTAGTCCTAATGTACTTGTCACTGAAAATTAGGGAACTCCATGTTTAAAACAAGAAGGATAAGTCAGGAAACATTTGTTAATAGCCAGATAGTGTACAAAGCTTTAGAGGTACAAATAGAGGCAAAAAAAAATATTCTTTGATGCAAAGAACTTAAGATCTAATGGAAGAAACAAGAAATAAACAAATATTTTTGCCATGCACCAAATAAACAAGAAACTACAGAAGAAAGACACTAGAATTAAAAGGAATTCAGAAAAAACTTCCTATAAAGGGTAGCATTTTAGTTGGGTCTTGAAAGAAGCCAGAGAAGCAAAGATGAGGAAGGAGAGAATTGTAGGTATGGGGATCAGAAGAGAAAATGCCTAGAGCCAAGAAATGTTTATGCTACAGCAAGGAAGCAAGTGTCACTCCATCAAAAAATCTAGTTAGTATTGAGTTAAGAAGACCAAAAAAATCAGTGACAGTGAAACTAAGTTATGAAGAGTTTCAACTATCAGAGGATTTTGTATTTTATCCTGGAGTTTATAAGCAAGTACTGGCATTTATTGAAGGTAAGATGGGGGGGAGGGCATGGTAGTAGTACCTGCACTTTAGAAAAGTAAATTAATGCTTGAATGCATACAGACCTATCAGTAAGGTATTGTAGTTGTCCAAAAACTGAGATATTAAGTTGGTGATCATCAGAGAAGAGATGATCTATTTGGGATTTATCACAAAGTTAAAATTGATAAAACTTGGGGATAGATTATATACAGCAGTGGTGAGAGATAGGAGTTAGGGATGTCACACAGATTATGAGCAGGGAAAGTAGGGGGGAGGGAGGATTGAGAATGAAAACCAATCAGTTCAGTTTTGAACATGCTGAGTTTGAGATGTCTACCAGGCATCTAATTTGAGATATCTGAAAGGCATTTGGAGTAGCAGCACTAGAATATGACAGAGAGATTAGAAGTTGGAGAGAAGTTAGACAGAATGAGTAGACTTGAGAATCATCAGCAAAAAGATGATAAATCCATGGGAGCTTATGAGATAACTAAGTGAAGTACTATATAGAGAGAAGGGAAGAAAGGATCTATACAGAGCCTTGAAGAATATATACAGTCAGAAGGTATGACTTGCATGAGCATTCAGCAAAGGAGACTGAGCAATAGTTAGATAGGTAGGAGAAAAAGAGAACAAGGTCTCCAAAACCCAGAGAGAAGAAGAGAGTAGAAAGGATCACAGTATCAAAGTCTGCAGAGAAGTCAAGGAGAATAAGGACTGAAAAAGTCCATTGAATTTTGTAATGTGGAGATCACTAGGAACTTTGGAGAGGTCGGTTTCAATGAAATGGTGAATTTGGAAGCTGATTATAGAGGCTTATGAAGAAAGTGAAAAGAGAGAAAGTAGAGACAATTACTGAAGATGTTCTTCTCAAGGAGTATAGCTCCAGGAGAAGAAGAGATGTATAATGAAAACAGGGATGAAATATTTAATTGAGGATTTGTTTTATTTTCTGAGGAGAGAGGAGGCATGGATATGTTTGTAGGCAATGGGAAAAGAGCCAGTAAGCAGGGAGAGATTGAAGGTTAAGTGATAGAGTGGTGACAGAGAGGGCAATCTGTTATAGGAGATGGGATCTAATGGAATCATATATATAAATAAAGGGATTTGCCTCAGTAAGGAGTAAGACTATCCTTTCATGTTAGATGGAGTGAAGGAGGAAATCATAGCAGAAGACATTTGAATAGCATATGAGGCAGAGGGGAAGAGAGAGTGCTCGACGTGAATGATCTCTTTTTTTTTAACTATAAAATATAAAACAAGATTCTCAGCTGAGAGGATGAAAAGAGGGAAGTCATGGAAGTTTTGAGGACAGCTGAAAAGGTTTAGAAAAGCACCTGGAGAGTAGCATCATGAGTGGAATAGTGAAGACATTTTAAAGACAGTTGAGACTAGTACTCTATTTTTAGAGATGAGTAAACTGAGGCTGAATGAAACAGAAAATAGAGTCCTATATCTAGGAAGAACTTGAATTGAACTGAAGTCTCTATGACTTCAATTCAACAAACTCATCCACAATATGTAGTCTCATCTTTTGCTTTGTATGGTAGTTATCCTTACTTTATTGTATTCTTTGAGAATGGGAACTGTCTTATTTTTTTATTTCTATCTCCCTAGTAGCTTCCATCCACAATGTCAATCTAATTCTCATCTTATAGACAGTAGGCACTTACTAAATACTTGATTTTTGAATTGAGTTCAGTTGTTAAGCATTTTTAAAATTTTAGACACAAATATATGAGAAAATTAAAATAAAACCATTTATATCCTTTTGATTAGGAAAAATGGATTCCTTTAAACATTCCTGTCATATGGGCCTTTGGATATATTGTAGAATCTCATTTCCACAAAGAAAACAGTGCTGCTACCTTTGTTTAATGACTGATGAGCTACTTCAGTGGATTAGGTCTGAGTTTTAAAAGATACCATTATACTCTCATGTATCCCTGTGGATTTCCTGTGGCATGTGTGTGTGTGGCCTCACATGCAACCCAGACCATCAACAACTAATCCCCTTGTCTCTTAGAGAACAAGATTCTCATTGTTGCAGTTCTTCACTTGAAGCAGCTGGACCACCTTTCTTGGACTAGTCTGCAGGATGGGCAGCTGCATGCCAGAAATCACACAAATCACCTACCAGACTTATTTTGATCGCTAACTTCTGCTTGTTTAAAGGTGCCTCATCGATCACTTTTTCTATCATTCAATCATTTATTGACTATGGCTTATTTAAACTCACAATAATGTATGAGTTTCGATGTCAGCATCTGCTATGGGAAAAAATTCTAAACTTATATAGTGCGCTTAATGTATTGGTTTCCAATACATACTGCTAAAGATGATTTAGCTGCTAAAGAATAGGGTTGTTAAAAAATAGATGGAGTAAAGTAAAATGAAGATTATACATAAATATGTGTATATATGTATATGTGTGTATATATATGTATGTATGTATATACACATATATAGAGCATGATTGACATTTTTAGATATTGCTATATGAAGTCAATTGGATCTATGGGATAAAGGGGATTTTCCCACTAGGGTCTCTGGAACCAGTAGTCTCTTTGGAATTCTAAATGTAAAATAAATATTCCTTCAATGTCAAGAGGAATAGGGAAGCAGGAGAGAGGGAAGGCAGGAAAATTTTCTAAGGCGCATCACATACGATGCTTATGCTACCTTAATTAACTCACAGAACTTGCTAACACATAGATTCCCTCTATACTAGTTCCTAGACCAATATAATAAAAACAATTAGCTACATAATTATTCTGATCCAGATGAGTGTAACCTATATAAAGCCAATTAAAATATTTTTATGTTACTTATATGATGAAAAGCAATGGGAGCTGCCAATTTATTGAACTTCATTGTTACTGCTTTGAGAAATTTAAACAATTAAGTTTCATTGAAGTTATTTATTTGTTTATTTTTGTGGAACCTGTGTTCCTGAATTGTAGAATTTTCCTTGATAATGATTTTTAAGAATTACATATCAGACAACTTCAAAATAATCATCATTGAATAACATTATATAAAGGCTATACTAAATCCTCATTGTTCATTATTCATTGATATTTTGGAAATTCCATTTCCATTAATTATGAATTACTCAAGTTTTTCATTGTCCAGAAAAATATTATTCCAGGCAAAATTGTTGCAGATAAACCTATTTTTTTTAAAATATATCCCAAATCCTGAAAATATTTAGTGGTTGTAAGTGTGTGCAAGTCTGTATATGTGTATATATAGACAAATGTGATATTGTTGATTTCTTGATTTCCTTTTTTGTTCCCCTTATTGTACAGAAATGGAGTGCTAGATACAAGAATGGATACTAAATGGAGAGTCAGAAGATCTAAATTCATATATTCTCTTTACTGAAGACTACTTGTTAGAACTTGGCAAAAGCATTCTATTTCCATAGGTTTCAATTTCTTTATATGAGGAAATTGAAGGAGAGATTGACATAGTAGAATTCCAAAATCTCTCCCAACTCCATGTTCTGTAGTTCTATAGCAACATGTTACTTAGATATTTGAATGAATCAGTAATCTCATGAGTATAAGTCTGCTTTTCATCTTTGCAGATGGCATCCCTTCTATTTCTTCTCATCCTGAGAAACTTGTGTGTACCTCCTTCCACTAATTGATTATGACTATGATATGACTATGAATTAGACTTAATTCATTGTCCATCTGAAGTAGTAATCCACCCCCTAACAGGGTATCTAAAGTCATAATGGAGAACTGACATCTCAGGTATGAAGACTTGCTGAGCCTTTTTTGGAGGATGCTCATGGTTACCAAGAGTCACCTGTGGTTCCAAGAAGCTATTATGCAGCAGCTATGCTTTTGTGAAACCACCTTTACAGATGGTCTAAGCCAGGTTGAAGGTAACTGGCAGACCTAAAACCTGAAAGTAAGTTAGGGAGATGTGTACCCAGAACATGTGAAGACTTTCTCCCAGATAAAATGGGAAGATAAAAACAATTTATTCCAGTGTTCATGAAGTCAATTGAAGCAGGTGATGTGGAACATGTAGAGCTTAGTCAGACATTGGAGTGGTCATTCAATATGTCTGGAGTCATTCTGACTTTTGTCTTATTGGACTTTGATAACTCTGGAAGAAAGTGTCTCGCTTAAATCCAAATCACATGCAAATCAAGATATTACCTGTGATATATTTCATTCTTTTCATCAATGAAAGACAAACAATAACAAATTTGATCCACTCAATGCATTTAAGCTTTGCAATCCATATTGCAAAAACAAAGTAGATGGAAAATTAATTGTAATTTTAAGAATTGTAAGAATTAAAACAAAACTTCTTAAAGATAAGAACAAGTGTAATGCAATATAGTTCTAATTTAAGAAAATTTAGGATGATCTCAATGCACCAATTAAATCACTGAAGGAGTCTATTATTCAAGTAGCCTTTGATTCCATTTTAATATATGAACCACTCTCTAAGAATGTATCTGTTTTTTAGGTTAGTCTTCTATTATTACTTCTGACAGACAAAAGTACTCAACGGTTTCTTTGGAATCCTCTATGTATGACATTTCTGTGGAATGTAAAAGAGACTGTACACAAGAAATTAGAAATTTTTAAGAAGTAGTTTCTCACATTAATGTCTATTTGAAAAGAATTAATATATCAAAGAGAACATTATAAGATCATTTTCTTCTAAAGATACACTGCTCCATTTCTATATGCTATTCTGCAATATGTTGTCTATAGGCAGTGGATACAGCAAATATAGGTAAAGCTTTGTGGAACAATAATATAGCATTTATTAGGTGCTTTAAGTTTACCAAGCATTTTACATATGTTTTCTTGTTTGAGACATAACAATCCTATGGGGTCCTGCCAATATTATTTTGTTATTTTACAAATTAAGAAACCGAGGATAAGGGAGGGTAAGAGTTACACAAATATTAAGTGTTGGAAATATAATTTGAAACCAGGTCTCCTGATGACTGCTTCAGGGCTCTTTTTACTATTCCAAGATTTTTAGCAATTTTATATGATGTGGTCTTGATAAATTAACTAATAAATAGATAAAATACTTAGAAGAGGACATGTATCCTCATATCAAAGATTTGATTCAGATTATTTCAGTTAGCTTATGACTTCATGAGTGTGCTTATTTCCTCTGCTGATGCAGGTCAATCATGCAATTAAAATCAATTATTAAGTGCAAGAATATGCCAACCACCATATTATGAATGAAATTAAATTCAAACATACCTTATCATCTTATATTACTCCTAATTGTAAGCCTCCATAATTATTTTACGCAGTGCAGCAGAGACTTTCCTCTGTTTCTGATAGAAGTTCATGGATATTAGGGAAGATTCGTGCAGATTTATAATCCACTTCAACAGGATAACATTATGTGTATAGATTAGACTGGATAGTCAAGATTTATCAGTTCTGAAATTCTGCTATACTGATATTTTCAAAAGATTTTTTTTATGAATGGAGAAAGTAAAATTCAAAAAAAGACTATTGACACAAAAGCAAATGTTTCACAAGGAAATGGCATAACTGTCTTAATATGAGTCTGTTCTAAGAAAATCTTTTTTCCTATTTTAGATATACTTTTATTTCCAACTGATATTTTTTTCTATATTGGAATAAAGTTTCTAGATAATAACTTATGATACCATCCTGGGAGACAATTAGTGGGATATAGGATTTAAAGATATTTTGGACTTCGGGTATGATTTGTTTCCCAATTCTCATTTTACAGATTAAGAAATTTAGGCCCAGAGAGTTGAAAGGCCTTACTTAAAGATCAGTAGTATTATATAGACAGCTTGCTTTACAAAATCAGGAGTGTCAAGTTTCTTGATTCCCTCCTACCACTTAGAAATTTTTTCTCTGCCTCAATTATTCAACATCTCCCCTTTAAAATTTGCTTCATTTGACTATATCACCCTTTTTGTCCTATCATCCATCTACTTCCAGAACATCCTCAGATTTTCTTCCAATACTTCTGCCTATGCTTTGTAATCTTCCTTAAATTTGCCATCATTCTCAGTAAATTCAGATGGCAAATTAGATTGATGCTGCTTCTTTGTGGCTGATAAATTCTTCAAGTCTCTTCAAGTTCAGATAGGGATGTGGCCATAATTTGAATCTTAGTCCCTGGAAGGAAAAGAAAGGACAAGAAGGGGGAAAAGGGCCAGTTTTATATCATAGTATTGTAGAAAGAAAACTGCAGTTGGAGCCAGGAGAAACAAGTTTGAATGTGACTTCTGGGGCTCATTATTCATGTGACTGTGGTTAAATCATTTAAATTTCCTAAACCTTATTTCCCCCATCTATAAAATAGTGATAATGGTACCATTTGTACTTATCTAACAGGTTGTAAGAATCAAATCCTCCAATAGGGGTGTAAAGCCCTTTATAAGCTTTAAAAAGTAACGGAATTTTATTTCAGAGACCCTGAACTCTGAAGTTCTGTTATCACTTTAAATCATTGAGCTTTCACCTCATATAGAGACACTGTTACATGCTTCCTCACTAGCCATCTTCACCTTTCATTTTATTCCATTCTTTTCGTTCCTCACTCCTATCGTGGCTTATACAGGAGTAGAATACAATTATGAGATAATTACTTCCCTTCATGTTCTCTATGAATAGCATTTCGGCAATGTTCCTGTCTGTGTCCTTGGATCCCTGCCTATTCCGTGTCTTTCTATTCTTTCACATTTACTAACACTCTATCCTCAATATCCCTTTTGATCCTTATCCACCGTTACTGAATTACCAAATACTGCTGTTGAAAACTATAAACTGCTAAAGTTTAAATTGATATTATCTATTCTCAGTAGTATCTGGTAGGTATATGCATATTCCTTTTCATATTTTTTCATGACATAATATTGTACAGTGTTTATATTAAAAACCATTTCTACATTCTTCCCAAAAGTTTGACTGAAGTTTAATTTTAGAAGTCATCCCTCAGTCTTCATAAATTCCTTTGATTTTTTAAAATATAAATGTTTGCTATAATAAGAATAATACAGATTAGTCTAAATTTAGCAGCATAAAATTAGAATTTTTAAATTAGAATATACTGTTTTTCACTGAAAGAAAAAAACAAATACTTTATATTTTTATAATGTTTTAAACCTTACAAGTCTGCTCATCCTTATTGAGACCCAGTATTGTGTATTGGAATAGTTTTTTGATTATACATGTGATAGAAATGTCTAGAAAAAAATTTAAATCAGGAAGATCCAGGAGGCAGAGCCAAAACGGTAGAAAAGAACTAGGAAGTTGTTTAGACTCTCCCACTTTCCCTCAGAAACATTAAACCAAGCCTCTAGGTGGATTCTGAAATGACAGAATCTGCGAAAAGTTGGAATAAAACAATTTTCTAGCTTAAGATAACTTAGAAGGACTTCAGTAAAGATTTGTCTTACTTGGGTAAAAGGTGAATGAGCAAATGTTATCCAGGGAAGAAAGTGGAAGGCTTTTTGCCACAGCATAAAATTAGCAACTAAAGCCTTTCAGTAACTGATTCAAGAGGCCGGTGACAAAATCAGTCAGCTGTGAGGCTTCATGTGCTATCACAGAAGGCAAATTGCTAGTCCTAAAATCCCTGGTACAGCAAGTATAATTAGGCTGGGCCACCCAAGCAAAGTAAGTAAGCAACCAGCACCTGAGGTTACAGCACAGTCAGTGATCAATCCTTAGTCCCAAGTACAAGAAGCTTGGGACTATGTCCCCTGAAACCCAGTGATATCCATTTTAACCACTATTATTCAATATTGTATTAGAAGTGTTAGCTTTAGCTTAGAAAGATTTATATGAATTGATTTCTAAGGGAAATAGACAGAACCAGTAATACATTGTATACAGTAACAGCATGATTGTGCAATGATCAGTTATTAAAGTCTTGGTTCTTTACAGTGGGTCGGTGATCCAAGACAGTCCCAATAAACTCTGGATAGAAAATGCCATCTACATCCAGAAAAAGAATTATAGAGACTGAATGTAAATCATCACCTGCTATATATACTTAGTTTTTTTCAGGGTTTTTTTCCTTCTCCCATGGTTTTTCCCTTTTGTTCTGATTTTTCTCTTCTGGCATGATTCATAAAGAAATATGTATTTAAAAGTTAATATACATAAAACAATTAACAAAATAAAATAATAGCTTTAGCAAAAGAAAAAAGAAGATTGGGGAATTAGAATAGGCATTGAAGAAACAAAACTATCACTCTGCAGATGATACAATGGTATACTTAGAGAATCCTAGACAATCAGTTAAAAAACAACAAATTTAACAAAGTTGTAGGATATAAAATAACACAAAAATCATCAGCATTTCTACTTATTACCAACAAAGTTTAGCACCAATAAATAGAAAAAGAAATTTCATTTAAGCTATTGTTTATAACTTTATATACATATATATATATGGGGGTCTATCTGCTAAGAGAAATCCAGAACAATTACAAAAGACTTTTCACACAAATAAAATCAGATCTAAACAATTCAAAAAAGACTCAGTTGCTCATGGTTAGGCCGAGTTAATATAATAAAAATGACAATTCTGTTTAAATTAATTTCTTATTTAGTCTCATAAAAATGAAACTATCAAAAATTATTTTATAGAGTGAGAAAAATAATAAAAATGTATCTGGAATAACAAAAGTCAAGAAATCAAGTAAAGTAATGGGGAAAAATGCAAAGGAAGATGGTCAAGTTATACTAGATCAAAAATACATCACAAAGTGTCAATTATCAAAGCTATTTAGTACTGGCTAAGAAATAGAGTGGTGGATCAGTTGAATAGGTTAAGTACATGAAACACATAAGTGAATAATTATAATAATCTACTGTTTGCTAAACCCAAAATCTCTAGGTTCTGGATAAGAACTCACCATTTGACAGAAGGAAAAAAAAACCTACTGCCAATGTTTCTGATAAAGGCTTTTTTTCTAAGATATGTAAGGAACTGAGTCAAAATTCTAAGAACAGGTCATTCCCCAAATCAAAGTTATATGAAAAAGTGTTCTAAATCACTATGGGTTAGAGAGAAGTACAAAACAACTCTGACATCTCTCTCATACCTATCAAATTGACTAATATGATAGAAAAGGGAAATGGTATATTGGAAATAATATGGGAAAATGGGAACATTAATACATTGTTGTTGGAGTTGTGAACTATTCTGGATTACAACTTGGAACTATCCCCAAAAAGCTATAAAATTGTGCATGCCCTTTGATCTAGCAATACCACTACTAGATTTGCATCCAAAAGAGATCATACAAAAAAAGGGGAACGACTCTATTTTACAAAAGACATTTATAGCAGCTCTTTTTGTGTTGGCAAAGAATGGGAAATTGAGTGACCAGTTGGGGAATAGTTGAACAAGTGGGGATATGTAAATATAATGGAATATTATTGTGGTATAAGAAATGATGAGCTGTCAGATTTCAGAAAAATCTGGAAACCTTACATGAAAATGAGCAGAACCAGGAGATTATTGTGCACAATAACAACAAAATTGTGTAAAGATCAACTATGACAAACTTGGTTCTTCTCAGTAGTAGAATTATCCAAGACAGTTTCAAAAGACTCATGATGAAAAATGCTATCTATATCTAGAGAGTCATGAATATTGATATAAGTATACTATTTTTATTTTTCTTTGTTTCTTATTTTGTTTTGTTTTTCCTCTTTCTCATGGTCTTTCCATTGTGTTCTGATTCTACTTTCACAACATGATTAAGGTGGAAATATATTTAACATAATTGTGCATTTATAACCTATATCTGATTGCCACCTTGGAGAAAGGAAGGGAGGGAGGTGAATTTTGGAACTCAAAATCTTGCAAAAAGGAATGCTCAAGACTATCTTGACATTTTGGAATGGAAAATTGGAAAAAGGAATACTATGAAGTAGGGAGAAAAGTTGAATGAGATTTCAGTTGGAAGAAAATCACAAAATCTTCAAATAGTTCTCACTCTCCAATTCTTGAGGAAAAAAATACAATGCCAGATTTAGGCCAGTTGTTTGTCACTAATAGAGGCAGTCTTATAAGCACAGGTCTAAAGAAATAACATATTGGAGGATCTCTGTGCTCTCAGCTAATTGAGTTTTGGAGAATTCTCCACATCCATTAGATGGCAAGACACAAACTTAGTCATTGTTTCAGTAAATTCATACAGTGCAATGACATTTTGTTATTTCTCAGCCATTTCAGTCTTGTTTGATTCATCACAACCACTTCTAGGGTTTTCTTGGCAAAGATACTAGAATGTATTAC
This sequence comes from Myrmecobius fasciatus, assembly GCA_023553655.1. Taxonomy (NCBI): domain Eukaryota; kingdom Metazoa; phylum Chordata; class Mammalia; order Dasyuromorphia; family Myrmecobiidae; genus Myrmecobius; species Myrmecobius fasciatus. Next base: position 32,880 of record JAJPUD010004210.1, read on the forward strand.
TATTTTCTTCCCTAGCTCTTTTTACAGATGAAGAAACTGAGGCAAACAGGATTAAGTGACTTAACAAGAGTCACATAGCTAGTAAGTTTCTGAGGCCCAATTTGAATGCTAGTCTTTCTGACTTCAGACTCAAGTTCTCCATCCACTGTACCACCTAGCTATTTCTACAATGTCATTAAAATAAAATATAGAGACATCATGTCCAACATAACATGGAAGTGAAAGAAACATATTGTTCCTTTTTGTCCAACATCACATTAGAGACCAAGGATTTATGAACATTTAACGTAGGAAGCAGCCTGCCTGTAGAGAAAGAAAATAAAAAGCAGGAAAATTTGATTAGGAATGTTTTAACATATTTAGGGAGAATGCATCAGAGCTTGAATAGCAGAGGATAGGAATTAGTATTCAGTAGATCATGATAAGCCAAGGATAAGGATAACTCATTGTCATTATTCCCTTTTATTATTAATACTGATTTTGCCTTTCCAGTTTAAAGGATGGAAAGAAGGAAGGAAGAAAGGAAGGGAAGATGGAATGTAGCAAGGAAGGGAAAGAAGGAGGGAAGAAGGAAAGGAGAAAAGAAAAGAATTGTCCAAATAAAATTGATTAGAGGATATTTTTCATATGTCAATAGAGGGAGAAAGATCTTATTCTTTATTCTGTTACTCCCCAGATCCAACTCTGTTCTTCAGAGCTTTACTATGTCCTTCAAGAAAACAAAGAAACAAGTACTAAACTGTGATTAGTGTTCATGTTTCAGAAATGAACAAAAAAGGATTCTTCACTAAGTAGCTTAAAATGTAATTACAACATTCCCCAAAGAAAGGATCTAATAAAATATCAGATGATATATACTAGCCAAATGAACAGGACTCTATAGAAGCACACAAGAGTAATCAAAGTCTTCATTATAAATAGTAGATGAAATCAAGCCAGCTATTATAGGTGGAGGGCAGATCCAGAGTCAGCTGGATACATATTAGCTGTTTAAACATTGACAGTTCCTGTAAGCTGTCATTGCTCCAGAACTCTATTCAGAATTTAAATTGTAGAGCACTTATAAACTTGATTTTGTAGAAAGAATTTCTTCATCAAGAGCTCCCTACACAAGCAAAATTCTAGGTTCAATAACATCAAACAACAACAAAAATAATGTAAGGGTGGTGAGAATTGGAAAGAATCCTGGGTAGACTATTGTATGTTTTATACAAAATATACATCTGACAAACTATTACATATTTACGTTTCCCTACATATAAATATAAAAATACATCCTACAAAATATGTAAAAAAATTACATAAAATTTTTATAGATATGTGATACTCTATTGCATCCCTATATTTCCAAAAAATATAATATTATATATAATTGGTATTCTCTTGTAAATCACAGGTTATTCTTCCTAAAAAATGTAGTCTCCATTTGCTTTTGATTGCTCTTATGCACTTCTTCAGAAGCTTGTTCATTGATCCTTACATATACCAAGATGATAAGATTTAGTTCACATTAATTCCTTTCTAGATGGATTCCTACTGTGCTTTCTCAGCAGCACTCTTATGCTTCATTACCCAGACAATTCTGTGAAATCGTCCTGGAGACAATAAAGTCAATTGGTCTTGAAATGATTCTTCTAGTTCAAGTCAGATTTGCTCACCCTGGGAGCTGAGACAGATGAAGGCCATTAAGAAATATCAGCCTCCTAGTCAGAAGTCAAGATACTCTTAGGGTAAAAGTTGTCCTCTAAAGGTTGTAACTTCTTAAAATATATATATTATGTAGTTGTATATTCAGAAGCTTTCTAAACAAGAATATAAAGATAGATAAACTATCATTTAAACTATCTTAACTAAATATCTAAAATTGAAACATCAGTAATTAAACATTATTATTATTATTATTTTATCATCATCTCATTAAAAAGGTGATGTCATAAACAAAATACTTTAAACCATATTTTAGGGGATTCTGATATTTTCCATTGTAAATTGATTTTATTATGTAGAGGCATTAAGAACTATGCATATGGTTTTGAACATAGATTCATGAGCTAATAATTGTATCCCATGTTACTGAAAATTATCCTTAGTCAAGGTAAATATTGTATTTGTATTCATTTTCCCCTTTTGTGGGTGACACTTCATTAGGGGAAGTCTGTGTCTCTTTTTTTCTTGCCTCATAATTCAGATTTTTGGCACACTAGATTTAGTTTTATGACCCAAATTAGAACAAATCATTCACAGCTGTCTCTTTTTGAGGTGCTCTTTGGGTTCTCTAGGAAGTCTCATAGGGTTGCTATTGCCGGCATCAGTTGTGTTTCCACAATCCTGCACTAATCACTAAGTTTTGTAACCATTCTTATTTCTTGGTCTCTTTTCATGACTTCTCTTAATGTGTCATTGAGGCTGTGCAGATGGTCTTATTTAAACTAAGGTGCTATTATAGAACCATCAGTATATACTTTACTCTAGAAGCAAGACTTAGTTACTCCTTCCATTGTTATTCTTAGGAACTTTAGCACATTTGAGTGGATTGTATTACTATTAAAAGTGAGGGGGGGAGGAGTTGGAGAACAAAAGAGATAAAGGTACATGATTGCAATAATTGTATCACTTTTAAAGTTTTTAAAATGGCAAACTTATTGGATACAAATGCTTTCTTCATTTCATTACATTGATTTACCTGGCTCAAATTGGCAGCTGTCACCAAATACCACTTTGGGAAAGATTATTTCTAAAGGGTATCAGTTATTTTTTCAAATATGTATGTGAATATACTTAAACATGTAAGGAAAGTGCATGGTAAAAGAAGGAATTCTTCTGGTATATTATATTGCTGTCTTTTTTTCCCTTTGTAATATAAAAAACTATTCTATATACTTAATTAGATTTTTCTAGTGTAAGTATTTTTTTGAAATAAATATTGTCAACTTTTTCTTTTCCAATGTCACTATTCTTTAATTTTCCCAGCCTTTCATGGTTCCATCCCTTATAATAAAGGGAAAAAAAGAATAAGCAAAACAAACCAATATGATAACTGTTTCCAACAGTGCCTGACATATTACACATATATAATCCCTTATTTTTCTTCTAAGAGTGGAATATTTTACCTTCCATTCTCTTGGATGAAGCTTCACTACTACAATAGGTCCAAACTCCATTTTATTTTTTTATTAAAGCTTTTTATTTTTCAAAATATATCCCTAGATAATTCTGCAATAATAGACCTTGCAAAACCTTGTGCTTTAGTTTCCCCCTCCCTTCTTCCACCCCCTTCCCTAGATGGCAAGTAGTCCAATATATGTTAAGCATGGTGGAAATATGTTAAATCCAGCATATGTATACATATTTATACAATTGCCTTGCTGTACAAGAAAAATCAAATCAAACCAGAAAAGAAAATGATGAAAATAAAATGCAAGTAAATGATAATAAAAAGAGTGAGAATTCCATGTTGTGAATCACAGTTCTCTCTCTGGGTGTAGATGGCTCTTTTGATCATAAGACCATTGGAACTGGTTTGAAACATCTCATTGTTGAAGAGAGCCATGTCCACCATCAGCAAGAATCATATGTAATGGAGACAAACTAGAACCATTCCCAATAAGATCAGGAGTGAAACAAGGCTGCCCACTGTCACCATTACTATTTAATATTGTATTAGAAATTTTAGCTTTGGCAGTAAGAGAAGAAAAAGAGATAAAAGGAATTAGAGTAGGTAATGAGGGAACCAAATTATCACTCTTTGCAGATGACATGATGGTATACTTAGAGAACCCTAGAGACTCAACTAAAAAACTACTAGACACAATTCATAACTTTAGCAAAGTTGTAGGATATAAAATAAATCCACATAAATCATCAGCATTTTTATATATTATCAACAAAGTTCAGCAGCAAGAGATACAAAAAGAAATTCCATTCAAAATAACAGTTGATAGTATAAAATGTTTGGGAATCTATCTGCCAAGGAAAAGTCAGGAACTATACAAACTAAACTACAAAACACTTTTCACTCAAATAAAGTCAGACCTAGTCAATTGGAAAAGCATTAAGTGCTCATGGGTAGGCTGAGCAAATATAATAAAAATGACAATACTACCCAAACTAATTTACGTATTTAGTACCATACCAATCAAACTACCAAGAAATTATTTTACAGATCTAGAAAAAATAGTAGCCAAGTTTATTTGGAAGAACAAAAGATGAAGAATTTCAAGTGAATTAATGAAAAAAAAAAGGCTGATGAAGGTGACTTGCCATACCAGATATAAAACTATATTATAAAGCAGCGGTCATCAAAACCATTTGGTACTGGCTAAGAAGTAGAGTAGTCAATCAGTGGAATAGGACACACTAGGCAATAACTATAGTAATCTAGTGTTTGATAAACCCAAAGACCTCAGTTTCTGGGATAAGTACTCATTATTTGACAAAAACTGCTGGGAAAATTGGAAAGTAGTGTGGAAGAAATTAGGACTTGACCCATACCTAATATCACATACTAAGATAATATCTAAATGGGTTCATGATTTAGATATAAAGAGTGATATTATAAGCAAATTAGAGGAACATAGGATAGTTTACCTCTCAGACCTGTGGAGAAGGAAGGAGTTTGTATCCAAGGAAGAACTGGAACTCTTAACTGAACAACAGATAGATAACTTTGACTATATTAAGTTAAAAAGTTTTTGTACAAACAAAATTAATGCAGACAAGATACAGATCCAACCATTCTGGAGAACAATTTGGAACTATGCTCAAAAAGTTATCAAACTGTGCATACCCTTTGACCCAGCAGTGTTTCTACTGGGCTTATATCCCAAAGAGATCTTAAAGGAGGGAAAGGGACCCACGTGTGCAAGAATGTCTGTGGCAGCCCTTTTTGTAGTGGCTAGAAACTGGAAACTGAATGGATGTCCATCAATTAGATAATGGCTGAATAAATTATGGTATATGAATGTATGGAATATTATTGTTCTGTAAGAAACGACCAGCAGGACAATTTCAGAGAGGCCTGGAGAGAATTGCATGAGCTGATGCTCAGTGAAGTGAGCAGAACCAGGAGATTATTATACACGGCAACAACAATACTATATGATGATCAATTCTGATGGACATGCCTCTCTTCAACAATGAAATGTTTTGAACCAGCTCCAATTGTTCAGTAAAGAGAGCCATATACACCCAGAGAGAGGGATATGAAATGTGGACCACAACATAACATTTTCATGCTCTCTATCAATGTTTGCTTGCATTGGGTCTCCTTTCTCAGACTTTTTTTTTCTTGTACATATGATTTTTCTTGCACAGCAAGATAAGTGTGGAAAAATGTTTACATATATTCAACTTGTCAAGTATTTTAATATAATTAATATGTAGTGGACTTCCTACCATCTAGGGGAGGGGAGAGGACTAGGGAGAGAAAATTGGTAATGGAAAGCTTTGTAAGGGTCAATATTGAAGAACTACCCATACATATGTTTGGAAATAAAAAGCTTTAATTAAAAAAAAAGAGAGAGAGAGAGAGCTATGTCCTTCAGCATTGAGCATCATATAGACTTGTTCCCATGTAAAATGATCTCTTGGTTCTGCTCATTTCACTTAGTAGCAGTTCATGCAAGTCTCTCCAGGCTTCTCTGAAATCATCTTGCTTATCATTTCTTACAGAACAATATAATATTCCATGACATTCATATACCATAATTTATTCAGCCATTCTCGAATTGATGGACGTCCATTCAGTTTCCAGTTTCTTGCCACTACAAAAAGGGCTGCCACAAACATTTTTGCACATGTGGGGCCCTTTCCTTCCTTTAAGATCTCTTTGGGATATAAGCCCAATAGAAACACTCCTAGGTCAAAGGATATGCACAGTTTGATAACTTTTTGAGCATAGCTCCAAACTGCTCTCCAGAATGGATGGACCCATTCACAGTTCCACCAACAATGTATCAGTATCCCAGTTTTCCCATATCCCCTCCAACATTCATCATTATCTTTTCCTGTCATCTTAGCCAATCTGAGAGATATGTAGTGGTATCTCAGAATTGTCTTAATTTACATTTTTCTGATCAATAATGATTTATAGCCCCTTTTCATATAACTGGAGATGTTTTCAATTTGCTCATCTGACAATTGTCTGTTCATATCCTTTGACCATTTATCAATTGGAGAATGACTTGAATTCTTATAAATTTGTGTCAGTTCTCTCTATATTTTTTTAGGAACTGAGGCCTTTATCAGAACCCTTGAATGTAAAAAAAATATTTTCCTAGGTTATTGCTTCCCTTCTAATCTTGTCTACATTATTTTTGTTGGTACAAAAACTTTTTAAATTTAATATAATTGGAATAATTTATTTTGTAATTAATAATGATCTCCAATTTTTCTTTGGTCACAAATTTCTTCTTCTTCCACAGATCTGAGAGGAAAATTATCCTATGTTCTTCTAATTTGTTTATGATATAATTATTTATGTCTAGATCATGAACCCATTTAGATCTTATCTTGGTATATGGTGTTAGGTATGGATCAAGCCCTAATTTCTTCCATACTAGTTTCCAATTTTCCTAGCAGTTTTTGATAAATAGTGAATTCTCATCCTAAAAAACTGAATACTAGATTACTATAGTCATTGACTATTTTGTCCTGTGAACCTAACCTATTCCACTGATTGACTACTCTCTTTTTTCACCAGTACCAAATGGTTTTGATGACCTGCTTCATAGTTCTAGATCTGGCATGGCTAAACCACCTTCATTTGCATTTTTTTCATTAATTCCTTTGAAATTCTTGATCTGTTGTTTTTCCAGATGAATTTTCTTATTATTTTTTCTAGATCTATGAAATAATTTCTTGGGAGTTTGGTTAGTATAGCACTAAATAAATAGGTTAATTTTGGCAGTCTTGTCATTTTTATTATATTTGCTTTACTTATCCAAGAGCATTTGATATTTTTTTCATTCGCCAAAGTCCATTTTAAAAGAGAACATTAGTCTCCTGTTTTCACTTGCTGTGTTTTGTATGTGTTCATATATATTCTCATATTTCCCTAAATTCTTTATATTTTGTCCTTCTTACCATTCTTTCATATTATATATAGTACAATTAATTCAGCATTTCCCTAATTGACTTATTATAATTTCATAAGAAGTTCTGCTATAAATATTTTGGTTGATAGTGGACTTTCTTTTCTGGCAGATTAGGAAACCAAATGTTTATTTATATGCAATGTTGAATTTCAGGGAAGCAACAGTATTCTTAGAATTTTCTGATGATACTGAGAAAGAAAACTAACAGCCAAATTTGATCATTTGTAATTTAAAGTAATTTGTAAATTAAGGAACATGAAAGACTCATGTTCAGAGATGTCGAAAAAAAACTGTCCATGTGAACTTAGTGTGTTTTGGAACAAAGTTTTATTTTAGTCATTATTTTTGAAGGGATGAGCCACAATACCAAAACTGAAAATAAAATTCTACCCAATGACTATAATCGCCAAAACTGTCCATTTAATATTGATGTTTCTTAAATTCTTTTTAAGTATCTATATAATTTCTCTTCTACATTCTATTCCCAAAGTAATCACTTTCCTTTTTATAAGTGGTGATATTCAATCTCTCTTTTCCTTTCAGATATTGTATCTCCTTCCTTTAAGCATATCAAAAGGTAGTGGTATATTTCATTTGCAACAGTGATATATTCCTGAAGCTTAATATTTGTATTTATTTAAATTCTTTTTAAGTATAATAACTATAATAATTCTTTGACATTATATTCCCTAAACAATCACTTTCTCTTTTATAAGTGGTAATATCCAATATCTCTTTTCCTTTCAGACATTGCATCTTCTTCTTTTAAGAATACCAAAAAGTAGCATGGTATGTTTCATTTATAATAGTGTTGTGTTTTTGAAGTTTTAGTCACTCCTAGAATTACAATAAATATATATTTTTTAAATTAGATAATGAAATTTGATATTAGAAAGGAGTCTAAACAATCTACTCTCATTTTATGAGAAAAGTAAAGTCTTGGAGTTAAAAAGACTAGTGTAAGTTGTGTTTAGAACCTGGGTTTTTTTTTATAATAACTCTAGTATTCTCTTTGGTGATCATGGAGTTAAACTGCCCTAAAAGTCAGAATGTCCTGGGCCTGGAAAAGTACTGGCTCTGGTCCAAGAAGAAAAAAACTTAATAATGCACCTGTTGCTTTAAGAGAAGCAAGAATGACTTTTTTTTTCCTTCTATCACCTGCTTGGCAGGAGATATGGCTATATTCTGAGGATTGATGACTGGTTATCCATATTAGGGTAGAGAAAGAAGAAGAAACTATACTGAGTAAAAATTATGACTCCTGACAAAGGAAAAGGGCAGTTGAATCTAAACATGAACCAAAGAATGAACTACTAACATTTGATGAAAGTTAGGGACAACACTAATACAGGCTAATGACTGTGATGAGGGTTAAAAGTGACTAATACAGGACATATGGGAGGAATGATGAAATAATTTCTGGTCAGGAAGAAGGAAGATGGATGCCATCGAATGTCATGAGTCTGCGAGGTATATGACAAAAAAAAATAAAATATGTTCAGATGCAAAAGTGTCTTGGACTATGAATAATATCAAACTCATATTTTTGTATATATGTATATATATATATTCAAAAATAGCCAAATTTTTGTTTATTTTGTTACTTCTTAAGCTCTAAAAGTCATATAGTAGGAAGAAGAGAGGCAACATTTTCTACTACACTACATCGTATACATTCTAGAAAATGTTCTTATATGGATTACTAGGTATGTCCAAGTATCAGTGTAATAATAAAGTTGAGAAGTATTGTTTTTAATGGAAATATAATTACAGTTTTCCCATTTCTATTCCTTCATTTTTCTTGTGTATTCCTGGGCATATATACTTATCATAATTTTTATCATTAGTAAGATTTGTGGAATCTATAGTTAGTAAGGGAATCTTTGTAATAGTTCATCATTCCTTGTAAATGCACTGGAACCTAGGCAAAACATGACCTGTTTTAGCATGAAATCTAACATAATCCTATCTATTGGTGTACATTACTGGAAGTACCAGAAGGTCCTTATTATAACATTGTTTCATACTTAATTCAGGCAAGGATTCAGTTTCATATTATGGTATGTCACATAATTTAAGGAATAATATGGCAAAAATTCTTACTTTCACCTTTGTGTAGGTCTTAAATATTTTATTTAAAAATTTAATTTAAACATTGTATAAAACCTTCAAGTAGGAGTTCAAAAACAACAAGAAAAGGTGATATAAGTCAGAAAAGGGGGGATGGGCTGAGGAGAGAGAATTATGGGGAGGGCATTCAGTTTATTTAAATAAAAAGCATCAAAGGCATTTCCAAGCTTGGTAGATATCAACACAAAAGTTTTAGAATATGTGGTTCCTGAAAAGAATTGCATTATTGAAAATAATTTGAAATTTTTGATTTGAGAGAATGTATTTTCCATAGTATGCAAATTAATATGTATGCTTCCTTACTTGTATACTGAAACTTTCTGGAATGGATTATTTATTACTATATTTATTCCTACTGGGAAGTTATGGAATGCTTTAAAATTTATTTGTACTCTCCCATAAGATAGTCTTGCATTTCAGTCAAGCCTAACTTTTTGTAAACTCATTTGAGATTTTTATTGCAAAGATACTGAAGTGGTTTGACATTTTCTTCTTCAGCTCATTTTATAGATGAAACCAAGGCAAATGGGACTTAGTGACTTGTCTTGAGTCACATAGAGTCAGAAATCAGATTTGAACTCAGGTCTTCCTGACTCCAGACCTAGCACTCTATTCACTTAACTGTCTCACTGCACTTTTCAAGATAAATTTTCATCTTAAGGCTTCCTTTAATACCTTAGCAAAAAGAATCAGTTCTCCTTATACTTAATGAAGATTAAGTGAAAAACTAATTATAATCTGCTCAGCATGAGGCAGTAAACAGAACACTGACTTTGGAATTAGGAAATTTGTGACAACAGGAAGGTTATTTATCTTCTGGCCATCGGTAAAATCTATAAAATGAGAAATTGACAAGAATTTCCAATTTATCTCGATAGGAGAAGTTTCCATACCAGAAGCAAATTTTTAACAAAGAACCAAAAATCCAAGTTAAAAACAGAAAGTCAGGCCAAAGCATCTACTTATATACATGATTTTGCTAAAAATAACAAAAAAAAAAAAAAAAAAAACAAGCATTAATGTAAATAGACACTCTTTTAAGTGTGTTTTAGAAGGGGAATTGTATGTTTGTCATCCTCTTTCCAGTGTTAACATTTTGTTACTTACTTATAAATACTCCAAGTACTTAGTTCAGTTTCTAGATTAGAAGTCTGGCAAATATTGTTTTAACAAACAGAACTGAATTTAATCTGACATCCTAGTGTCAGAAACTAGTAAATGTTTGCAGAAATGAAAACCATGAATGCTGTGCCAAATTTTGAATGAGATCAGGGAAGCAAGGATTTACTATTTCAAAATCCATGAAATTCAGGACTTTACTATTGATCAGAACCATTGACAGAACCTTAAATTACAAGTATGCTGAAAACTATAATTTACAAATAGGGCCAAGGCAACTAATTCCCTTAAATTAACCTTTATCATCGGTTTGCCTCCTCAAGCGCATAAATCATCATGCATCTGGGACTTTTTGTGGTTGATTTAGTTGTTCTAACTCTCCTGTCTTCTGTTGTCATGTTGAATGGTTTGACATATATTCATGGGCTTCATGAGTTCATCAGCTTTTCAATCTCTAGATGTTATGCTCTAAAATTTCTCTCTCTTCTTCCTCCTCCCTATTTCTCAGCCTTCCCTCTCTCTCTCTCTCTCTTCCCCTCCCACCCTCCCTCCTCCTCTCCTCCTTCCCTTCCCTGCCCCTTCTCCTCTTCCTCTTCTCTCTCTCTCTCTCTCTCTCTCTCTCTCTCTCTGTCTTTCTCTCTGTCTCTCTGTCTCTCTCTCTCTGTCTCTCTTTCTCTCTCTGTCTTTCTCTCTCTCTCTCTGTCTCTATCTCTGTCTCTCTGTCTCTCTCTTCCATCTTTTTTCTCCTCATCTACTCTGATGAATTCTGTGGTCTTCAAGTTTGAAATAGAAGAGATTAATAGTCTGTTTTTTTTCTTACTCAATTGCTGACCTTCAAATAAATAATAACTTCTCCATTTCATGAATACCAAGATTTTCTTGAGGCTTTTACAGGTCAGATTATTCTTAACAGATAGGCATAATGGTTTGTCTATTGTAACTAAAATAGTTTTACATTCTTTTTCTGAAGAATTATTTCAAGTCATGTATAGCAAAACTTCTTAAACTGTGTGTCATGAGCCTACATGCAGTTTCATAATTGAATATGGGGATCACAAAATTATGGTTTATTATCAGCAAGTGTTTGATCTGTATGCCTATTTTATATACCTATATGCCCAGGTTCATGTAAAAATTTCTTGGGTGAAAAAGGGTAGCAAGAAGAAAAAGTAGAAGAAAAAGTTTAAGAAGCTCTGATATATGGTAGGCTTACATGGGTATAGAATGTGTAAGCTTACAACATGTTTGTTGTGGGTTTTTTTTTTTTTGGAAAAAAGTCATTTAGTAATTCTAAATGAAGAATATTATGTAAACCTAAAGTGCAATACAAATGAAAGGTGTTATTAATGGTCATTATTATTGTCTAATTCCACATTTTGAATGGAATTTATATTAAAAACAGTCCTTGAAACCTAGGCATTAACCTTAATAATCTAGTGTTCGATAAACCCAAAGACCACAGCTTTTGGGATAAATACTCTCTATTTGGCAAAAACTGCTGGGAAAATTGTAAACTAGTGTGGAAGAAATTAGGGCTTGACCCATACCTAACACCACATACCAAGTTAAGATCTAAATGGGTTCATGATCTAGATATAAAGAGGTACTTTGTAAGCAAGTTAGAGGAACGTAATATAGTTTATCTCTCAGACCTGTGGAGAGGGAACAAATTTATGTCCAAAGAAGACTTGGAACTCCTAATTGAACACCAGATGGATAATTTTGACTACATTAAGTTAAAAAGTTTCTGTACAAACAAAACAAATGCAGACAAGATTAGGAGGGAAGCATCAAATTGGGAAATCATCTTTACATTTAATGGTTCTGATAAAGGCCTCATTTCTAAAATATATAGAGAATTGTCTCATATATATAAGAATTCAAGCCACTCTTCAATAGATAAGTGGTCAAGGGATATGAACAATTTTCAGATGATGAAATTAAAACCATCTCTAGTAATATGAAAAGTTGCTCCAAATCACTATTGATCAGAGAAATGCAAATTAAGACAACTCTGAGGTACCACTACACACCTGTCAAATTGGCTAAAATGACAGGAAAAGATAACGATGAATGTTGGAGGGGATGTGGGAGGGCTAGGACACTAATACATTGTTGGTGGAACTGTGAACGGATCCAACCATTCTGGAGAGCAATTTGGAGCTATGCTCAAAAAGTTGTCAAACTGTGCATACCCTTTGACCCAGCAGTGTTTCTACTGGGCCTATATCCCAAAGAGATCTTAGAGGAGGGAAAGGGACCCACATGTGCAAGAAAGTTTGTGGCAGCCCTTTTTGTAGTGTCTAGAAACTGGAAACTGAAGGGATGCCCATCAATTGGAGAGTGGCTGAATAAATTATGGTATATGAATGTTATGAAATATTATTGCTCTGTAAGAAATGACCAGCAGGACGATTTCAGAGAGGCCTGGAGAGATTTGCATGAACTGATGCTGAGTGAAACGAGCAGAACCAGGAGATCATCATACACAGTAACAACAGTATTACATGATGATCAATTCTGATGGACATGGCTCTGCAATAAAGAATTGTCTCAAACCAGTTCCAATTCTTCACTGAAGAAAACCATATACACCCAAAAAGAGGGACATGAAATATGGACCACAACGTAACATTTTCATGATCTCTATTGACATTTGCTTGCATTGTGTTGCCTTTCTCTGATTCTTTTTTTTTCTTGTAGATAGGATTTTTCTTGCATAACTTCTCAAGCATTTCAACATTATTAACATGTAGTGGACTTCCTGCCATCTAGGGGAGGGGAGGGGACTGGGGGTAAAATTTGTATTGGAAAGCTTTGTAAAGGTCAGTGCTGGGGAACTACCCATACATATGTTATACAAATAAAAAGCTTAAAAAAAACAGTCCTTGAAAAGTCAATAACTTACAATTTATTATCCTTTTTATATTTAATTTTCTACAGTCTATTGCATTGTTGCTTTTTGTGGGTGAATAAAAGTAATAGAATAGGCATTAATCCTTTGCAAACTGACTGAAATCATCCTTGATACAATTCCTTTAGGCAACAAGATAATAGGGATGGTGGTGGTGGTAATGGTGGTGATATCACCAAGTTTACCTATATACTTCTTGTTCAGGGAATTCCACAGAAACTTAGAACTGTAAGGAAATTCAGACACTTCATTTTATTTACTACGCAATTAGAAATACCCTCTGTAACATCCCAAACAGGTAATCCTACACCTTCTTCTTGAACAACTGTTATGTAATGGGATATATCTTCAGAACATGAAGCACCTTGTTCTCTTTCCTTATATTGAGCCTTTTTTACTATAACTTCTTCAAATAATTTTTTCCATTAGCATCAGTAGAATCTGTCAGTTATTTGGCTTTCTTTTTCTCTTATAAAAAAGCCTTTCAGATATATGAAAACAAAATACATTTACATACTTTTCCAACCTAAATATTTCTCTCTCTTTCAACCAAATTTCATAACGTGTAATTTCTTTATCCTTTATGACTGTATTACATCAAGTATTTTCTTCAATTTAAGATATTCGTGTCAATTAAAGTTCCTTGATATCTCACCATTTGAGCCAGGATGTGTGCATGATTTTAAAAGAATTGCAGGAGACCCTCCAATCCCAGAAAGGCTTTGAGTACAGTATTTCAGTCACCTGAATACCAACTTCACCAAATTCAGAACTCACAACAAGAGGAAAAGTCTCTTGATGATTAATTTTTCTTCTTTCACAGTAGCTTCTGTGAGTCACCTAAGAAAGATTGAGATTATAATTTGCATCCTTGGAAGCAGTAGCTTTGTAAGTAAAATAATGGATAATTGAATTATTAATTTTAATTAAGTTAGACTTTATGCTACACTTGTATCCTTGTAATGACAAGAAAAAGACAAGAAAGGAAAACTTTCAGTATCTTTAGTGGATCTGCTTCTGTCGTGTTCATGAGAGTGAGTGTGACAATTGGAGTGAAGATCTCTCAGGACTATAGACTAAATTAGATAAAGCCTGAGGGCCTAAGTTCTGGTTTCCCCGGTGGAAGGGAAAGTAGAAAGTAGTCTGATTTATCAGTTGTCAACATTCCAATCCCTAAATAAGAAAAGTAAAGCATATATAACCAATTAGAATGTATGGAAAGGAAAAGAGGTGTGGGCTTGGGACTTTCTTTGTTCTGGATTGTATAAAGTTCCCAGGGATGTACAGCTCTCCCAACACTGGATTACTTATTTGATCCATTGTGGGACTGCCTGGTACTCATGAGTTCCTGAATAAAGCCTTTGTTCTATACCTTGAGATGCCTCTGAAGTATTGATTGTTAACATGAGGGCCTGAATATCCCACACAAGAGGATACAGAAGGGTCCTAGTGAATGGAAATGCATAGATGGACTACAATAGGCATCACTTGAAGGAATATCTGACCTGATCAATCAAATAACAGAAAAAATTATTTATGCAAAAAAATTAATAAATGGCTCTGTTGTATCAAATACTATGCTAACCATTGGTTACACAAGCAAAAAGTGAAATGATTCTTTCCATAAGGCAACTTAACTGTCAAGATTGAAAAAGTCCACTTTAAAAATAAATGTTTTTCAGATAAAAACATTAGAATTTGGAGAAATTAAAAGAGGCTTGATAAAAACAAAAGTGGTATTAGTGATGAGTTTTAAAGGAAGCAAAGGATCATGAAGGAAGGGAAGAGAGCATTGTATGTATGGAATAGAATAAGAACAAGGGCAAGGAAACAAGAAAGAGGAATAGCTAGAGGACTAGGAAGTTTAGATGACAAAATATGGGAAGTGGATGAGTGTATAATAACACTGGAAAGGTAGATTGGGGAAATATTATAAAGGGTATGAAAAAGCAAATTGAGGAAAAGGAGCATTCAGAAAGTACAGTGGATAGGATGCAGGGCCTGAAGTCAGAAAGAGTAATCTTCCTGAGTTCAAATAAAGCCATAGATACTTAGACACTTATTATTTGTGCAATCTTGTGCTTGTCAGTGAATCTTAATTTCCTTATCTGTTAAATGAACTGGAGAAGAAAATAGCAAACCACTTCAGTATATTGGACAAGAAAATCCCAAATGGGGTCATATAAAATAAAATACCACTGGGAAAAAATGGCTGAACAACTGAGGAAGTTATATCTGCTCCTGAAAGGAAGAGGGAGTCATTGGAATTTATTTATCAATCTGGGCTGTATAAAACAAAATATAAAGTTCGAGGAAACATGATTTCTTTTATTCAGCTACTATGCACCACATATTACCTGAGATGTTTTTGTAGGATTGCATTGTGTAGCCTGGGAAAATGATAATCTTTTGAGCTGGCGTCTATAAGACTGGCATATGTGGCCATATAGATTGCTGGAAAAAGGCCAGAGAGAACATACCTCCCTATTCATTGTAGCTGAAGTCTATAGTCACATGACAAAGGTCTTGGTAATACTGACAGAAATTTTTCATTTCATAATCCTGAAACACATAATTCCCCCCACACACAAATTCTTCTGTGTTTACTTTTGCATCAAACTCAGTATCAACAGACAATTTAACTTGATTTGAAGAATCCTGTTAAAACCTGCATTCCTTCCCATACTCTGCAGAAAATCTTTTAAAATAGTATTTTATTTTTCCAAAATACATTCAAAGATAGTTTTCAACATATATATTTGCAAAACCTTGTGTTCCAAAATTTTCTCTTTCCTTCTCCTCCTCTCTTCCCAAGACAGCAAGCAATCTGATATGCGGTAAACATGTATAACTGTTGGAAACTTATTTCCTTATTTGTCATGCTACACAAGAAAATCAGATCAAAGGGAAAAAAACATGAAAAAGAAAAAAAGAACAAGCAAACAAACTAAAATTAAAAGGTGAAAATACTATGCTTTAATTCACATTCAGTCTCCACAGTACTCTCTTTGTATGCAAATGGAACTTTCTATCCCAAGTCTATTGGAATTGTCTTGAATCCCTACATTATTGAAAATAGTCAAGTCCATCACAGTTGATTATCATATAATCTTGCTTCTCCTTAGTTCACTTAGCTTCAGTTCATGTAAGTCTTTCAAGGCTTTTCTGAAATCAGCCTGCTCATTATTCATTCTATTACATTGGTATACTATAACTTCTTCAACCATTCCCAAACTGATGGGCATCCATTCAATTTCCAGTTCTGTGAATTTATAAAAAGGGCTGCAACACTTTTTTTTTTCTGCAGCAAATCTTAATGTACAATGTTCAGGAATTTTTATGATGCTCTCTTAGTTTAGGTTCAGCATGAGCACTGCAATATGAAATAAAGAAGAATAAAGAAATCAGCTATTATTTTTTCTTGTTTTGAAATACATAATGACACTAACTGCTTCAATTCTAATTAGGTATCCTAGGAAAAGTTGTATCATTCCTCATTTTAGCTCAAAATTACAATTCTACATCTTCTGGTTTCATTATAGCAATAATGTCAATATTGAAATGGCTGAATTCCCTTGGGACCATATCAGTTCATTAGTCACTGAATAACTATCTCACATTTAAAATTCATTTAAAAGTTTATGCATATAAATTATTTATACATCTTCTGATTTTTGTCATATGTTTCCTGTTTTTCCACCACTCTAGACTATTACAGAGCAATTTATATTTTCTTGGTTTCATGGAGTATCTTGGTCATTCAACCAGAGATGTTTTTTAATACTTTACTAGGCATTTCCTCAGATATTAGACAAAGCTGCAGATAAAATCATTTATCACTTGGTAGAGTTTATCATATCCGTGCTATAGCCTTACATATGTTTTAAATCCTAAGGACTCTGTGCCACAATAGTATATTGGAAAACAACATGGAGTATGTTCTACATAGAGTCCAAAATCGAAATGATAATTTTTATTTCATTAACAGCCAGACTACTACAAGTGTCCTTATTAAGTTAATTGGCTCATAGCTCCAGAAAGATCAAAAAGGAAAAGGATCAATATTTATGGACAAAATATTTATGGAAACTTCATTTGTGGTGGCAAAGTACTAAGGGTTTAGAGGTAACAAAATACAAAGGAATCTGAGGAGCTACCACTAAATGGAGAGTGGCTGAATAAAATATGGTATACTTATGAAATAAAATACTGAATCTACATATAGATAAACTATATATATATATAAAATATATGTATAAATACTATGGTGATAAAAGTCAGTGTCAGGAAAAACAGAGAAGACTGGTGTGAAGTGGTATAATATGAACTGAGCAGAAATCAAAGAATTATTTATGTGATAACATTATAAAAATTAACAATTTTGAGATTTAAGAAATCTGATCAATTCAATAATCAGCCACAATTAGAAGACCAATGAGAAAGAAGTAATGAACTCAGGGTATAAGATTAGAAATATATTTTTGCACATGTTTAAAATGTTTTCCCCCCTCATTCTCACTGGAGATGGAACTTTCCTTCCAACCCATTACTTTTCTACTTCCTAAACTCTTTCCACTACATTATATTGCCTCATGGAACTTTTTGTCTAGTAGATGAATTCAGCCTACACTCAGAATTATAATAAAAATAATACATTAGTGAATAAGATGTTTAAAATAAAATAATGAATCTTAAGTTGATGATATCTAATGATCATAGATCTATAGCTATAATGAATCTCAGAGATCATTCAGTCCAACCATCAATTACAGATGAAACTACTGAGAGGGAGTTTCTTTTTTTTTAAAATTTTATTTGCATAACATATGTGTGGGTAATTCAACAATAACCCTTACATAGCTTTCTGTTACAAATTTTTCCCCCCAACTCCCCGCCCCTCCCCAGATGGCAGGATATCCACTACACGTTAATTATGTTAAAATATTGGCAAATCGAACATATGTATACATATTTCCAAACTTATCATTGTTGTTCAAGAAAAATCTTATCTACACAAAAAATATATCAGATAAAGGAAACACAATGTAAGCAAACATCAATCAAGGAGTATGAGAATGTTATGTTGTGGTCCACATTTCACATCCCTTGAGAGGGAGTTTCTAAGGAAGATTTTGAACCCACATCTCCTAAGTCAGTAGTCAGTACTTTTTTACATTACAATGCTATTTCTTCTTCACTTGCAACTCCCTCACCTCCAGATGTGAGGGTTAGAATAGATATCAACAATAATAGAAGTCAGTGAGTACTCTTATGTGAATCTCTTTCTTACCCATTTGGGAAGTAAGGTGATAGTATAAAGTAAAAAAAAAAAAAAAAAAGGAGGTAAAACAGGGCAAAATCTCATGAAGAGGCAAAGAAAATTTAATATAATTGAGGGAAAAAAGGGAGGGTGATGAGCATTGTGTGAATCTTATTCTCATCATATTGGGCTCTAAAAGAGTATACCCGACACATTTAATTTCACAGAGAAAAGTATACCAGACACTTTTGATTTCCCAGAAAAACTTGTCCCTCCTTATAGGGAAGTAGAAGGGAAAGGAGGAAAAGAAAGGGATAGACTAATAGAAGGGAAAATAGGAGAATTAGGGGAAAGGTATAAAAAAGAAGGAGGGGCTCTAAAGGGGAGAGGACTGTTAGGGGGAGGTGGTCATCAGAAACAAAATACTGGAGAGGAGGGAACGGAGAAAGAGGAAAGGAAAGAGAAAAACAACTTGGGTAAATAAGATGGCAGGAAATATAGATTTAGTTATTTTAACTGTGAATGTGAATGGGATGAACTCTCCCATAAAATGGAAGCAGATAGTAGACTGGATTAAAAGCCAGAATCCTACAATATGTTGTTTACAAGAAACACATCTAAAACATAGAGATATATACAGAGTGAAAGTAAAGGGCTGGAGCAGAATCTATTATGCTTCAGGTGAACAAAAAAAGCAGAGGTAGCAAATCTTATCTCAGATCAAGTAAAAGCAAAGATAGATCTAATTAAAAGAGATAAGGAAGGAAACTATATTTTACTAACGGGTACCATAGATAATGAAGGGGTATCAAAACTAAACATATATGCACCAAGTGGTATAGCATCCAAATTCCTAGAGGAAAAGTTAAGAGAGATGCAAGAACAAATAGACAGCAAATCTATACTAGTGGGGGATCTCAACCTTGTTCTCTCTGAATTAGAGGAATCAAACCATAAAATAAATAAGAAAGAAGTTAGGGAGGTAAACAACATGTTAGAAAAGTTAAGTATGATAGATCTTTGGAGAAAGTTGAATGGAGACAGAAGGGAGTTTACTTTTTTCTCAGTGGTTCATGGAACTTAGACAAAAATTGACCATGTGTTAGGTCATGAAAACCTCAAAATCAAATGCAGAAAGGCAGAAATAGTAAATGCCTCCTTTTCAGATCATGATGCAATAAAAATCACATGTAATATAAGGCCAGGAGAAAATAGACCAAAAGTTAATTGGAAATTAAATAATCTAATTCTAAAGAATGAATTGGTGAAAGAGCAAATCATAAACACAATCAATAATTTCATTCAGGAGAATGACAATAATGAGATAACATACCAAAATTTGTGGGATACAGCCAAAGCGATTATAAGGGGTAACTTTATATCTCTAGATGCTTACTTGCATAAAGTAGAGAAAGAGAAGATCAATGAATTGGGCTTACAATTTAAAAAGCTAGAAAAAGAGCAAATTAAAAACCCTCAATTAAATATTAAATTGGAAATTCTGAAAATAAAAGGGAAGATTAATAAAATTGAAAATAAGAAAACTATTGAATTAATAAATAAAACTAACAGTTGGTTTTATGAAAAAAAAAACAACAAAATAGATAAGCCTTAAGTTAATTTGATTAGAAAAAGGAAAGAGGAAAATCAAATTGTTAGTCTCAAAAATTATAAGGGAGAACTTTCCTCCAATGAAGAGGAAATTAGAGCAATAATTAGGAGTTACTTTGCCCAACTTTATGCCAATAAATTTAATAATCTAAATGAAATGGAGTAATATCTACAAAAACATAAATTACCCAGGTTAACAGAAGAGGAAATAAATTACTTAAATAACCCCATTTTAGAAAAAGAAATTGAACAAGAGATTAATCAACTCCCTAAAAAAAAAAATCTCCAGGGCCAGATGGATTTACATGTGAATTCTACCAAACATTCAAAGAACAATTAACTCCAATAATATATAAACTATTTGGAAAATAGGGAAAGAAGGTATACTGCCAAATTCCTTCTGTGATACAGATATGGTGCAGATAGCTAAACCAGGTAGGGTGAAAACAGAGAAAGAAAATTATAGACCAATTTCCCTAATGAATATTGATGCAAAAATTTTAAATAAGATATTAGCAATGAGATTACAGAAAATCATCCCCAGGATAATACACTATGACCAAGTAGGATTTGTACCAGAAATGCAGGGCTGGTTCAATATTAGGAAAATGATCAGCATAATCAATTATATTAATAACCAAACTAACAAAAATAATATTATCTCAATAGATGCAGAAAAAGCATTTTATAAAATCCAACACCCATTTCTATTAAAAACACTAGAGAGTATAGGAATAAAGGGCTTTTCCTTAAAATGATTAGTAGCATCTACTTAAAACCATTAGCAAGCATCATATGTAATGGAGACAAACTAGAACCATTCCCAGTAAGATCAGGAGTGAAACAATGCTGCCCACTGTCACCATTACTATTTAATATTGTATTAGAAATGTTAGCTTTGGCAATAAGAGAAGAAAAAGAGATTAAAGGAATTAGAGTAGGTAATGAGGAAACCAAATTATCACTCTTTACAGATGACATGATGGTATACTTAGAGAACCCTAGAGACTCAACTAAAAACCTACTAGAAACAATCCACAACTTTAGCAAATTTGCAGGATACAAAATAAATCCACATAAATCATCAGCATTTTTATATATTACCAACAAAGCTCAGCAGCAAGAGGTACAAAAAGAAATTCCATTCAAAATAATTGTTGATAGTATAAAATATTTGGGAATCTTTCTGCCAAGGAAAAGTCAGGAACTACACAAACTAAACTAAAAAACACTTTTCACTCAAATAAAATCAGACCTAATCAACTGGAAAAACATCAAGTGCTCATGAGTAGGCCGAGCGAATATAATAAAAATGACAATACTACCCAAACTAATTTACTTATTTAGTGCCATACCAATCAAACTCCCAAGTAATTATTTTACAGATCTAGAAAAAAAAATTAGCAAAGTTCATTCGGAAGAACAAAAGGTCAAGAATTTCAAGGGAATTAATGAAAAAAAAAAAAAAAAGGCTGATGAAGGTGGCTTTGCTATACCAGATCTAAAACTATATTATAAAGCAGCGGTCATCAAAACCATTTGGTACTGGCTAAGAAACAGAGTAGTCGATCAGTGGAATAGGACACACTAAGCAATAACTATAGCAATCTAGTGTTTGATAAACCCAAAGACCTCAGCTTTTGGGATAAGTGCTCACTATTCGACAAAAACTGCTGTGGAAATTGGAAACTAGTATAGAAGAAATTAGGGCTTGACCCACACCTAACATCCCATACCAAGATAAGATCTAAATGGGTTCATGATTTAGACATAAAGAGTGATATTATAAGCAAATTAGAGGAACATAGGATAGTTTACCTCTCAGACTTGTGGAAAAGGAACGAGTTTGTATCCAAGGAAGAACTGGAACTCTTAACTTAACAACAGAGAGATAACTTTGACTATATTAAATTAAAAAGTTTTTGTACAAACAAAATTAATGCAGACAAGATACAGATCCACCCATTCTGGAGAACAATTTGGAACTATGCTCAAAAAAGTTATCAAACTGTGCATACCCTTTGACCCAGCAGCATTTCTAGTAGGCTTATATCCCAAAGAGATCTTAAAGAAAAGAAAGGGACCCACATGTGCAAGAATGTTTGTAGCAGCTCTTTTTGTATTGGCTAGAAACTGGAAACTGAATATCCATTCAGTTGGATGCCCATCTGTTGGAGAATGGCTGAATAAATTATGGTATATGAATGTTATGGAATATTATTGTTCTGTAAGAAACGATCAGCAGTATGATTTCAGAGAAGCCTGGAGAATCTTGCATGAATTGATGCTGAATGAAATGAGCAGAACCAGGAGATCATTATACACGGCAACAGAGAATTAGTAAATATATATAGATATAAATATAAATATTATCATAATTCTCATTATAACAGCCCAGATCTTACTTTAGCTATTTCCCAAAGAATTTGTAAATTACTTAGATCTTTGTTGGATTTTTGTAAAGTAAAAGTTTTAAGAACCTTTCTAGAAAGACATGAATATTAACCCAGAATTCTCATATTTGCATTTTAAACTAAATGTTTTTGTTAGTTCCAAAAGATTGGATTCCTAAATTTTCTTCCCAGTTCTTTATACCTTCAGAACTTCCCCTTGAGAAACACTGTATATCTATCTCTACCTCCTTTTGCTTATCCGCATTATGGGATAATATTACTGATCCTTTTGCAAAATATTTTGAATTACTCAGATAAAATATAATACAAAGTTAAAAGAAAGTAGTGTTGTTATTATGATGGAAATAAGAACAGATAATTTTATCCTAAATAATAGTTAACTTTATTTCTGCCAAAACTGAAAAAGCTCATTTTGTGAAAGTCATCAGAGGCAAAAAGATATAATCTCAGGTTTTGAAAAGTAAGCAACAAATGTCTTATCTTCAAACACGTGGGTATCTTCTCCTGAGTGCATTTACAAGGAAAATATGCTGGGAAGTTACTGCCATTTCTGTTGATTTGAGAATAAGGGGATTTGTCCACTTAATGGTGTTTTAGAGAATAATTTAAAATGCAACTAAAAAATGCTAGCTCCAAGCAAAGGAGCCAAAATAAAACAAACACTTTCCATTTTAAAAGCATTTAAAATTACAGCATCAAAATAAAAGAAGTTTAGTGTTTCATTGAACTTTTATTATAAGCCTAATCCTTAAGCATTGAGTCAGGTCTAAAAAAAAGAAAGAAGGAAACAAGGAAGAGAGGGAGGGAAGAAGGGTGGAAGGAAAGGAAAGGAAAGGAAAGGAAAGGAAAGGAAAGGAAAGGAAAGGAAAGGAAAGGAAAGGAAAGGAAAGGAAAGGAAAGGAAAGGAAAGGAAAGGAAAGGAAAGGAAAGGAAAGGAAA
>JAJPUD010004210.1:56460-156820 GCA_023553655.1 Myrmecobius fasciatus
GAAAGGAAAGGAAAGGAAAGGAAAGGAAAGGAAAGGAAAGGAAAGGAAAGGAAAGGAGAAAGGAAAGGAGAAAGGAAAGGAGAAAGGAAAGGAGAGGAAGAAGAGAAGAGAGCAAGGGAAGGGAAGAAAGGAGGGAGAGAATGGAGCAGGGGAAGGGAGGGGAGGGAGAGAAGGAAGAGTAGGGAAGTAGAGAGGGAAGGATGTGAGGGAAGTAGGGAGGGAAGAAAGAAGAGGGAGGAAGGAGATGGAGGGGAGGGAAGAAAAAGAGAGGAAGGAGGGGGAGAGAGAAGGGAGGGAGAGGAGGAAAGAGAGGAAGGGAGAGGAGAAGAGGGAGGGGAATGTGAAGAGGGAAGGGAATGTGAAGAGGGAAGTGGGGAGGGAAGGGAGACGGAAGGAGGGAGGGAAAGTTCCTACCATCTAGGAGTTTACATTGTAAAAGAAAGAAATACTAAAAGAAAATAGTTTCCAGGGAAGAGAAAAAGTCAAAAAGAATAAGTAGGGGAATCATAGAACCTTGGGTTAGCAGTTTCTTATCAAGAATTTCATTATTGATCTGATTTTTTCTCTCTGAGATAGGATTAGAAAATTAAGATTTAAAAAAAAATGTATTTCATTAAAATGGCTAAGTAGCCATGATGGATCTGAGAATTGTCAGAATAAAGTGAAAAGTCATTAATCAGAGTCCACAAGGGGTGGGACCTTCAGTTCTAGAAGAAAAAAATTAACCTTCATCTTCATTGAATTTTATAGTCCTAAAATGTAGAATATGACTCAAGGGCAAATATGCAATATTATGCAATTTTTTGGTCGCATAACCATGGTTTTAATAAATGAATAAGAAAATGGATTTAAAAAGGCTTTACTAAGTCCTTACTATATGGATAGCAATATGTAAAGTTCTGAAAATAGGAAAATAGGAGAGTCCTGCATTCAAAGAGCTCAGATTTCTGAAGTGCAGAAAGTTCTCCCAGTGGAAATTACTTCTATCAACGAGAGTCTATATCTAATGTAAAATTTACGATCTTGGATGGTTGGAAGTTAAGGGATTTGTTCAGATCAAAGAATCAGTATGTTATCAGAGGTAATACTTGAATCCACACCTTCCTACTCCCAAGCCACTTTCTAGTCATTACAACATGCCAGTTCTCTAGCCACTAAGACATCCTAATTATAGTGTAAGAAAAGAACAAAGAGTGTAGACGAATACAATATTATTTCTAATTGGGCAAGGACTGGATTTCTGGAAGAAGTGGTAGATGAGCTGCATCTTGAGAATATCGAAAGTTTTAAGAGAGAAGATTCTCATTTTCTTTCTGCCTTCTCCTCCCTTCCCTTGCTCTTTCATACCCTTTTTCCTGTGAGGAAATTGGGGTTAAGTGACTTACCCAGGGCCACATAATTAGTAACTGTTAAGTGTCTGAGGTTAGATTTGAACTCAGGTCCTAAGGACTTGAGGCCCAGTGCTCTATCCAATGTACCACCTGATTGTGGCTAATTCATGACCACAAAGTAGGTACTTTATTATAAATTTATTGAACCATTTCCCAAGAATTATGTACATTATGAACTAATTTATTTAAAATCATTTTCAATATTTATTAAGGCAAAAACAAATTTTATGCTCGTTAAATAAAGTTGATACCTTGTAAATAT
The DNA here is from genome assembly GCA_023553655.1 of Myrmecobius fasciatus. Classification (NCBI taxonomy): domain Eukaryota; kingdom Metazoa; phylum Chordata; class Mammalia; order Dasyuromorphia; family Myrmecobiidae; genus Myrmecobius; species Myrmecobius fasciatus. Next base: position 58,114 of record JAJPUD010004210.1, read on the forward strand.
CTGTTTACTTAAAATGAAGTAATTCATGAGAGGTAGCTTTTGATACCTCTTTCAATTGTTTGTCATAAATGCAAATGTATAATAATTGGTTTGAGTAAGTTAGAGTCTATCCCTCTAATGTGGGGAGAAATAAGTTAGTCACCAAGTACTTACTAAGCACCTAATATAAGTCAGGACTTGTTTCACTGGAAGAACAAACTTTCATATCCAGGGTTACTCTTCCAATGTGTGTTAAGATTGACTCCTGATTGAATAAATATGCTCCTTCTTTCCTTCACGGTTCTTCAAATAATATTTCCTCCAAAAGCCATACTGCCTGTCAAAAATAAAATAAAACAAACAAATAAACAAAACAAATCCCAACCCAACATGGAGGGTATTTATTGGAAAAATCACATTAGTTCTTTGTATATGAATTATAAGAAGAAATTGCCTATAACTTTTTTCCCCTTGATATTTTAGCAGATTCATGATTTTATTAGCTTGGGAAGTGAACTATACAATTCTTCTTTCACAATTTCTGCACTCTTTGGGGTTAATCTTCTGAGTTTCTATGGCCAAACAAATGGACCAAATCAAACAACCAAATACGCTGGCTTCCTTCCACTGATAAACCTTTCTGAGCTTAATTTCTTTATCCTTAGATGACATACACATTTAGTATGTGAACAGTACTATAATGGAAAGCTTTCTTACGAAGAGGACTTGTAGGTATTTGCATTGTAGGAATAGTATTCAAGATCTTAGAATCCTCCCCCACCCATCAGTGTACTTTTTTAAAAATTTCAAGGTCAAAGTTCAAGTGAACATGTTAATAGTTGCATGTTGATGATAAATATTTCATTCTATTTTGTTTTCCTGAAGGAAAGATAGAAAAGAAATATTGTATTAAGAGAAAGTCTCTTTTTTACATTTATCCAAGGTATTTTTTACCACATTTTTTTTTTTACCATTTCTCTAGGATGACATTTTTTTCATTACTAAAATAGACCTTCTCTAACAAACAAGAATAAGCTTTACAAAGTTTCGATGTTTAGCCATCTTGAAAATCAGCATTAATTGTCTTAATTAAATTTCTGTATTCATTTTAAATGGTTACAATGACCCTTTATTATAGAACAGTTTGTTCATTCAGACTTTAAAAAAAAACAAAAAAACTTGTCAAAGTTACTTAATGCTGATGAAGTCTGACAGATTTCTGTGATTCCACTGGTTACAAGACTAGGAACAGAATGAAACCATTAATAATTTAATAACCCATTGTAGCCCCAATGTAGATCACACTGAACACAGAGAAAATTTTTTTATCTTTTTACTGAATTATACTATACTGTTGTATATACTGACAGACTCAAGTTTCAAATGTTCTTCAGAAAGTTAACAGAAATATAATTTGTGAGTATTGATTAGTTGGGAAAGTCAGAAATCATTTTAGAATTGGATGAAAATTAAAGAGCTGAAAAAATTTCTCTGAGAATAAAGGAAAGCCCAAACTCTCTATTCTCTGTTGTTTTAATATTGTTATCAAGCTTTGTTGTGGTTTCTTTTTGTTGTTACTGTTTTTCTATGAAAGACATTTTGGGAAAAATAAAAACACTCGATTGAGCTTACTATCAATGCGTGTACTTAGACTAATGAAAAATTTTCCTTCTAGGTATCCTAATTTTAAAAGTTTATAAGTTTTTTTCACTATTCATATAATATTAATCATAAACAGACCTGTGGTTAATTGATCTCATTTGATCAAGATAGTTGTATTATCACTAAGAAAGAGAATTATATCGTATGTTGAAAGAAATTTTCAAAAGAAGAAATCCTCATCAGTACTCTGGGCAACTCTCTAAAATTATATGGTTTAGAGAAGGTGCCAAACTACAGTGAAAGAGGAATTTTCTCAATGGAACCTCTCTCCCTCCATGGATGAAATTTCACACCTGGTCTGATGATGATATTTAAAATAGTGCATTTCCAAATAGTTCAAAGTTTTTAGAGATGATAATCAACTGATTTTTGTGGTATTTCTTCTATAATAAAATGAATCAAATATATTTATGTTCAGGTTTTAGATGAAAAAAAGTAGAGAGTCATAAATGATTTTTAAAGCTTTAAAGCTATTTGTGTTCAGAGTCAGACATCTTCCAAGTTTATGGAAAAAACTTTGTATACATCTCATTCTTTTATTCCATGATTTGTAGTGATAATCAGAATAACTCCTGATCTTTCTCTCTCTGTGTCTTGGTCTCTATTATTCTCTTTCTCTCTCTTTTATTAATACCACTTAGCAAATTCTCAGCCTTTGAAGTTGACACAATTAAAATTTTCTACCCAATATAAATCATGATGACTGTTGTACTTCAACCCTAATTCATTCTTCCTTTTTTTCTCAAGAGGATCAGCAACTGACTCATATCTTCATCTGTTTCACAACTTCAATCCTTATGCTAGGGACCTTGACACATTTATTTCTATTCCCTCAAACTTCCTAACTTCTTCATTTCTCATTCTCTTGATATCCTACAGTCTACTTCATTTCACCTCAGCCATGTGGATTGAAGAAACTAAGAATATATAACCTAGAGAAAAGAGAGCTCATGAAGAACATACTAACCTTGTTTAAATATGTAAAAGACTATTATGTGAAAGACAGATTAGATTTAATTAATTTTGTCTCCAAGGAGTAGAAAATGGAAAAAAAAAAGATAGAAATGACCAAAACACAAGTTTAGGTATGATGTCAGGAAAAGTTCACTTAATTAGAAGTAGCACAAAATGTAATGGACTGCCTTGGGAGGCACAGGACTCCCCCTTACTAAGAGCCTTCAGCATAAGTTTAGGTGATTACTTATGGAATATATCACAAATCTATGTCTGATCATTTTTTTTTTTTGGATTTTTTTGCTGAGGCAATTGGGGTTAAGTAACTTGCCCAGGGTCACACAGCTATGGAATGTTAAGTGTCTGAGACCAGATTTGAACTCAGTTCTTCCTGACTTCAAGGCTGGTGCTCTATCCACTGCACCACCTAGCTGCCCCCATGTCTGATCATTCTTGGATAGACTGATAAACTCCAGACTATGAGAAGTTAGGAATCAACTTCTAAATCCAAGATGAAGATACTCCATTTTCAAACACCCAGTTATTCCTTTTCTTTCTTAACAATGACAGTAATGTTACTCTTTAAATTAATTCTTTTTTATCATCTCAGTGAATTCTGTGTCTAAAAGTGTATAATGTAATTAATGCTTAATTTTTGAAATAATATGAATGACTTTTCTTAATGATCGTTTGCTTGAGGATCACACCTTTGTTATATGTTCTTGAGTAATCACTGATAGTTTTAATGCCTAATACCAATGAAAAGGGACTTATGCTGTGAAGATGTCTTGGCAGAATGGGTAGCAGCCTTCTAATCTGTCAAGAAAGACTATGTTATATGACTTGGGAGGAAAAAAGACAATATGATGTATCACTTCTTATATAAACAGTGACATCTAGAATTGCCATTAGTATTCCTTAATATGTGAATAAGCTAAAGGTTATCATCTGTTGCAGATTTAATGGATTGCATTAGAATTACAGCAAATGACCCTTGCAGGTCCTTTAAACTTGATCGATCACAATGTAATTGTCAAGGCAGGCTGGCAATTAATTTTCATTAGGCTGGGAAGTCATTAATGCTTGTTGTTGGGGAAAATGTCCATTAAGTTGAAATAAAAAGGAGTTAATCATTTTTTACAAATAAAAAAAGTTTGATTAATTCACCAATTCTATAAGTTCAAAGAAATTTTTATATAGCCATCAGCATCTCCAGGTAAAATACATGACTTGATGACTAGGAAGTAAGAGGGAATGGTAGGAATTTTGTTCCATTTGCCATAAGAGATACTCCATTTACATTAAGATAGAGATAGAGCCAACATGACAGAGGCAGGGGGAAAGAATTACATTTTAACAGCCCATCTTTATTGGGATTTGGTATGTAAAGTGCTTGATTTTGAATTCATTTTCTTCTTTTGTAACTTACTTGTGCCTCTGGTAAGAAATTATATTTATTAGTGACCAAATACTTTAACTCCAGATAATAATATATGATATTACTCTTTCCACAACTTTGTTAAAAGTGAAATTGCTTTTCTTGAAGTTGATTGACCTAGAAAACTCATGATGACTGTTAATTACACATATTTTTCTAAAGCAATTTCTCAAAAGCTAACTTCCCATAGTCATTCCCTGAACTCAGATGAATACAACATAATATGTACATATACACATACATGACCCATAATCAGCATTATAAATTTTTTGAGAATATGAATGTTTTGAAGGCTAGCTTCTTAAGATTTCCCATTTTCATTTGTTGAATATTAAAATGGCCAATGATCAGTCTCATACTCCAAACTGAAAAACTCACCATTTTTTACTATTTCTTGATCATATTTTTTGCACAAATTGGTGATCAAAGGTATTCAATCAAGAATAATCAACAAGCGTTTATTGAGCATTTATTCTATTAGGTTTCTGGGAATACAAAGACCAAAAAGTGAAACCAATCAATGAAATACACACACAAACATGCATGGGGTGGGGTGGGGGAAAATAATAAAGTGTGGATAGATAAATAAGAGAATTCCCTGAATTTAGCTAAGTATTATGCTGAAAATTAAGCTTAATAATTCACTACTTGGCTTAATAAAAATTCACCTAATACTAAGTTGATGTCTTGAATGGAATTTTTAAAATAGCATTTTACTTAGTATAAAATAACCACATTCTCATGTATTTTATTTACTTTTGAAGGGATTGAAAAATGAATATGATATATATTTAAATAAACTCCAAAACCTAAAAATTTTTCATTTATCCATTTTACTTTCCTCTGGGATGCTGTAAATCACTTCTACTTCCTTCTCATCATTATTCAAAAAGAGGTTATGGTAGGGCAGTCCTCTTTTCATTAGTAAGGGTGAAACAGTTTCAGAGGTTGGGAAAAGAAAAAAAAACATAATTCAGGATCTTACTTATTACTTCTCATACTCAAATATGATACTCAACTCGCATATCATCACCTCTTGCTTACATGTAATCATTGTGACAACTGCATAAGACGTGTTAAAATGAACAAATGACTAGGGTTTTAAATTAATTATTGGAGGAAAGACTTTTCTAACTTTTGCTCCAGATGTTTCCCTCCTCTAGATGTTAATTTGAGCTAAGAGAAAATGTTGAGGGGAAGGGAAAAAAGGAAGGTTGTAATCTGACTCATTGGCAGATAATCAGAAGACTCTTAGGTCCAACATTGAGAGGGAATGAGTCAAGTTTAGAAAGCCTTTGCCTAGGAAATTATCTTCAAAATAGTGAGTGAAAAAATATTACCAAGTTGAGGGAGAGAAGATTTGGACTTTGCTATCAACTGGATGTGTGACTTTAGGTAATTCACCATTTCTTTCTCAGTTCCCTAGTGTGTAAAATAGAGTATCTGTACTACAGGATCCAAAAGTTCCATGCTCTGAATGAACCTCTGTGAGGTGACCAGTATCATTTTAACATATGTGTGTATATGTATACATGCATAAAATTTCATCTGAATTTCAGCTGAAACTTTCCATATATTTTATTTCTTGCATTAGGATATGAGCTCCTTGAGATGAGATCTCTCATTCTTCTATTTGTATGCTCATTGTTTATCACAGTACTTTACATAATTCTTGTTGTTCAGTCATTTTAGTTGTATCTAATTCTTCATGACTCAATTTGGAGTTTTCTTGACAAAGATCTTGGAATGGTTTGCCATTTCTTTCTCCAGTTCATTTTACAGAGGAGGAAACAGAGGAAAACAGAATTAAGTGACTTTCCCAAAGTCCCAAAGTGAGTATTTGAGGCCAGATTTAAACTCAGGGAGAAAATTTTTCCTTACTTCAGGCCATGTATTCTATTTACTGTGCCTCCTAGCGCTCCTCTGAAGCAGAAGAACATATGGTAACAACTCATGAATTCTATTTCTACTCATAAAACCATTTCAAATTCTGGCAGAAGGAATGGAAAGGTGTTTTTGCAGTCTCTGGTTAAGCTTGCAAGTTTATCATTTGTGTTTATTTATTTATTTATATTCATATAATTTTTTAAAGAGGAAGATAAGCCAGGGAGGCTTCCCATGAGGTTCACAAGTATAAAAAAGCAAGTAGAAAAATTTTAAAGTATATATGGTTGTGTGTAGAGAAAGATAGATATTAATATAGCTATACACCTATATGTGTTTCTGCAACCATTATTTTTTATTTAAAACCACTACAGTAATATATATGTGTATGAGTATTCATTTTTATATTTTGTATTCATTTGTATATATAAATAATTATGCATGCATCTATATTTCTATGAATGCAAACATATATGCATATTTGTATACTGTGATTTTATTTGTGTTGGTAACTCCTCTATCAATGGAGGTGCTAAATTGTTCTGCAACTATAGACTTAGAGGTTTGCTTATTGGTACTGAGTCTCATCCAGAATTATATAGTCAGTATATATCTAAGTTGGAACTTTAACACAAATCTTTCTGATTGAATCTTGTTGACTTTACCTATTCTCTATACATTATACACCATGGCTATTCACATACATACAAACATACACATGTGTATGTATATATAAATATATAAATCCATGAATAAACCATGATTTACATAAGAGCATCCATGTTTACATACAAACATGTGCATGTATATATTTGGCTGGTGTTTGCACATATGTGTATATGATATATCATGTAGCAATATATTGTATATCATTATGTATTACTTTTTACATATGTAGACACACATACTCTATACACATGTATGTTCAGAACTCAGTGCTGACAGAATTATCATTAAGTTGTCATAATGGAGTTTTCTTTCAATACAATCAAGGAGATCATTATACAAGAGGAAAGCTAGAAAGAAATTTGAATTGCGTCACATTAGAATGCTGAAGGAAAAAGGTAAATTGGAAAAATGTAGTAGAATGCTACAAAAATATCCATGTTTTAGGATGACCAACAATCTTAGTATTTTTCTTTTATCAAAAATCTTAGCTTTGTTGTTTGAAGGGATTTCCCTCTCCTTTCATAATACTCATGATTTTAATAGTATAAATTTGATTTAATTTTACTACCAAATTTATTGGGGTATTTTTTTCACAAATTAAAGGGCACCTTTATTTAAAAATATCAAATCTTGTTTTTCCTTGGATCAAAGACTATTATTATCTAAACCAATGGTGAAGGTATGAAAAAATGTATAATAAATGTTTGTCTTAAGATTTTGAATTAGAGGTAAATTTAAATGGGACCAAACAACCTAGGCAATTTTATTTATGCAAACTAACTTTTCATTTCTAGGATTTTGACTGTATGGTATGTAATTTCTATTATGGAGAAGTACTGAAGTAACTGAAATATATTTTAGCCCACTTGACTTCACTTACACTACTATAAACCTGGATTTAGTGCAAGCATTTCTTTTTAAACCCACTCAGGGCTATTAAAATGAGTGCCTTGAAAGAATTTAGCAATCTTTTTTTAAGGTGAAAAGAAACACATACTACATTTGTCATATATTTGGACAAAGTAAACGAAAACAGTTAATAGGAAATAAAATTAGCATTGCTCTGTTGTATTTTGGTACTATTAGATCTTATAAGTTTGTCTTGATTCTATATTTTACAAGAACAGATCATTCTCTCAGGGCATATATTTTGACTAAATGTATGTGATTTTAAAATAAAATGTGGAGGATGAAAGTTGACAGTTTTTTGCTATTATATGGTATTCATTATCTGTGTAGCAATATGTCACTAGAATCAAAAGGCATTCTTGTGTATGCTGTTTTGAATATAAACATTTTTTATTAAAATGAATTATTTTAATTTTTATAAGATGACACATAGCCATAGCTCACATTTAACACAATGAAAAAATATAACAAGGACATGATGTTTGTTTTCTCACCAACATTCATAGCTCTTCATTTATTTGTTTTTGAAATGTTGCTTTGGATAGTTGTATGCCAGAAAATTTCCACCAGTTAGTTTTGCTATTGAACATAAATTTTGAAGACATTCTAAATCTTAAAAAATGTAATTTTCTCTTTTTTCTCACTCCTTTGCAGTAGATGGAAGCAATGGAGTTTTGCTATCATAACAGTCCTACTCTATATTATCCAAATTGTTAGTTATCTGTGCCAACCCACCGTCTACTTAAGAAATAACATTTTATTTTGGAATCACAATTTTGAAAGATTTGAAGCAACATGCAATATAACCTAATTGTAATAAAATATATAACACAATGCAGCTTTTGAGAACTATTTGCTATTTTCCAGTAATTACCCATATTATTTTCATTTAGACATTCTTTAAAGCTTTTCTTTTCTAAAATAAAGTAGGAAAACATCTAACTTTACTTTAATTGAACTGTATTTGTAATTTATAATTATATTGTTATATAGCTAATATAGTTGAGAATATAAATGATAAATACTGACTGCATAATTACATTCATGTCTATTTTCTTTTTCACAGTATTTTTTTTAAAGCAAACAGAAATAATGCCACCAAAATATGATACTATCATAGGACATTTGTAACTAATTAGACAATTCATATAAGGGAATTATAATGTATTAGCTTATATTCTCCCCAATTGTACTTATCCTTATATAAAATATGAAAATTGGTGATCTATAATAAATACCTACTCTGAAAAGAGAGATTTTGTGGTTATATCTAATCAAATTTCAAAACACTCACATATTGCCACCGTCCTTTAAGAGCTCACCCTATGTGAGCCCTTTGATCTGAGATGAGATGAATGAGGCAGGGGAACTCATAGGGTGTGAAAAGAGCTCCAGTTTATTATGCTGCACAGCCTTGTTGATATACAGTTTTGCAAGCATGATCAACGTGTAAACAGTAGACAATCTCCAATCATCATTCAGAGAAGCAGCTTGTAGGCATTGCATTTGCATGGTATCTGCCAATGGGAGGAGAGCTGACCCAGCTACATCAGCAACCTGCTCACAGACGAGAAGCCCTATCAAGGCATCCCTACTCATGAGCAACGAGCTGTGACTCTCAGGTTCTACCCATTCCCATGATACGCACCAGTGTTCCTTGCTCAACAAGGGCATTTCTGCAACGTGGCAGAAAGCTTATTGTGCACCACAGGTCCAGGTGGCCTCGGTGCTCCCTCTCAACAGGATTCCATGCCCCAGCAATTCCCCCTTTTTATCTTTTTTAGATAAAAAGTTTCTTGAGCTGCAACCTCTGAAAAGATGGTACAGAAAGATCTATAAAAGCATCCTAATATTACGGGGCAACAAAAAAGCACTAGCAACATCACAACACACAGGGCAATCCATGATTCTAATTTTACCCACCATGAAAAGGTATTGTCAAACTAATGTTTGATTTTTTTGAACAATTTTTTCTGGATTCAAATTTTCATGAGAAGTTGTTTTTTTTTAAATGTCAGATGCTAATTTATATATAAAGTTTTTATGTCATCTTCAATTGTGTTATTGAGAAATAAACCATTCAAATGACTCTTGATACTGTCCCAATCATAATCTTATCCTATATAATTATACCCCAAAAGGGGTTACATAAACCTTTGTATATCTGTAGTCACATTGTAATTCAGTCTAGAGTTTTAATAACTCTACTTCTGCTCTTATTTCCAATGATACTTCTCTTAAATCTTTTATCATCTGTGGACAAAACTGCTAAGACATTCCTAGCTAGTTCCTCTATATATCTAGCTTCTACTGTACTGTTTTGCACATTAGATATAAACATTGCAAGAGAAACTGATGAAGCTATAAGTGAAACTAACATAGTGATACCTAATATAACACGGCTGATACATCTCTTTTTTCTAATGGGACTAAGGTCTGTTTCCTTATTTTCTATTATAGCATTGAACATATGATCAGTCATAGTATGATACCATTTCTCACTTTTGACAGGAAGCATTGATATATGAGTTCTAGTAATCACAAATACAGTCTGATTTTCAATTTCATTGTTTAAACAATCACTGACTGTACAATTCCAACAAGTAATATTGTAAAAATCTAATGTTTCTTTGGTAACAGTTACAGAGTCTCCCCACATGAATGCATATTTCCCTCCCAGACAGGCTTTAATATAGAACTGATATCTGATTTTCGTGCCATTTGTCCAAGAACCAGGACCCAAGATGTTTTTCCATGTGCCAAACTGCCGGTCCAATTCTTGAGTGACAAGAATGTGTCCCATGGAGGCTTATGCTTTCCATAAACCTTTCCAAGCATTGCCTTTGTTAGGTTCCCAAACAGGTACTGGAAGATTGTCATAAGTCATTCTTTTATCTTCATGCCATGATTGCAATGTCCAATTTTCTTTCTTTCTTTTTTTTATTAAAGCTTTTTTATTTGTATGGGTAATTTTTCAACACTGACCCTTATAAAGTTTTCTGATACAAATTCCCCCCCCCCCAGTCCCCACTTGTCCCCTAAATGGCAGGAAATGCACTACATGTTAATTATGTTAAAATACTTGACAAATTGAATATGTGTATACATATTTCCACACTTATCTTACTGTGCAAGAAAAATCATATCTATAAGAAAAAAAAATCTGAGAAAGGAAACACAAGCAAGCAAACATCAGTAGAGAGCATGAAAATGTTATGTTGTAGTCTACATTTCATATCCCTCTCTCTGGGTGTACATTGTCTAATTTTCAATCGTACAAGTATGAGCACGACACGAAAATGTAAGGGACCAACCTGATGATCCCTTTATGAAGACACACCGCTGCAACCCTCCCATGTGGATGAGGGTGTTGCTATGACAGGGCGTCCCCTGCATGCCCAGCATGTGTGTCACATGATATCCCATACCCAAAATTGGCATATATAAAGTCATGTTCTTCACTTGTGCACATTAGGTACTATTTCTCTGTGACCAACACAAAGGGAGCCTATTCGCAAGTCTAGCAAAGTTGTACTTTACTTTTGCCATAGTTCCATTATATTTATCAAGGTGAAATTCATCCCCGATTATTCGGGATGCATTTCCTGTCAACACTGAATCTGGTATGCGTTCCCCCCATGAGACAATTGTAGGCCGTGGTGGGTCCATCATGACAACCCACCTTTTGGCCTCTGTTGCCAGTCCTGATTGTATGTAACACAAACCCATATATATTGAAAGCATCTTGTTAGTGGTCTTAGGGACACTTTTGGACAGTCACCTCTTCTTCCTTCTTTTCCTCTTCAGTTCTATAAACAACTTTGAGATGTTTGGTGGGAATCCACTGCTGGATATTTTCTCCTGTGGAGATACAAGCATATCCTGGCCCCCACATTAGAACCCTATAGGGTCCCTCCCATCCTTTAGGACCCTTTTTCATTACCATGGTCTCATTCTTAGGGTGCCATCTTAATGAAGATAGGATGTTATCTTTTAGTGATTCTCTATATTCACCAAAAGATATTTCATAGCTGGACTTAAATCATTTGAATAAAAATTTAAATAATTTATTGTGTACACAGCTTTATCTATGTCCTTCTGAGTAACCCTACCTCCATCTCCCTCTTTTTGTTTTTTGATACATCTCTTGAAGGTCTGATTGGTTCTTTCTACAATAGCCTGTCCTGTAGGGTTGTAAGGAATCCCCAAAATATGATGTATGGAAAATTCCTGTAAAAACTTTAAAAATTTTTGAAGTATATGAGGGTCCATTATCAGTCTTGATAGTATGTGGGATACCCATAGATGTAAAACAGTGAAATAAATGATTTATTACATGTGAAGCAGCTTCCCCTCATTGAAAGAATGCAGATACAAAGCTTGAATAAGTATCCACTGTAACATGAATACACATTTTTCCCAAATGTGTAACATCCATTTGCCATATATCATTTGGCCTATCACCTCTAGGGTTAGTTCCCAGCCCTACAGGTCTTTGAGAATATGGTACACAAGCTACAGCATCCTGTAATCGAGCAACAAAATCAGGTTTTTTTTGTCTTATTTGGGTAAAGCTTTTTTTTTTTTCACTCTTCTCTACAGGAATATTATTCCAAGCTGTTCTGGCACATTGGGATATTTGGAAATATGTCTCTTCAGTAAAATGAATTTGATCTCCAGTATCTGCATGAGCCCCAGTGCCACTAAGTTGCTCAAAGTGTAACTTCATATTTGCTCCTGGAACAACCTGAGCAGCAGTCAACTGAGTCTGTTCTAAAAATTCTGTCATCCGGAACACTGCCTGGCCTGGAGTCAGCACTGCCCGATCAATCGAGTGCTTTCCAATCATTAAGTTACAAAATTGCCTGTGACATTGTTTCAAGTTGTAACACAACAAAAGGTGCTATGGGCCCATATTAATGAACTGAGTCCTTAAACTGGGTTAGAAGTTTAAAGGGAAGTGGTTCATGTCTCCATCTTCTCTGCCCTGGATTAAAAGGGTCATCCTCCTCTATAAGAGGATATAATTCTTCCCACCCCTCCGTGTCTTCTCCTTGATCTCTAGCCTGTTGCAAAACTTTATGAAGTGAAGATAAAGAATATAACTGATTAGCTTTTACTTTTTTGTCCTCTAAATGTCTCTGCAGTGTTTGTTTTATATTTCTAATCTTGCTTTTCCTTAGTTCGTATTTCATTTTTAGTCTTTACATTAGAAAAGCCTTTGAAAGGCTGTAAGTCTGGAGAGACACAAAAATAGGGTGGGGCTGAAGGTGGTGGAGATGGGGGAGGCCATTCAATGTCATCCTCCTTGGGCTCAGGAGAAGGACATCTACTGCTAAGAGATGGGCCTGTCTGTGCTCCAACTGTAAATTTTCTAACCTCCTTTTCTGGTTCTGATTTCAGACTTTGTTTAATAAGATTATATATAGTAAAATGACTTTTTTGTATTTCTCCTGGGCATTGCTTATCATAAGCGCTGAGCTGTTCACCAAAAATAATCCATTTTTCACAATTATAATAACCCTCTTCAGGTAACCATGGAGAAACTTTATAAGCAATGTCTAAGAATTTCCTACTGTCTCCTAATTGAAATGTGCACCCCTGCTCTTTTATACATTTATATATAGTCCTAACATATGCTTTCCTATCTGAAGGGAGGAGGGTACTTTCTGCCCCATTAGGTTGCTAACCGTTATCTGCTATACTTTGCCTGGTCCGGAAACAGCGCAGTTTGGTGGTCCCTCTCTTTGGAGTCCTCTTAGAGGTTGTCTTCACCATGTAGCAGTACCTGTCTGCAAAGTGGTCACTCTGGCACCGATCCAGGTCCCTCTCCCTGTTCTTAGGGTGCCAGTTGTTGCTGCTGTCTTTTAAGAGCTCACCTTGTGTGAGCCCTTTGATCTCAGAGGTGAGATGAATGAGGCAGGGGAACGCATAAGGTGCGAAAAGAGCCGCTGCACAGCCTTGTTGATATACAGTTTTGCAAGCATGATCAGCCGGTGAACAGTAGGCAATCCCCAATCACCATTCAGAAAAGCAGTTCGTGGGCATTGCATACACATGGTATCTGCCAATGGGAGGAGAGCCGACCCAGCCACATCAGCAACCTGCTCACAGGCGAGAGCCCCTGTCAAGGCATCCCTGCTCATGAGAAACTAGCTGTGATCCTCAGGCTCAACCCATTCCCACGCCATGCATTAGTGCTCCTTGCTCAACAAGGACATTTCTGCAATGTGACAGAAAACTCATTGTGCACCACAGGTCAAGGTAGCCTCTATACTTCCTCTCAGCAAGGTCCCATACCCAAGCACTCACATAATAGAAAACATCTAAGAGATAACTGAAACATTTAATTTTTGTGTGTATTTTGTCACAATAATGCATTTACAAATTTATAAATGATGTACTTAATCACATATTTATCAGATTATAATTTTGTGAATATAAAGACTATAGGTAACAGATATCTATCATTGCATATCTGTATTTTCTCTGATATATTTGGAATTTTTTTACACCCAAATACTTGAATGTCTTTCTGGTAGAGTGCCTTTCTTTTTCATCATTGATTATGCTTTCATTCATGGGTTATGTTGGTTTGCTGCTTGCATCCCTTTGATTTCAGAATATACAATGATGTTTTCTAAGATTTCTCATGTCTAAGGAATGATCTTCATTATTCTATTTCCTTTTACTTTTTTATTTGAAGTGTTGTCTTCTGGCTAATTGAGAAAAATGTTATTTTTCACTGAAATTATTCAATATAACAACTGCCTTAAAATTTGAAATATAGTATGGATTTTCTGGATGGGATACTTATCTTATTTTAATTTCTTGCATGTAGATATTTTAGTCATTATTCTTGGATTATTTCATGTATTATGAAAATTTTTTGACCTGCCTTGATCTTTTTAGACAGCCAAAATACTAAAGTTGTTTCTATGCATTCTCATATTTAATGACTTCCAGTAAAAACACTTTGATTTGTTTAGAGTTCATGTAATCTTTTTAAAATATGATGTATTATTTTCTTTCACTTCAGTATTTTTGTGTGCCATATCTACTACTTTTTCTCTTTCACTAAATTCTAGGCTTTAAGTTATTAATTTTGAATTTTATAAATTTTCTCATTTGAAGCCTTCCATAATTTTTTAATATTGTTTTCTGCCCTTCTACATCTTCAGATTTCTGTTTTGATTCACTTTTCTTTGTCAAATAACAATTGTATTCTTTTTGAGGATTTGCTACTCAATCTGTCTTCTGATTTTAGAAGTCTTTGTTTTGATTAATCTCTTTATGCTTTAGTATTCTTTGTAAGTTTTTTTCCCCCAGTGGGTCTTGAAATCTTTGATAATTAAGCTATTATAAAACATAGCTTCCTACATTCATTTTCTAGCTTTTCCTTCTTTACTTAGTGATTTTATTTTCAAAGCAGTCTGTTTCAGTCTTCCTATGTTGAGATATGTGGTCCTTAAGTCTTTACTTCTCCTGAATACCCTAGGGAGTTGTCACTATTAGTTTTAGTCCTTTTCCTTCAGTCCCAGCATAATCATACAAATTTAATCTTTACCCAGGTTCTTCCATTGGAACTATTTTTTTTTCTCCAGCTATGCTAAATCACCACCATTTGCTACTTTTATGGGATAGAGAGTAAATAGAGATCATACTCCTGTTTGTGCTTCTGTTGCCTCAATAATCCCTAATTTAGGGTAAAACTTGTCTCAAATTATGCCCCTTCTTCCTTCTTTGTTACATATGTGTAACTGGTTAGTGCTGTGTTTATATGTGTATATTTCTTCAGAGACACTCTAAAGGAAAGAAAGTCCAAGATGTTACCTAGAAATAAATGTGAGTCAGTTCCTTGGTGCTTGAGTGCATAGAAGCTGGTTCAGTCTTGGGTATGGCACTTAAATTGTTAGTCTTTCAGTGTTAATTCATCAGGATGTATTACTCTTTGGAGTTTTCGCTACCTCTTTGTTTTATGGATTAAGATTAAATGACTTGGGGCAACTAGGTGGTACAGTGGTTAGAGCACCAGCCCTGAAGTCATGAGGATCTGATTTCAAATCTGGCCTCAGACTCTTAACACTTCCTTGGGCAAGTTAAATGACTTAAGTTAAATACACTTAACCCCAATTTCCTCAGGAAAAAAAAAAAAAAAGATTAAATGGCTTGTCATGGTCACATAAAAGAATACATCAAATAATCATGGATCTAGAGATGAAAAGAACCATTGGTATCACTTAATCAAACCACCAATGCACTTAGTCCATCCCAGTGATAGAACTGAGACTCAGAGAAGGTGAAATCACTGACCCAACATCTCACAAGTAGTAAAAGATAGAGGCAAAATATGAATCTACCATATGTTTCAAATGCCAGCTCTCTATACCTTATAACAAGCTTCTTCATGCATGTTATTACTCATAATAAACTGTAGTATTCCTCCAAATTTTTGAATATTAATCAAATTGATGTCAATAATCACTTTCTTGTATTATTTCAAGAGGCCTAGAATGTTAACACAATTTATACCAATTTAGAATGCATTTATACATGTATAAGTGCATCAGGAAAGAATTACTTATTTGCAATACATATAAAAACAGTTGATCTAGATATTTGGCCCATATTAGCATTTCTAGTATAAAATTCATTAAGACAGATAATTACTTCCTTAAAGATAGGCATGAACCTAATGGCAGAATTGACTTCTTTCCATTTATCTTAATCACAGCAATTGTTTAGTATTGGAATTTTATTTTATACTGTTAATATATTGGCATTTTATATTCATAAGCTCATACTATTATTTGAATTTGGAACAATTTTATATTTTCCTTTAAATTTACTATTTTTTCATCAGCAAATCTCAACATAAACCACTTTTTGTGTAGAATCTTACTGAATGGGTCTCTGAAGCAACATTTATTTGAACCCAAAAGTTTTAAAAATTTATTTTTTTACTAAGGGTTCAGCTTAAATATGTTTTATGTAGGTTAACTTGGAACTGCATTGAGTATGTGTGGATAAGAAATACAAAACTGAGGATTTAAACCAGAATTGTCATAAGGTAAGAACCACCTTTAAATATATATTTTATGAAGTACAACAAAAATTGAAGGATCTACACCAATCCCTGTTTTCTTGGAGGTGATTTTTTAACTAGTGTTTTCTTCTTAGAAAGGAAGAATGTGTCTCTCTGAGTTTAGAACCCTTTGAGTTCAGAACACTAAAACAAGGCAATGTGATTCTGAATTCTCAAGCCAAACTTCCTTCAACAGTGTTAGACTTTGTTTTGGGTAGCATATGACTTTTTTGTTTTGTTTGTTTTAAAAATACTCAAAATAGTTTTCTGGATATTCACATATTTGATACCAAACAATATTTTGATGATGTAAGTGCAAATGAATCGAAACCATATGGAGAGTTTCCCTTTAAATAGACACAGATTTTGAAATTAATGGGAAAATATTTGGAAAAAACAAAGTTTTGATTTCATAAAATAGTGAAAAAATACTTTTTTTGAAATAGTTTAATAGTTCTAAATGTGATCACATTTGTCTGTTTCTGCAACTTGGCAAAATCTAAAACAGTTATCTCATAGTCAGGTGAATTGGGGTCACCTAATGACTACCTTGATGGTGAGAGGCAAGGCTCCATAATGCTGGTACTGGACCAAGACTTGGGGAACACACTGTTGAGTTGAAGTAGGTCTTTTCTACATCATTACATGATGTAAAAAAGGGACTGAACCTTTAAAAAAATCCCTCTCAGCCATTTATTTTCCACAATCATCAAGGCAAAGTCTTTTCACTTTTTATCCTCAGTTCTTTTCCTTTGCAATCTTATTGCTTTGTGACTCCTTTCCCCATTAGAAAGCACCTCAATCTTCATGTTTTCATCTGTAAAAACAAAACAAAACATCATCAACAACAAAATTTGTGGTCTGTTGACAACAGAGTATAATTTGTCCCAGGCTGTACATGTGCCTAGAGATTATCCTACATGAGATAAATAAACCAAAAAAAGAAGTTTGCTTTTCTATTTTCTCCTAATTGTTACAATTTATCACTTGAGAATTTAATTCATTTTATTATAATAAATCTAGAATTCTTTGTAGGTGCAACAGTGCCTATTGACAACAGTCAAATGTCAAATCACTTGATATTATTCAGGAGCTTTTAGCTGGCTATGAAATTTCTGTTACTTTTTGAGGTAGCTAGATGGGATAACTAATGGATGTGGAATGTAAAAAATTTGAGTGCAAATCCTACCTTAGACAAATATTATTTGATTTGTTTTCTATTAGCCTCAGTTTCTTCATCTTTAAAGGGAAATAATAACAACATTTATCAGGGTTGTTGTGAAGAAAAGATATGATAATATCTACAATCACTTTGCAAACTGTTAAGGATATAAATATGCTATTATTATTATTATTATTATTATCATTTAATAGTGCCAAAAACCTAACATTGTAGGTAATAGAAGTAAACTCATTAAGTTGAGGGATCAATAAAGGATTCATTCCTTTTTCACAAATACATTTCACATTTATGTGCATTTTTTAAAAGTTTAGCATTATTACTACACTTTAATTTCCTTCATCCTTTGAAAACTTATATTACTGTACATGACAGCAACAAGATTATAGGATGATCATTTCTGATGGATGTGACACTTCTCAACAAAGGGGTGATTCAGATCAGTTCCAATGATCTTGTGATGAAGAGCGGTATCTACACCCAGAGAGAGGACTGTAGGAACTGAGTATGATTTACAACATGGCATTTTCACTCTTTTTGTTATTGCTTGCTTTCATTTTAATTTCTTTCTCTTTTTTTCCTGTCTCATTTTATTATTCTTGTACAGCAAGATAATTGTATAAATATGTATTCATATATTGGATTAACATATATTTCTACCATGTTTAACATATGTTGAGCTACTTACCTTCTAGGAGAGGGAATGGAGGAAGGAGGGAGAAATTGGAATACAAGGTTTTGAAAGGATTAATGTTGAAAAATCATCCATGCACATGTTTTGAAATTAAAAAGCTTTTAATAAAAAAAATTGAAAAAGAAACTATATTACTATAACTTGTAAATTAAAATGTCATCATCATAAGCCATTTAAGTTGCTTTTAACATATAGTGAGAATAAAAGGCAAAAGGAGATTCCATTATAATGCATATGTGAAATAGTGACTCCTTAAGAAGTTTGTTGTATTGTCTATGAAGAGGGGGGGGCAGGGTTTCTCCTTAGATAGTGTTTTGAAATTATTCTTAGGTTCAGTTACATTTGTCTTTTTAATGGCATTTAATTGAGTTGCTAAGGATGAAAAAAATTCTAACAATTTGCAAAAAGTCTTGGGTTGTAAGCAACAGCCAAAGGAGGCATTTGTTGTCCTTTATGTTGATGTAAGAGAAAGTTGTATTTACTTACATAAGCTTATATTTTCTCTCTCTCCCTCATCCTCCCTCTCCCTCCTCCTCCTCCTTCTCCTTTTCCTCCTTTCTTTCTTCTCTCTGTAAGTTAACATATAAATGTGCTACATATGTGTAAAAAAGACAACATTAATGATGTAGGCATCACTTAGTATTTTGCAATAGGAGGGTCAGAAAAACTATGTACATAATGTGGTTTCAAGAGGGAATGAATGAATTAATTAAATGAAAACAGGCATTCTTTGAGAATGAGTTGAATAGGAAGTGTATTCTGGGCCTGGGGGATGTCCATTGAAAAAGAGTGATGAAGTCTTTTGCATGAGGAATAGATAAAGTACTTATTTGTCTGCATGTGAATACTGGATGGTGAATGATATTTACTGAAAATGAAGTTTAGTTGTGAAAATCTTGAAAAGATTAGAATATTTAATTCTTCAGTCAACAGGAAACCCTTACAATGCACTGAGTAGGGAAGTAACTGTCAACTCTGCATTTAAGAGATTGCTTTGGAAGTAATATGTAGGATAAATTGGAGTGGTGAAAAGCAAAGACCTGATAAGGGCTTGAAATAAAGTGTTAGCTCTATGAAAAAAGAGAAAGAGTATGTTGCAAGAAATATTTTAGAAATAAAAGTAGTAAGATTTGGTAGCAGACTGAATATATGAACCTAAGTAGAATAAAGAATCCAAGATAAATTAGAGTTTAAGAACCAGGGAAACTGGAAGATTTTTTTTTCCCTGAGGCAATTGGGATTAAGTGACTTGCCCAGGGTCACATAGCTAGGAAGTGTTAAGTGTCTGAGAACATATTTGAACTCAAATCCTCCTGATTTCAGGGCTGGTGCTCTATCCACTGCACCACCTAGCTGCCTGCCCCACCCCACCCCACCCCTTTTTTTTTTTCTGAGGCAAACTAAAATTCTACTACAGAAATTTCCCATAATACTTCCTTTTAGGAAGGAAAAGGCCCCACATGTGCAAGAATGTTTGTGGCAGCCCTTTTTGTAGTGGCTAGAAACTGGAAATTGAATAGATGCCCTTCAATTGGAGAATGGCTGAATAAATTATGGTATATGAATGTTATGGAATATTATTGTTCTGTAAGAAATGACCAGCAAGATGATTTCAGAGAGGCCTGGAGAGACTTACATGAACTGATGCTGAGTGAGATGAGCAGAACCAGGAGATCATTATACACAGCAACAACAGTACTATATGACGATCAATTCTGATGGACATGGCTCTCTTCAACAATGAAATGTTTCAAACCACCTCCAATTGTTCACTGAAGAGAGCCATATACACCCAGAGAGAGGGATGCGAAATGTGGACCACAACATAACATTCTCATACTCCTTGATTGATGTTTGCTTACATTGTGTTTCCTTTATCTGATATATCGTTCGTGTAGATAAGATTTTTCTTGCACACCAATGATAAGTTTGGAAATATGTATACATATATTCGATTTGCCAATATTTTAACATAATTAACATGTAGTGGATATCCTGCCATCTAGGGGGAGGGGTGGGGAGTTGGGGGGAAAAATTTGTAACGGAAAACTATGTAAGGGTTATTGTTGAAGAATTACCCACACATATGTTATTCAAATAAAATAAAAATTAAAAAAAAAAAAAAAAAAATACTTCCTTTTAAAAATTATTGTATTTACCAAAAAAAAAAAAAATGGGAAAACTTGTATCAACTTATTGAGAACAAAATAAGCAAAAGTAGAATAAGAATTTATACAATAAAAATAATATACAAATATCTTTTGAGTTTTTATTTCAGTTTTTGTGGTTATTAATACTATTAAAATGAAGTTTAAATTTTTACAATGACTTGGTCATATCTTGTACATAGGGAAGTGAAGTGTTCACAATGGGCACCCTTAAAAAAATAATTGGTTCAGTAACCTTTCAGATTCATAGAGGTATAGAACAAGTGTATATAAAACACATCATAATTTTCTTCTTTATTCTAGGTTGTAACTAAACTACCTGCTTGCAATTTCATGGAAATGATATTGTTTCTGTCTCTAAACTTTTGCATTGACTGTTCCGCAAGCTTAGAAAGTATTTCTTCCAAATAGCCAGAATAACATGCTTTATTTTATTCCATAAAAAAGAGAAATTGGGGCAGCTAGATGGTGCAGTGAATAGAGCACCAGCCCTGAAGTCAGAAAGACCTGAGTTCAAATCTGGTCTCAGACACTTAACATTCCCTAGCTGTGTGACCCTGGGCAAGTCACTTAACCTCTATTGCCTCAGCAAAAAGCAAAAAAAAAAAAAAGAGTCAACAGAATTTCTTGAGCAGAGACCTCTGCTTTAAGAATGCCATGTTATCCTCTATACTAATGGGGATGAATGTGTGAATCAAAAAGCATTTAATAAGGGCCTACTCTATGGAAAAAAAAAAAAAGAGGGACAAAAGATCTATTACAATGTGGGGGGGAAAGGAAGGATGTAAGCATTGTTTGGAGCTTGATCTCATCAGTTTTGCTTCTGAGAGAATATCAAAAATTAAGTTGGCTATAGAAATTTATCTAACCCTAGGAGTTAGATAAGTAGGAGGAGAAAAAGGAAAGAAAAAAAGGGACAGGATAGGAGAGAGGGCAGAAACAGTAGGAAAAAAAGTTAAGAGAAACAGGGAGAAGTGATAGAAGATAAGGTAGTGGCTGGGGTGAGTTAAAAAAGCACAAGACTAAGGGGAGGGTGGAGAGAACCAAAGTATATGTAGTTAATAGGAATGAGATGAACTCTCCCATAAAAAGGAAACAAATAGCAGAGTGGATTGAAAAACAAAATCCTACAATATGTTGTTTGCAAGAAATATATTTGACAGATAGACACATACAGAATAAAGGTAAAAGGCTGAAACAATTTATTATGCTTCAGCTGAAGTAAAAAAAAAAATCAAGGATAGCAATTCTGATCTCAAATAAAGCAAAAGTAAAAATAGATTGTATTAAAAGAGATAAGAAAAGAAAGTACATCCTGATAAAGGGTACCATAAACAATGAAGAACTAATGATACTAATTATGTAAGCACCAAGTGGCAGAGCAGCCAAATTCCTATAGAAGATTTTAAGCCAGTTACAAAATGAAATAATGAAATACTATATTAGTGAGGGATCTCAATCTTTCCCTCTCAGAATTAGACAAATCCAACTACAAAATTAACAAGAAAGAAATTAGTGAGGGTAATAGTATCCTAGAAAACCTCTGGAGAAAATTGAAGAGGGACAAAAAGGAATGCACTTTTTCCTTGGCAGTACATGGCATCTTTACAAAAATTGACCATCTATTAGGACATAAAACATTAACAATCAAATGCAGAGAGGCAATAATAGTAAATGTTTTCTGTTCAGATCACAATGCAAACAAAATTATATTTGATTAAGAGTCAGGGAAAGATAGACTAAAAACCAATTGTAAACTAAATAATCTAATACTTAAAAATGAGTGTCAAAAACCAAATCACAAAAACATTTCACAATTTCATCAAAGATAATGACAATAATGAGACAGCATAACAAAACTTATGGGATGCAGCCAAAGCAGTTCTTAGGATAAATTTTATATCTCTATATAGCTACATGAATAAAATAGATAAAGAAGAGATCAATAAATTGGGCATACAACTATAAAAGCTAGAAAAAGAACAAATTAACTTCTGCAATTAAATACTAAATTAGAAATTCTAAAACTCAAAGGAAAGATTAATAAAATTGAAACTAAGAAAATTATTGAACTATTAAAAGTTGGTTTTAGGAAAAAACAAACAAAATAGATAAACTTCTGGTTAATTTGATCAGAAAAAGGAAAAATAAATCAAATCTACAACATCAAAAATGAAAGGGATGAACTTACTACCAATGAAAAAGAAAGTAAAGCAATAACTACGAGGTATTTTGCCCAACTCTCTGGCAGCAAGTCTAACAATCTAACTGAAATGGATGAATATTTACAAAAAATATAAACTTCCCAGGTTAACAGAAGAGGAAATAAATTACTTCAATAGTGACATTTTAGAAAAAGAAATTGAAGGGCAGTTAGTTGGTGTCATAGATAGAGCACCAGCCCTGAAGTCAGGAGGACCTGAGTTCAAATTTAGCCTCAGACATTTAACATTTCCTAGCTGTGTGACCCTAGACAAGTCACTTGACCCCAATTGCCTCAGCAAAGAGAAAAAAAAGAAAAAAGAAAAAAGAAATTGAACAAGGCATTAATGGACTCCCTATGAAAAAATCTCCAGGGCCAGATGGATTTCCAAGTGAATTTTACCAAACATTTAAAGAACAATTAATTACAATATTATATAAAATATTTGGAAAAATAGGTAAAGAAGGAGTCCTGCCAAATTCCTTTTATGACACAAATATAGTACTGATACCTAGACCAGATAGAGCCAAAACAAAGAAAATTACAGGCCAATATCCTTAATGAATACTGATGCAAAAATTTGAAATAAAATATCTGCAAAGAGATTACAGCAAATTATCTGCATGATAACACACTATGACCAAACAGGATTTTTGCCAGGATTGCAGGGCTGGTTCAAAAACAGGAAAACTATTACTATAACTAACCATATCAACAACAAAACCAACACAAATCATGTAATAATCTCAATAGATGCGGAAAAAGTTTTTGACAAAATAGAGCACCCATTCCTACTAAAAACACTAAAGAGCATAGAGATAAAGGAAGCTTTCCTTAAAATAATAAGCAGTATTTATCTAAAACCAACAACAAGCATTATTTGTAATGGAGAGAAGCTGGATACAATCTTAATAAGATCAGGGGTACAGCAAAGATGTCCATAATCACCATTACTATTCAACATTGTACTAGAAATGTTGACTTTAACAGTAAGAAAATAGAAATTAAAGAAATTAGAAGAGGCAATGAGGAAATAACATTATTACTCTTTGAAGATGATATAATAATATAGAATCCTAGAAAATCATCCAAGAATCTGCTGGAAATAATTAACAACTTTAGCAAAATTGCAGAATATAAAATAAACCCACAAAAATCATCAGCACTTCTATACACCACTGACAAAGCTCATCAGCAAGAGCTAGAATGAAAAATTACATTTAAATTTATTGTAGATAGAGAGCCAAGATGGCATATTAAACCTGCTCAAGTTCTCTCAGTTTCCCTCAAAATCCACATGAAATCAAGCCTCTGAACAGAGTTTCATGGAATGATAGCCACTCTCCAACTCAGGACAGACTAGAAAAACTTCAAGAAAGGTCAGCCTCAATGAGGTGAAAAGAATGTTCAGTCCAGCTCAGATAGACTCTGGGAAAGCCAGGGAGAGGGTCTTAATCATAGCAAATCAGCAATTAAGACCCTCAGTCCTGGCTCAGTAGAGGAGCAAATCAGTGGAGCACCTTCCAGTCCCAGTTCAGAAGTCAAACTATGGGAAATCAGACTGTTTTCCTGAACAGCAGGCAAAGCTATCCACTCACACACAAGGTACCCCTGTGTTCAAAGCAAAGGCTCAGAGCTGCATAGAAAACTTGGGAAGAAATAGCCAGCAAAACTATTCTAGTGGGGAACATCAAGCTTCCCCTATCAGAATCAGACAAATCCACAAAATTAACAAGAAAGGAACTATAGAGGTTAATAGCATCCCAGATCTTTGGAGAAAATTCAATAGAGACAGAAAGGAATGCATGTATTTCTTGGCAATACATGGCACCTACATAAAATTGATCATGTATTAAGACATCAAAACCTAACAGTCAAAAGCAAAAAGGCAGACATAATAAATGTTTTCTGTTCAGATCACAATGCAATCAAAATTATATTCAATTAAGAGTCAGGGAAAGAAAGACTAAAAACCAACTGGAAATTAAATAATCCGATTCTAAAGAATGAGTGGGTCAAATGACAAAACATAGAAACCATCCATAATTTCATGCAAGCAAATGACAATAATGAGACAACCTACCAAAGCCTATGAGATGCAGCCAAAGCAGTTCTTTGGGGAAATTTTATATCTCTAAATAACTACATAAATAAAAGAGAAAGAGGAGATCAATGAACTAGAGAAGCAACTAAAAAAGTTAGAAAAAGAATTAAAATCCCCAATTAAATGTCAAATTAGAAATTTTGAAACTCAAAGAATAGATTAATAAAATACAAACTTAGAAAACTATTGAACTAATAAACAAAACTAAGACTTGGTTTTATGGGGAAAAAACCTACCAAAATAGATAAACCTTTGGTTAATTTGATCAGAAAAAGGAAAGAAAAAAAAATCACCAGCATCAAAAATGAAAGGGTTGAACTTATCACCAATTAAAAAGAAATTAAAGCAATAATTAGGAACTATTTTGCCCAACTCTATGGCAGCAAGTCTGGCAATCTAACTGAAATGAATGAATAATTACAAAAATATAAATTGCCCAGGTTAACAGATGAGGAAATAAAATCCTTAAATAATCCCATTTTAGAAAAAGAAATCGAACAAGTTATTAATGAACTCCCTATAAAAAAATCTCCAGGGCCATATGAATTCACAAGTGAATTCTCCCAAACATTTAAAGAACAATTAATTAAAATACTATGTAAAATATTTGGAAAAATAGGTAAAGAAGGAGTCCTGCCAAATTCCTTTTATGACACAAACATGCTAAGGATACCTAAACTAGATAGAGCCAAAATAAAGAAATAAAATTACAGACCAATATCTTTAATGAATACTGATGCAAAAATTTGAAATAAAATACTAGCAAAGTGATTACAGCAAATTATCAGCAGGATAACACACTATGACCAAATGGTATTTATACCAGGATTGTAGTGCTGATTCAAAAATAGGAAAACTATTACTGTAATTAACCATATCAACAACAAAACCAACATTAATCTTGTAATAATCTCAATAGATGCAGAAAAGGCTTTTGACAAAATACAGCACCCATTCCTGTTTAAAAAAAAACAAAACAAAACAAAACAACTAGAAAGCATAGGGATAAAAGAAACTTTCCTTAAAATAATAAGCAGTATCTATCTAAAATATATAGCAAGCATTATTTGTAACGGAGAGAAGCTGGACCCATTCCTAATAAGATCAGGAGTGAAACAAGGATGCCCATGATCACCACTATTATTCAACATTATACTAGAAATGTTGACTTTAGCAGTAAGAAAAGGAAAAGTAATTAAAGGAATTACAATAGGGCAATAAAGAAATAAAAACCTACTGTAAACAATTAACAGCTTTAGCAAAGTTGCAGGATATAAAATAAATCCACACAAATCATTAGCATTTCTATATTTTACTGACAAATCTTATCAGCAAGACATGAAAGAGAAATTCCATTTAAAATTACTGTAGACAAAAAAAAAAAAAAAAAAAAAAAAAACCAAGAACTATATGGACACAATTACAAAACACTTCTCACACAAATAAAATCAAATCTAAACAATTGGGAAAGTATCAATTGTTCCTGGCTAGGCCCAGCTAATATTTTAAAAAAAAATGAAAATTGTGCCTAAATTAGTTTACTTGTTCAATGCCATACCAATCAAGGTGCCTAAACATTATTTTATAGAACTAGAAAAAATAATAACAAAATTCATCTGGAAGAACAAAAGGTCAAAATATCAAGGGAATTAATTAAAAAAAATACAAAGGATGATGTCTTAGCCAGTACCAAATGGTTTCAATGGCTACAGCTTTATAATATAGTTTTTGGTTTGATACAGCTAAGAAATAGAGTGATAGATCAGTGGAATAGATTAGATAGACACGACACAATAATCAAGGCCTGTAGCAATCTAGTATTTGATAAACCCCCAAACTCTACCTTCTGGAATAAGAACACACTATTTGATAAAAATTTCTGGGAAAACTGGAAAATAATATATCAGAAACTCAGCATAGACCTACATCTTACATTCCATGGGAAAATAAGGTCAAAATGGATGCATGATTTGGGCATAAAAGATGATATCATAAATAAATTAGAAGAAAAGGGATAACTTACCATCAGATCTTTCAAGAAGGGAGGAATTTATGACCAAAGAAGAACTAGAGAACATTATGAAAGGCAAGATGGACAACTTTGATACCATTAGATTTAAAATTTTGCACAAACAAAATCAATAGAAACAAGATTAAAAGTTAAGTACCATTCTGGGGAAAAGTCTTTATAGCCAATATTTCTGAAAAAGTTCTCATTTCTAAAATATATAAAAACTGTCAGTTATAAGAATACAACTCATTCCCCAATTAATAAATGATCAAAGGATATGAACAATTTTAGATGACAAAATTAAAGCCATTTATAGTCATATGAAGAAATGCTCTAAATCACTATTGATTAGAGAAATGCAAATTAAAACATTTCATCTCTCTCACATTGACTAAGATGATAGGGAAAAATATTAATAAATGTTGAAGGGAATGTGGGAAACCTGAGACACTAAAGCATTGTTGGAAGAGTTGTAAAATGATCCAACCATACTGGAAAGCAATCTGGAACAATGCCCAAAGAGCAATCAAACTGTGTGTACACTTTGACACAGCAGTATCAGTACTGGGTCTGTATCCCAAGGAAATCATAAAGAAGGGAAAAGGACCCACATGAGCAAAAATGTTTGTAGCAGCTCTTTTTTGTGTTAGCATACAATTGGAAAATGAGTAGATGCCCACCAGTTGGGGAATGACTGAACAAGTTATGATGGAGATAATGGAATATTCTTGTTTTATAAAAAATTATACATATGAACAAATTGATTTTAGAAAGGCCTGGAAAGATTTACATGAATTGCTGCTGAACAAAACAAGCAGAATCAGGAAAATATTGTACATAATAATAGCAAGAATGTGCAATAATCAAATATGAAAGACTTGGTTCTTCTCAGTGGTTCAGTGATCCAACACAATCCCAATAGACTTTGGACAGAAAATGCCATCCACATCCAGAAAAAAAAACAAAAAACAAAAAAAACAAAACTATGGAGACAGAATGTAAATCAACACATTATGTTCACTTCCTTTTACTGCTTTTTTTTTTTAATCTCTCCCCTAGTTTATAACTTTTGTTCTAATTTTTCCCTCTGAACATGATTAATAAAGTAATATGTATTAAAAATAAATAAATTTACAAGAAAAAAAGGACTCTAAGAGGAGGTGTTGATGTTGACTTTTCTGACACATGCTATTTCTTCTTTCAGGGTCACTAATTGCTTCAGCTAGTCTGTCTTTCCTGTTCCATGTGTGGAAGCTGATTAAAGTTTGGCTGGCACCTTCTATTGTTTCAATTATTATCCATGCAGATGATTCTCACATTAAGTTGTATACAAAGGGCATGGCATAGTACTTCCCAAATAATAGGTATTAAATAAATGTTTATGTGATTGCTATAGTTTTTCTTTGATTGATAATAAAGCAGAGGATATTTATAGTGAGCACATTTAAATTGAAATTATTAAAATAACATTTGCCAAATAGTACCATTTAGCTTAGATCCACCATAATTATTTTTCTCTTTCAGTGTTCAATAGGAAAAAAAAGAAAACTCTTTATGAAAATTAAGTACTTTTTTAATAAATGAAGACAAACTACATTAAAGGAAATCATTTTATTATTGTTATCTGAAATTTAATAGCAATAACAGTTTCTTTTATTATGCTCTAATTGATTTAGCTCATATAAAATTGTCTGGAATAAGTATTACAAATGGCTTTTCATCACTGAAATTTTCTGACCATTAAAGTATTATGACTATGATGCTACTAGAAAAGCTGTCCATTATTTAAGAAGGCATCTCAATATAATTTCTTGATAAAATGATTAGAACACATCATGTTCAGAATACAGCTTCTACAAAGAATACCAAGTACAATCTGATTATTCACTCTTTAACTGTTCCTTAGAAATGTCTTGTTAGTTATATCCATTTGATTGACATGTTTTGTGTTACAGAAAAAAAAAAAATTGACCACTCATATAAATGGTACTGGATGACTATTTTAGCATGCTCAGAATGGGCAACTAAAACTTAAAACTGTTGGAACATCACATGATGTGGTAGCATAGCTAAAAATTAAAATACAAAGGTGTTCATAATACCTTTCCTATAAAATGATTCCTTTACATCCACCACTAAGTGGGAAAAAATGAGCTCTTAACCAAAACCAAAATTTGTGCTCTTGTCTTAAAATGTTTTTTTTTTTCAATATGTGTTAAATTTTTGTAAGCAGTGAAGAGCTCTCAGCTCTCAGTACATTATTTAAGTTGTTGGCCTTCAATGCTTGAGTCAACTAAAGATAAGAGTATTTCATCACCTACATTGATTTAATTCAGCTTCTGATTTTTACAAAAGGGATTGGTAAAGCAAGTTTTCTGTTATGAAATGAGATGAGACTATGGGTATAAAATACTGAATATATTGGGTTTTTTTTGTCAGTTGTCAGACATCGCCATTATTGTGGTTTCGTTGAACGAGTATTCTTAATTAGAAGGAAAGAGAACTCAAGGGAAAGGAGGAGGGAAGAAATTACTTTTTTTAGACAAAATGCACCAATAAAATTTATCTTACAATAATGATCTCTGTGGAAACAAAACTACCCTTTCTATTGGTATACATTCATAGAAACATGGGTCAGATGCTTCTTTAGGAGATGAGTATATAACTGAAAAACAAACACATTATATGACATGATATTACTTGAAGTGATCTGATGTGATATAACACAATATAATATACCTAATATTACAAAATATATTAACATCTTTGAATCCAAAACCATCATCCATGCTGCAGGTTGGGTAAGGGAACACAACAAAACAAGGGAATCCCAATGATTTAGGATTGTGTACAATGTAGTCTTTGTGTCCTAAGACTGTTGTATTAACTGTGAAGACTAAGAAAGACTTAAAATGTTGGATCCTTGGGGCCTGGGAACAGCACTGATTGAGTTATCATTCCAACAAGTGTAATGGAACTATTCTTATGAATATATGAAATTCCATAAAGTTGAAAAATGGTCCTATTTGAAACTTTTGTGAGGATGAACTTGAGATAAACATAGGAGCCAGTAGCATTCACTGCTGTTCTGGTACCACAAGAAAACAAGATGAAACAGATTAAAACAGATATGCCAATATATTAGTGGCTAGAGATGATTCATTGCAAAAAGTGCTGACCACTAAGACTGACAAACCATAAGTGCACATGAAGTGGCCTAAAAATATGATATTTTTATTATTCAATATAAATAACATAAATCTTAACATAGTTGGAAGTTAATCTCACTAGTTTTAGGTGTGGATTTCATATGGTTTATTGTGACCATCATCCTCAACAAAAAACCATATACTTCTTATTAGTGTATGATAGTCACCAAAAAAAATTTTTTCCCTGAGGCTATAGGGGTTAAGTGACTTACCCAGAGTTAGGAAGTGTTAAGTGTCTGAGACCAGATTTGAACTCAAAATCTCCTGACTTCAGGGCTGGTGCTCTATCAACTGCGCCACCTAGTTGCCCTACAATAAATAATTTTTAGTAAACCTAAATTGTATTAATTAAGAGATACAATTGAGGAAATAGTAAAATCTGAAGAGATAGAAACTAGAAGTGCTTGATGTCATTGAAAATATTTTTTGCAAACTCCAGTAGATGACCAAAACCACACCAATCTAAAGCAATTTTGAAAAGGAGATGGGCATACTTATACTGGAACACCCATAAAATTGTTAAGGGCATGAATCCAAGTAGCATACAATTATACCAAAAAAGGGTTAATTCAAACATGGTGGAATCAGTTATAAATATCATGAATGAATGCATGATCAAACTTAAACGAGGTATTAAAGATCTGTGGAAAGGTTTTGGAAAATTAAATCACTATCAAGATGGTACACACAATAGAAGATTTGGATGCCATATTACCCACAAGAACAACAAAACAGAAACATATGGAAAGGAATTAATAGGACAAAAGAATATAAGAAATTCTAAATTCCCTTAATCAGGAATTATTGACAAAAGTTTAAAGGGTAAGCTGATATGAAGGATCAAAGCAGCACAAAGAACAAAATAAACAATTTGATATCAATCAAATGATTTATGATGGAGATTTTATAAATAAATCTGAGATAAAGCATACATTCTAAAGAAGGATGTGAAAATTTTCTGGTTGTCTAGTATGAGAAAATGCAACCCATTAAATATGCAAGTTGGAAACGGAAACAGAAATCTTACATATCATTAATATAATGAATAAATGAACTTTTACATCAAGGGAGATGACAAACTCTAACCTTTATGCAAAATTAAAAAAATAGTTTGATAAGTTCCTATTAGTAAAGAGTAAGAATACCAGTGACCTTCTCCAAATATATGCCAATTGTGAGTCTATGTATTTTACATAAAATAGTTATATATTGGATCATGAAAAAAATTCTCTAAAACAAACAAAAAAACCAGTATGTTGCTTGATGAGCAAAAAAGATAATTTTCAAAGACCTAAGACATTTTATTTTTAATTTGCTAAGTATTGAACAGAGCATCAAAAGCATAAGGTATATACTGATTTTGCCAGTTATGAGAAAGTCCAGTGACACTCAGAGATTATTGTGACTTAACAATATCTTAAAAAGATAAAGTATAGTGAAGATTTGATATCCACACTTAAAAAGTCCTCTATTTAAATATACCATCGATACAATGTCAAAAATTCAAATAAAATGCATAAATTTATGTAAAATAAATGAATTTTAAATAAAATTTATGTTATTATTCTACTTTACCTTATGTATGTTAGTTTCTAAAAGGTATTAAATATAAAGTCCAAAATTAAAGAAAGATTTGAGCCCAAATATAATATTAATTTGTTGCGAATGGATACTATCCAGCTATATGGCTCTACAGTAAAGCAAATTAGATAGTTCTTCATCTAATGGAATGTTTCTTCAAAGCTATCATCTGGAATAGATAAATGTAACATTCCTAAGGTATATCAATTACTATTAGTTTGAATCTAAATGTCAAATTGATTCAATGAATAAAGGTGATGATACCTACTGTAACACTATCTTGGAATCATCTAGGCAAGAACCACTGAGCATAAATATAGCTTGGGGAATGCTGTGGTTGAAATTTATTAAGAGATTTTTTTTTCTGTCATGCTGAAATTGTAGCTGAATAGAAACAACATATTTAAGGCAATTAACATCTCTATTGTGCCAGATTAATATACAGTTTCATAATTATAAGGAAAAATCAATATTTCCAGGCCAACAAGTAAGAAGATGATTTGAGAGGATTCTTAGAGTACAAGACAAACACATTTAGAAGGAAAAAAAAAACTACAAGAATATTATTGAAGAAGTTGAAATCACTTCATTGAACAATAGTAAAAGCTGACAGTGGGTAAATGCCATTAGATGTCTTAAACTGAATAAACACTATTGGTAGCGCTTCAGCATGAATCCAGTACATTCTATGTTAAGAAAGAATGGCTGAGACATGCCCATTTGTTACTGAAAAATTGAAGGCTTGCTGATGGTAACTGTGAATAAGACTAGTGGTTCTAGATAGATACATAGATACATAGAGATGTATATATCACACACACATACATATATATGTATATATATATATATATATATATATATATATATGGATATATGGAAAGATTATCCTCAAGGATCCTGAAGGAGTCTGAATATAGTGATCAATTGCAGCACCTTGTAGCAAGCAATTAAAAAAAGTTGGCAGGTACCAATTAGATAGCAAGATATAACATGGTGGCTATTATTATCCATCAGCAATCTTTCATGGATTCACAAATAAATCTCAGAGAGACTTTTAAATCATTTTACCTCAACAAATAAATTGCAATAGAAGCATACCATTATGATAGACTATATGTGATTATTCATAGTCACCTGGATAAAAGATTCATTTTTTAAACTTAAGAATAACATTATAAATATATGATGCCATCCCCAAAAGTTAAAATCTCTAAGCTAGAGGATAAAAACAACTTTAAAAGTACAGAGATCTGAAGAAATCAAAATAATTTGAAGACAAAATCAGGTTTATATAATCCTTGAATTGTGAACTGTCTGTTTTTGGAGTTAAACTGAGGAGACTTTTCCTCAGACCACAGAGAAAAAGTTTATATCATAATATTCTATTCTACTAAAAAAGCAGTTCTTTCATCCATCATTATGATACTATATAGGATACTGAATGAAAATAGTAAATAGATGAGTACTGGCATATGCCAGGATCATTTCCATTTGAACATCATAACAGCGAGATTAAGTCTGACAGCATAGCTGATAATAACATAACAATTAAAGTGGTACTGAACTAAACAAGGTATTTTATCCACATTGTAGTGATGTTATTCATTTGCCCATGGATTAGGAGAGCAGTACATTAAAAGGAATGGATATCTTATACCTGTCATTACAATAAAGGTAGAAATTTTATTGTTAATTAGAAAACATTTCATACAAAAACACTGAACTAAATTCTATTCATTTGTTTTTCCTATTCGTTTAAACACATAAGTGTATTCTCTGACAAGAAAATTAATATAGATACAAAGATACAAATCCAGGAAAAATTAATTTAATCTTGGTAGATGAGCTCCCAGAATGGAGAAGAGCTCCTGTTCTCATTCTTTTGTCTACTGTGCTTACTTTCTTACTAGCAAGACTAAATTTTCCCCAAATTGACAACTACCACTAGATTACGATCCAAACTCCTTCCATCCTAGAGATTACCTTTTGAGGACTATAATTCTGCTATTTGCCACAATAGCTAATAAGCACCCCTGGTATGCTTCCTATTTGCTCAAAATCAGTAACAAGGATATGATAAACTTTAAACATTTAGATCATAAAATTATTAAAAATCATGACAATAAAAAATAAATAAAACAGCAGTATTTAAAATAAAACAAATGTGATATTAAGGAATGGAGAGAATCTTATGAAAATAGCCAACACAACTAAGAACAGTAGGCCTTAGATGTCCTTGATCCATTTGAGAACAATATACAGTATATAAAACTCCTCCTTTCTAGCTGCTAGAAGCTTCTGGTCTCCCAATTATATTTTTAAGGGAATTCTTTCTTTTTCTGATGTCCATCTGAGGAAGCAGTGACAAGCTAATTTAATTTACAAAGAGCCCTCCAAGGATGTTGAGGTATTATGTTATTATCATGATAAAAATCCTTTTATGTCATAAAGCTATATTACAACTCAGTTTGGCTCTTTGGGGAAGTGAATACCATATTACTCAATAGAATTGTGTTTCAATCAATTAACTTCAAACCCATTATTAGAGTAAAACATTATAAAACCTGTCTTCTGTTTCTCCCTATCAAAATGAGAATAGCAAAGAATAGTTCAAACTGCAAGGAAATGAGGCTCTCTTCCAATCAGCAGACTCTCAGGTTTTTCTTAGCCAATCCACAAAGTGAATCTCTGGTTATATCAGTTGAAATTTCTTCATTAACTGTCTGATCTTCCTATTATATTGAGATTCATCCTCTGCTGTATTCAGAGCTTCATTTTCTGCTCTTTTCTTCTTTGTCACTAATGGCTCAAGTGAGAGGTACCTTAAATTCAAGGATTCATCTTTCACTTATGAAATCTAATTTTCTGTCAGAAAGTACCAATCCTTTAAAAATTTTGCTAAAGTCTTTTAACAGCTAAATTGTTGACCATTTAAAAGTTTTAACTTCTCAAACTTTAAAAAAATTATGAACTCAAATGAGCTTAAGGAAAGAAAGAGAGAGAAAGGGGAGAAAGGGAAGGGAATAAGGGGAGGGATGAAGGAAAAGAAAGAAAAATATTTTTGTACTATGTGTCAGAGTTTGTTCTAAATGCTGGGGACATAAATACAAGTAAGCAAGATAGTTTCTATTTTTAAATAGTCTATATTTTAGTGGATAAAGAAAACACATAGAGAGAAACTGGAATGGTGTAGTTAGTGAATGTGCAGTGAATACCAAAAAGTGGTATGATGGTCTTGTTCCTCCAAAGACATTCACCTATCAGAGTCAAAAGACATAGGCACTGAGTCAAAGGTTGCAATGAGGGATAAGTGAGAATAACCAAGACAAGTTAGGCAACCTAGTGAGGTATGACCTGAAAGTCTCACTGATTTATTTGTCCTCAAATTAGTTGTTTCAATTGATTCATTTGAGGATCAGTTCTTTCTTTTATCCTTTTAATAATATATGTTTTCATATTTTAATGGAAAAACTATTGCTTCACATATGATTTTCATCATTTTCATATACACATATATGGTGTGTGTGTGTGCGTGTGTATAACACATTCTTTTTCAACTCCTTTTAGCCATGAAAGTGTTCACCCTTTGAAAAAAAGCATTACCTTACGTACGATACCATTACTTCTGTCCTTTTGTACAAAAAGACAAAATTGATCTTAAAAAATTAATATAACATTCAGTGATGGTCAGGTGACCTTATTTATGATAGGTGAATGTTGCAATAGTTTCTAACAGAAATAAGAAAATTTTGGTACTATAGTTATTTGTCTTCTGTTCATAAAGGAGAGTCTAGGTTGAGTTGCTCAAGCACATTTTCCCAGATGGATTTTATATTCATTGCTAACAGTTCATTTTAGCCATCAATGAGATATTTACTGCTCAACATAAACTGATACTGCTTGTAACTGAATAAACGAAGACTGAATTTATTTTTAATATAATATTTAATATCGTAAATATATTAATAAATATTAGAATGCATTAAAATATAACTAAATTTATTTAGACAAGTACTATAATATTATTAAAATAAATTCTATAACCTTACTGAATGCATATGAATACAAGAGGCTATTAAAAAACTATATAATAAGACTACATTATACATTCATATATATCTGTTATACAAAATATGTAAAATTCTGAAATATATTTTAGTGGAAAACATAAGAATATTTAATATTCTATGATACCTATCATTATAAAATAAATAATGTATATGGTAAGGTATAAATATATTCAGTATATACATGTACATCTTGACTTTTTTTTTTCTTTAAAAATGCTTCCTGTGTATGTTAGTTCCACTCTTATTTTGTTGTCGTTTCTGACTCTGATTCCATTTGAGGTTTTCTTGGCAAAGATATTGGACTGCTTTGCCATTTCCTTCTCTAGGGTTAAGTGGTTTGCCTAGAGTCATCCAACTAGTAAGTGTCTCTCCACTATGTTTTTCCCCTCCATTTCATAGATTTTCTCATAAGCATATTTTCTTAGCATAAAATGTTCCTCTGATACACTCTCTGTATACCTGTATCATCTCTTTTGAGACTTACTCAAAAGAGTGCAGATAACAGAAAAATGGAGGTAAATGAATGTTTTATGTTAACATAGTGGAGCACATTTAAGTTAAGATCAACATAGCAGAAATGAGAGCAATATTTCTACTTATGCATAATTAGAATACCAAGAGATCTAAGCTAGAGAATAGTATTGTAAGATGCATTCCATACTATTTGATAGAGTTGATGTGTAAATT
The DNA here is from genome assembly GCA_023553655.1 of Myrmecobius fasciatus. Taxonomy (NCBI): domain Eukaryota; kingdom Metazoa; phylum Chordata; class Mammalia; order Dasyuromorphia; family Myrmecobiidae; genus Myrmecobius; species Myrmecobius fasciatus. The sequence continues at coordinate 94,601 of JAJPUD010004210.1, forward strand.
TGAATGAATTACTCAATGTTGTCTTGGAATGAAAACCTTAGTGAAGTGAAGGATTGTGGTTCAATGTTCCATGTCTTCTGTGAATTAGGTGTTTAACAAACATTTTTGAATGAATAAATGAATTCTGTTATGTCTCCCTGATCAGTTAAATTTGACTATATTATATTTAACATGACACCAAGTTACCTGCAAGCTGTTGAAAATAGTGAGGCATCATCTTTCCCTCAAACATCTCTAATCAAGACAATAGATCGTAGGAAAGATTGGTCTTTAAAAAGATCAGAAATTGAAGTAATAATATTTTGGTTTTTAGTAGAGAATGTCCCTTTTGACTCAAATTCTGATCATTCCTAGTACATCTTGTGGACTGCATTGAGGAGAAAATTTTCTATTTTTTAAATGAAGCAACACCCTGACTATATAAAATATTTTTTTGGAAAAGGAACATGACTCTTCATAATTGCCTAAGGTTAAAATATCAATATAAGATAGACCTCAGTCTCAGAAAAAAAATTTACATGACTGAAAGTGCTTAACCTTATCTAATCCAGAGTAATTCAATTCACTCCAGTAAACATTTATTACATGTTCACCATATATCAGACACTGTGATAAGCACTGAGGATGAAAATAAGAAAAAAAAATCATAGAATTTATAATGTAATTGGGGAAGACAATACACAAAAAGTAGCTACAAGAAGTATGATAGTTCACAGACGAGCTCCTGTAAGGAACTGGAGTTGAGATGAATCAGAGCTATAGATTTAAATTGGAGTGTGAGTTACCAGATCCAGGTTCTACCTGTGATAAAAGTAAAGTTTGGGGTAGAGTTTTGTCTCTCCACCCTCCCTCCCCCTGCACAGCCTTTTATGTATATCCAAGGTTGAATTAAACAGTATTATGATGAAAGCATAGTAAGCAAACGTGTTTTCTACTTATTTCTTTTGACTTTGACTTTTTTTTCCCTTCCTTTAATTAATTGAGAGAACTTTGATCCTTTTCCTTTCTTCATCTTACAAAGGAGGAAACTGAGATCCAAAAAATTAAACCACATGCCCATGGTCACATAGATAATAATAACATTATTCTCCTTTAAACTATAAAACCAAATTTCTTTTGACTATATGATCCTTGAAAAGAAAATATTGTTTTAGTCATTGAATGTAACTTCATACTGTGATGTGTTCACTATGCTTTCCACAAAAAAAGCAAAAGACAAAAAAAAAATAAATAAACAAACAACAACAACAACAACAAACCCTGAACAGATTCTTACTGTTTGCCCTACCGAAAATAAAGAGATATAAAAGCATTTTCAAACTGGCATTATCTTTGCATTTGTTACAATTAACATTAGCCTTCCCTTTTTAATCAGGTAGGTTTGTCTTCATAATAAAAACAAATGCAAGAAATCATGATAATATATAATACCAGTGTCACAAGAATTTTAATTAGGATTCATGCTCAGAGTGATTTAAAAAATGTTTTGAAGGTTTCCTCTTGGAAATAGTGCTTGTTTATTTTTAATAAAGCTTGCTTAACCTTAAGAGCTGTGGATTGTTGAATTGATACATTTCATTTTATGTACACAAATATTATTTTATTTCTTGGATTTGAATGTTTCTTCAAAGATGGAAATTATAATCTATTTATCTTTGTCTATATCCAAACCTCTAGATGGCATAATAGAGTGCTAGACCTAGTGTCAGGAAGACCTGGATTCAGATTCTGCCTCAGAGACTTTGGTTTTGTGACTCTAGACAAGTTACAAATCTCCACCTCAATTTCCTCACCTATAGTATAAGGATAATAATATCACCTACCTTGCAAAGTTGTTGTGAACATCAATTGAGACATTTTTTGGAAAATCTTTTGCAAACTTTCAAATGCTAATTATTATTATTATTATTATTAGCATTATCATCATTTTCTTTGGTGATCTCTTTATGTTCTCTTATAAAGCTACCAGAAAGTGTTTCATCTATTGTGCTGATGGTCTTCCTTACTTCTTCTGACATCATAATAATATCAATGGAGGAATAATGAACTAAAATTTAAACACTTGTTTCCCTAAAATTTAGTCCTTCTAACTTGTTCTAATCTTAGAATCAAGTGAAAATGCTGTCATATCCCATTTAATGTATGCTAAACTTCATATACTTAAATGTCCTTCTTAAGGAAAATTTTTGAAATTGTTTCCAAAGCATGAGGTTGGAAATCTCTGCACTGATAGTTTATTTTAAAAAGGTACTTACTGTTTAGCTTAAGCTTTTATTTTTGAGTAGTCTATACATTAGCCTTCCACATCAGAATATGCTAATAATAAGGACTAAATATATCTAAACTCCTACACACTATGTGATGGTGATTAAAGGAGGGTAATTAACATTTTTAAGAATTTTTTTCCCACTTGCTTATATTTATTTTCAACCTGCATTCAAGCTTGTACCTCATGCCTGAAGGGGCTAACTAAACAAAACTGATTATTATTGTTTATTCCCCCAGAAAATCTCCTCTGGTGATTGGTGCCCTGTGGATTTTAATGTGTAGTAAAAACAATTGTTAAAGACTCAGATCACTTAATCATAGTAGACCCAATTACAAGAAATGGATTATGTAGTTTCATATACTTCTTTTTCCTCCCATACATGTGGCCCCAAGCTTTGCTCATTGTAAATACAGGGATTTCTCATTCACATACTGATTTTATTTTATTTCATCTTGAACAGTTATGTGGGTTTATAAAGATACCTAAAAGTTATGGATGTCAATTTGGGTATCTCACTCTCTCTCTCTATATATATATTTTTCTCTTTTGTGAGGATTCATTTGAGATTGCTATTTGCTCAATGTATTGAAATCATTTAAATCATAATATTAAGGAGAGTCCTCGATTTTCCTGTGGGCAACTCCTATTGAAAACATCAGAATAGCTAAATAAGAAAAGAAACCTGCATTTGCAGAATTTTTGGATGTAGAAAATAGTCACTCTATCTTTAAGAGTAACATATGCTGGAGCTTGTAAGGGGAAAAGTCCCAGAGGTATCCCAATATATTGTCATGTAATTAGACTCAGGTGTGGGTTTGACCCTTGCACTCAGTTCCCTGAAGATATATGAAAGGAGAGTGCATCATGGGCATAAAAAATTTAACCTCTGCTAGCTGTTTGCAGATTAAGCATCACATCCATATCCACAGAACAGCTTGAATCAGTAATTTCACAGGAAGCTGGTTCTTCTTAGGGCACTCCTGCCCATTGATAGCATCAAGTGTTTTCCTATAGGTCAGTGTTGTAACAGTTCTTTTGACAGTGACAGAGAGAGGTGAGATTAACAAGAAAAGCATGAGTTGAAATGAAAAAGTAGCTGGAGGTATTTTAAATGTGTATAGATGAGCATATATCCAGGAGAACTTCTATCCTAAATCCTCAATATTTACCTTAGCTGGGAAACTGATAAACAAAATGAGATAAAGAGCTGATGATTATTATATGGATTTGCAAAGGTTATCAACAAGGAACTAATGTTACTTCTCTAGTTTTCCAGATTGATGGTTTATGGAATGAATTCATATAACTCAAAATAATTAAACACTCTTTAAAAAGTCCTTCAGAGCACTGAATGCAGATGTGTTTGATGCAAGGGTCTGAATTTTTCAGTACAATTCATAAGGATTGACACTAACAGGAGTCAAGTGTGTCATTCTTTATATCAGTGAGAAAAAGAGGGAAAAAAGCTGTCCAACAATAGTAAATTATCTTAACTTCTTTCAGGATGTATGAATGGCTTCATAGTGAGAGCAGTGTTGTGTGAGTTGAAAGCATAAAAATGCCAGCTATAAATAAAGGTGGAAGCCCTCATCCCCAGTGGGATAAAATAACATTACATTCCTGAGACACTGAGTAGGGGCAGGCAATTGAATTGGAAAATGCTTGGTCTAGGGCCTCGGACAGCCTGTATTCTAATGAATCATTTTTTTTTTTTTTTTTTTTTAGTTGAGACAAGATTATAATATTGAACAAAATGCTAAAATTTACACTTTGAATCAATTTCTTATTGACAAGTTGATGAAATAGAACCTATAAAAATTAAAACAATGCTTAGTAATGATTTGCATTTTAAAGAGATATGAATATTCCTTTCTCTATAAGAATTGTTTATGTTCCCTCTATGATGCTAAGTGAACCTACAATTTAGATAGGAAATCAAAACTTTTTACATAAAAATATACTTGAACCAAATTACTTAGCCCAATAAACAGAAACCATAAACATTTTATAATTATGGTGAGCAGATTACATTTAGCCAAACTAGATTCTGCCGGTGATTTTGCAGAAAGATAGATGCAGAAAATCTCTTGGAGATCAAAGTCACATCCTAATTTCAGAGATGAGCAAATTGAAGCTTAAGTCAGTTAGCTCATTAAATGGAAGTTCCTTGACTCCAAAAGTATGCAGTCTCACTAAAAGTACAGTGTTCTATTTTATCATGCAATTTTTCATGCCTCTCATTGTTACACAAAAAAATAGAGCTACTTATTAATCAGTGATTCTGTCTTTACATTGAAAATAGTAATTAATTATAATAGTGAAATTTGATATTTTGTTCTAAAATTAATCTGTTTTATTTAAAAAATAATAATTTCACTTTTCTATGGTGAAATTCAAATAATTGAAGCATAAAATGCAAAAAAAGAAGAAAAATCCATTATTTTATTGTTTTTGCAGAATGTCTCAGGGAGCTGAGAACAATACTGGAAATCAATGAAGCTCAATGTTACTCAAATGGCTTTGAAAAGGCCATTAGGTATTGCCTATTTTCTTATCTGTCAGATGCAGTCAATCATTCTTACCTACCACTACAGTATGTTGTTTGCTTTAACAAATTAATGGGTCTAAAGTGCTTTGAAAATGTAAATTCCTACATAAATAATAAAATATTATTATTATCTTGGGATATGTTGGAGTAGAGAGGGTTAAAGGGTAATGTTCTGTCCCTTAGTTCAGAGATTGCAATTCAAATAATACATGTTTTAACTTAATATTTCTGACTCAGATATAAATTCTACTTAGTACAGCCTGAAAGCAGATTTCCGGGTACCCTAAGATGTCATGAGCTTCCCAGGCTAAATGGAGATTTAAAGTAGATAATTCATGCTGAAAAGTCCCTTTTACCTGTAGCACCTACATCATTTAGGCAAACATGCTTTTGTCTTTACCCTCTTTGTCTATGAGTATATCCTTTTTATATCCTGGAATGTAGAAAGATTATTTTAAATGACTAGACTAAAAGTTTTTCAAATTCAGGATAATATTGCTTTATTCAAAAATGTATTTTCTTACTGAGAAAGAGTGATAATGGATATTTTAAGTAACTTTGATACTATGAGACTACCCTGAAGACAGTGATGATGGCATTAGCACTACAATATTCAAAATGACAACAATAAAAAATAAACAGTTTAATAAAAAAGGAAACAAAATGACTTTTATTTATGTCAAGAAAGAAAAAAATAGTCAAAATGGTAGTAAGTGATTGATTCGAGAGAGAAAAATGACAATTTAAAGCATTTCCATCAACAAATCTTACTGACAAAAATCCTAAAAAGGGTTTCTTGAAAAATATAACAGATAAAACATTCTCAAGTGAGGTATAAAAATTGAAGAAGTATGTTTGCCAAAGGTATTTTTCACCATTGAGGAAAAAAAAAAAATCTTGGTTGTTGACAGGGAGGATGACCTCAGTAGAGTTCAAATTTAAAAGATAGTTAAGGTGCTCTGTTGTTTTTTTTAGTGGCCAAAATTAGGCTTATTGCATCAGAGCTCCAAACATTGTTGAACTATCTAAGTAAAATCCATAATCACTCAGAAAAGCCTAACTCTTTAGTTGGAGAAAAGCAAGTGAATAAGGAATACCTATTGTCTAGATTGGGTGTGCAGGACAACGGCTCTTCCAGTTGGTTCATGTGTTTGTGTATGTGTACTTGTTCAGTTGTTTTTATTTTCAATTTTTCATGATCTCATTTGGGGTTTTCCTGGTAAGAGTGATTTGCCATTTCCTTCTCCAACTCATTTTACTGATGAGGAACTGAGGCAAACAGGGTTAAGTGTCTTGTTCAGGGTTACAAAGCTGGGAATTGTCTGAGGCTACATTTGAAGTCAGGAAGATGATTCTTCCTAACTCCAGGCCTGAAAATCTAGAGGAAGAAGAAAATATAGTAGAGTGACTTTGGGAAATGCACATTATTTAAGAATCCTCAGGCTTTTCTTGAAACAAAAGACCCATTCTTTTGACATAAATATTCTCCTTATAATTCTGTATGACAGCAAGTCAGTCATGAAATGTCACAACACCTAAGGTTTGATATTGTAGACCACTCAAAGGAAAAGGAAAGGTCATATAACTTATGTGAGATGATTACATGATATTGCTAACAAATACTTCTTTATAAAACAAGTACCTTCAAGGACTGAGAGAGCTTTGTGAGTGGGGTGGGAAGAGAGAGAGAAGGTTGTTCACATACTAAAAGGGAAAGAAATAATCAATGGACAATCCATTTTATTCCATTGGTATCTATTCAATATAAAAAAAAAGTTGTCTACAGGAAGTTAAAAGGATGACTTATGAGGAATTTATGTATAGAATAGGCAAGGAGATTTCCACATATGAGGCCTAGATGGGTTGATATCATTTTTTTTTTTTTTTTTTTGTTGCTGAGGCAATTGGGGTTAAGTGACTTGCCCAGGGTCACACAGCTGTTACGTGTCTGAGACCAGATTTGAACTCAGGTCCTCCTGACTTCAGGGCTGGTGCTCTATCCACTGCGCCACCTAGCTGCCCCTATCATTTTTACAAATAATAACAACTAGCATTTATTTAAGGTTTGCAAAGTGCTTTATATGTTTATCTCATTTGATCCTCCCAACAACCCTATGAAGTGGTAAGTTTTTGAGACAGAATTTGAATTCAGATTTTCTTAATCTCTTGACATTTTATCTGCTTTACCACCTACCCATCTCCATCAAAGAATTTTATAGTCTATACATATATCATCTATCTCCTTAGATAATCAACCATATTTAAAAGTATTTCAGTGGTAGAGGGGGATTTGTGGAATGGGAAACTGGCTCAAGATCAGGAATCTTTAGCCCTGCAGCTGGCTTTGCTCCTAATTAGCTATATGATCACCTGAAAGTCATCCAGCCACTCTGGGCCTCAGTTTTCTTATCTAAAAGCAATAAAGTTTGAAGCCTAAGGTGGTTCCCTTGTCCTTTTTTTAGCTTTAGTCCTTAGCAGAGTTCCTTTTGCATAGATAGCGCTTAATAAATATTTGTTGAATTACATTGAATTTACAAAATAAGTTTTCTTAAATCGAGTTTTTAAATGCAACCTGTGAATTTATGAAGTTTAGAAATATTTTGATAATTTTATTTCAGTAAAAGTGCTTTCTTTGTAACCCTATATATTTTATTTTATTTTTAGACATTATTCTGAAAAGATTTCCATAGGCTTCTACCACATTGCCAGAGGGATCCCTTATACATAAAGAAGTTAAGAAGCCCTGACTTAGATAATAACTAAGCTATATCTAATACATTGAACCATTCTGAATTTCTTCATTTCTCAGCCATCATCTATAACCACAAGAATCACCAAGAACATCTAAATGATAAATATTTCCTTTCATTCGAAATAAGCACATCAATAGTGTAGAAATCATTGATATTTTATTCTCAAGGAAAATGTATGATTGGAATCATTGATTTATTTGACACTGGCATGGGTTGCTAATGCTAATGTTTTAACCAAGATCTACTTTCAAGCAATAAAATCTTTAAAATTATGTCATAATCAATAAAAAATGACATTTAAAATAGAATGCCATTCCAAGCAATCCTACTGGTAATTTGTAAAACTGAAGTTTGAAAAGTTATCATTCTCTTGTGGCATTCAAAATTATTTACAAATAGAAGTCTTAAGAGTAAGAATTGTTGCATTCAGGAAAGTGAACCCTTTGCTATTGCCACTTTTCAATTACTTTAAGGAGGACAAAGGAAATTTACTTATAAGTCCTTTTTAAATGGAAAAAGTAAATATCTGGTTTTTTTAATATCCTTGTGAGATAAATGCTAATTGACATTTCTGATTGTAATTGATTGTAAATTGTAATTGAGAGCAGGCACTACCTTTTACCTCTGTTTTGTATCTTTAATTCTTAATGAACATAGGGTGAATATCATAGCAGCTGTTTAATAAGTATTTGGGGAAACTAGTTAGCATACTGGATAGAGCTCCAGATTTGGAATCAGAAAGACCTACATTCAAATCTGGCCTTAGACACTTATTAGTTGTGGGACCCTGGCAAGTCATTTAACTGTTTGCCTCAGTTTCCTCATCTGTAAAATGAGTTAAATAAGCAAATTCAGTGTCTTTATCAAGAAAACCCTAAATACAGTTGCAAAGAGACATGACTGAACAACTACAATAAATAAATGTTTACTGATGGATACTTGAATACAGAATTTTAAAGTGTTTGAATAATTTTAGAGATTCAATTCTCTATTTCACAGGCATTTCCTAAGCATCTATTCTGTGAAAATCACTAAAGTGAGTGTTGAAGTTTCCTTTTTTGTCCCAGAATTGTATATTTGCTGGTATAAGGTGCTTTACTCACATAAATGTTAACAGATGCAGATTGGCACCTCCTATGAAACATATAGTGTTAGAATAGGGGTTATTAAACTCTTGTGGCTGGAACCCCTTTTGCAGTCTAAGTTATGTACTCCTCAAAATAAAGTTTTTATTTGTATAAACATATAAAATGCAAAAGATTAAAAAAGGAAAATAAATATTGAAATATGGTTATAAAAATGTGTGTATAAAAATATACATACAGACAGACATACACATACTTACCCACACATCAACCCAAGTTCATAAAACCCAAGTTAAGAAGCCCTGTTTAGGGACTAGTTTGGGAGTACTAGGAGCTTAATTGATTAGAGAACAGATTCTTTATCCTAAATGTCACTTCCTCTGAAATAAAGATACAGACGCTATCAAAAGAGTAAGTTTCAGTAACTTGTACTCTCAACTCAATGATGATAATGATACCAACAACATTTATAGCATTTACTGTGTGCCAAATATCATGCTAATTGCTATACAATTATAATCATTTAATCCTTGGATCAGCAGTCTTTGGAACTGGATCCTAATATTATCCTTAATAAAGGAAGAAACTAAGTGGAACAGAAGTCAACACTTCCCCAACATTATACAGCTAGTGTTTGAGGTCTATTTTGAACTCAGATCTTTTTGACTCCAGGTCCAGTATTCTTTGTACTGCACCATCTAGTTGCCCCAAAGTGAAAAACAAAACAAAACAAAAATGAACCAAAAAACCTAAATGAAATAAGTAGAGAAGGGTTGAATGACTGTTACAAGATCATACAGGGCTTCCTGAATATCAGTTTAGCACTCTTTCATTTCTACCATTTTTGAATTTAATTTCTTGGAGAAAATAAGGATTTATATATTTACTATCACAAACATACTTTGTTATACTTTTATCTGTGAATTATAATAATGTAGATTTCAATCCATCCATTAAAGGAGAGCACCTGGACTAGGCATCTCTACTCTTTCTACTTGGCTGTACTTTTCTGAACTTCTTCATCTTCTGGAACCTCTCACTGGATAACTTCTTCACAACTATTACCCTTTAACTTCCTTTTATGTGTTGTCTTCTTCCATCAAATTGTAAGATCCTTAACAACAAGAATTGTCATTTACATTTTTTGTATTCCCAATACTTGGAATATAGTGAGCACTTAATAATTATTTATTGACTGACTGGTCACCCATGTCTTCTCATCCCATGCTACTCTTATCCATGTCATATCATAAGTTGTTTTTTTTTTTTTTTTTTGGGGGGGGGGGAGAGGACATGCCAAATGCTTGAGGTCTTTTAGCTATCTTGACATTGCCTGAATAGCAGTGTATCAGTAGAATACATGTACTCTTCATTTATTATCAATTGCTTTTGGGATATAGTTATACAGTAACTATTCCAATAATTTATCTCTTGTTTGATAATATGATAATAAAAGATATTTGAACATAACACTGGAAATTTGTCATGTACAACTTGATCGTTCTTTGAAATATATAATACAATTATCATATAATTTTTTTTCTTTTTTTCCCCCTATTTTTCCCTCCCCACTAATCCTAGAGATGGCTACCAGTAGACACAAATAAGCACACACACTCATACTCACATGTATATGAGTGTCTCTATAAATAGATATTTTTATTTATTAGTTCCTCCTCTGGAGGCAGCATTTTTTTCATATGACTTTTATTGTTAGTTTGAATATTTATAATAATCAAAATGACTTATTTGTTCAAAGTCATTCTTAAAACAATAATGCTTTTACTATATACAATGTTCTCCAGGTGCTTCTCATTTCACTCTTATTTTGTTCAAGTCTTTCCATGTTTTTTCTAATATCATTGAGGTCATCATTTCTTATAGAATACAGTGTTCCAACATAATCATATACCATAGCTTGTTCAGGTATTCTCCAACATCTCATGTATATTCCTGCAATTTCTAATTCTTTGAATAGATAAATATATGTATATGTGCACATGTACATATATGTATATCTGTTCTAAATGGTAGTATTTTCTAGTTTTTAAAATAGGTGATATCCCCATCCAGAATTTTAGTCAGTTGAAACTGTAGAGGTTTCTCTAGTTTTATATTAAAACAAGAGAGATTTCTAACATCTTGAATCATAATATCACTTTATCAATGAAGCCATTTCTTACACATGTGAAATGGCATTTGTCTCTGACATTACTAAGTATGGCTTAAGAAATAATATTTGCTTCTTAATTCACTTTTACTTTTCAAGGAATAAAACCATTTTATCTTCTTCCTCTCCCCTTCAATCGATAAAAAAGAAAAGAAAAAGAAAACTATTACAAACATGTATACTCAAACAAAAGAAAAATTCATATTAGCCGTGTATAATTTTTTTTTTAAATTGCACTCAATCTTTCACTTCTCTGTCAGGAGATGGTTAGTATGTTTCATCATTAATGCTTTGGAATCATGGTTGATCATTATAATGATCAATTCTTAAGACATTCAAAATCAATTGATTTTAAAATATTGTTGTTTTCATATAATTTATTTTCCTTATTTTGCTCACTTCCCTCTATGCTAATAATAAAGTCAAAAGGATGGGAGTTTGACTCCTATTACTAAATATTTACTAGTTTTGTGATCCTGGGCAATTCAATTAACTTTTTAAGACAACTGCTTCCATCCTTTATAAAGGAAAGAAAATGATAACAATTGCCTTATAGATAAGTTCTGATGGCCAATTTAATTATGTGTATAAAGCATTTTGTAAAACCTAAAGCACTATATAAATGTGGCAAAAATTAATATTCATGTCACTGATAAAAAAGGCAAAAATAAACTCATAATATCATACTAGCTTATCACAGAATTCCATCTATTTTTGTCATTTCAGTAGAATGCTCAATCATGTTAAATGAAAAATTTTTTTAACATCTTCTAATATACCATCAATTTTCTACATTAGCACAAAACACCTCATTGCCCTGAAGTCTGTAGTCCATGCCTCATATTTTTGGAAATTAAAAAGGATGCTCTAAATTTCTAATGAGATGAGATGTTAGTTCCAGCTGCAATTTGGACACCTGTGAATCAGCTTCTCTGGATAGGATGTGTCTTGCTGAAGCACTTAATCATCATTTACACTTCCTGTCTTTAGTACTCAACTGTTAAGTGACAGCCTCTGACCCTGATGACTGCTTTCCCAGTGGCATGAAGAATCAAACCAGGGCAAATCAAACATTCTTAACATGAGCTTTCCGTTCAGCTGTCAGTGAACCAGGGAGCACTGAAGATGCACAGTAGGAGACTCTCCTATCTGGTTTTTGAGTAGTTGAGAGTGTTAGCTTAAATATTTTGAAAAGCAATAGGTTAATTTTTTTGTTGTTCAAGGAGTTCTGGGTCAAGTTCCAGATTCACAAGAGCACATAGAAATACAATGTAACATAAATTACTGTCCCAGTTCCAAGTGTATCTTGATAGGGGGTCCTTAACCTAAAATTCTTGAAATTCAAATTTAAATATTTTGAGAACTGTATTTCACTATAATGTTTCCTTTGTAATTCCATATAGATTATGCATTTAAACTATTTGGGGAAAGGATACATGTCACAAAAAAAGATTAACAACCCCTGATTCAGATGGAAAATGATTAGTCAAGGCCTATTTTATGAATCTTTATAAATAACAATTGCTCTCTAAATTCACTGAAGGCAGAGAAGGCTTAGTGTTAGAATTCCTCTGTTCCCTTATCAGCTTGCTCTTCATTTATTTTTAGATTTCAGAAAATAAAATTCTTGGTTTGTATATAGACTTCTCAGATATCTCCTACCTCCCATCATTTCTCTACTTAGAGCAAAAACAGGAGTGTCACAGATAAGACAGGCTATAAACCTGATTGGGTGTGGAGGGATCCAAGTTTACACCCTTATCTTAACACTCTGGAGGGAGAGAATAAGTACTTATTTCAGTTTGTGGTCTGGCTATCTTTTTCATGATTTACATATAATCATAGGAACTTATTTAGTTCCTTTGCATTCAAGTAGGAATGCATTAACTTGAAACAAACTTTGATAATTTTAAAATAGAAATATAGATCTAGTTTAAATGAATACCTACTTAATCACAGCTTGAAAACATTATTTGTCATCATATAAACATCATTCACTGGTCTAACTGTGAGATGAGAATAAAGTTTACCTATATAAGAAATGCTATATTATTGAGCTAATTTGTGTGTGTGTGTGTGTGTGTGTGTGTGTATGTGTATGTATTCTTAAAGAATCCATCAAATAGTAGCAAGAAAATAACCACTGTGAAGAGCAAATTAATATTTTCTCAGAAAGTTGCAGTGTTTTTTTTTTTTGGTTACATCATTTCTCTGTTGCATAATGAATCCATTAATTAATCTTTCAGAAGAGTTTGTGCAAAGCCAACTAAGCATAAAATGCGGTCTTATCTTTATATCTGCTAAGTGTGGATTGATAAAATGATAATAGTTCATGGTTTACATGCTGTGACTCTGATTATGCATATTTATCTGTTCAAGTATCTTAAAACCACCAGCTCATCTATATCTATTCTCCCTAATAGTTTTCTCCAAGAATATTTTATGGTTGTAGGAGAGAGAAACACACACACACACACACACACACACACACACACACACACACACACATTTTCAGTTCATCTTTATTTACAATATTGGGCTTTCGAATGAATACACTGAGTTTTGCTTTTTTTTTTTTATATATACCTGAATTTTTTAGGAGATCCATAGACAAATAAAGAGAATGGTCTACAATCCTTTCCTTAGGCTTATGACTGAAGTGAAACCATTCAGACACTGTAACATAGTCCATATGGCTGGCTTTTTGAAGTGTGCTTAGTACTCCATTAGGGATTCTCGATTTGTACTTCTCAATCTGATTTCGATAAGACACAGGTTCCCTTCTGCAGACTGACCTGGTGCAAACATGCAATGGATTAATTCCATAATAAATTATGTGGGCAGTAAAACTTTCTAGACCAGTTTGCCTCTTAAGTAACAATCTTTTATGTAGCCTTATAAAACTGAACTTATGTTTCATTTGTAAGTCATTGTGGGCATAATAAACTGTTTGAAATTTGGGCACTCATTTTGGCAGCTGAGCACATTCTTTCTTGGTACATTGTTTTATGATGGCTCTGGAGCCACTTATTAGCCAATGCACCTGAAAGATCCTGGAATAAACGAACATCTAGTTGAAATAACATCACACCTAAAGGTGTATGGAAGTACAGACTACTTATAACTCTCAGCCTCCAGCTGTTTTTCATCTGCTTTTATGCCTATTTACTTTGTACCTAAGGCACAGCCTTCATTTACCATCCATTGTTGAAATAAGATCACTTGACTTTATTTCTGTCTTGAAATTATATTGCATGAGATATGCACTCAGGCACTCTATAAGTAGATTGTTTGCCCAGGTTTATATTAAAAAAAAATAGAAATTTTAATTATTTGTCTATGCTTTAGTGATCCCTATGGATATTAGGATGATGAACTGAATAATTGAGAAGTGGTTCAGTGCAGTGGATAGCCTGCTGGACTAATCAGGAATACCTGGGTTCAAATATCTTAGTAGATGATCACTAGCTATGTAAGCTTGTACAAGACTCTCAGCCTCTCAAAATTTCAATTTTCTCATTTAAGGACAATAATCACAGTAGCATTTACCTTCTATGATTGGTCATAAGATCATAGATTATTTAAAAGTATCTCAGAGATAATCTATCAAAAACCTTCCTTACACAGATGAAGATATTAAAGCTTAAAGAGGTAAAATGATTTTGTAAGGTCACAGAAGTTTTAAGTAGAACTAGGATTCAAATCAATGTACACTATTTGGGAATGCTATACTTTCTTCATCGTATCAAGGATCTTCCCTGAGGATCAAGAAAGATAATGTCCCTAAAAGGTCTTGTGACTCTCAAATCACCACAAAAATGATTTTATACTACTCCTATTCCTTCCTGAAAATTATGTTGGGGTCAATTTTATACATATATACACATGTATGCACAGATATATATCTATACACACATATATACATGTGTGTGCTTATATATGCATATGTGGATGTATGTGTATATGTGATCTATAAAGCATATGAATCTATATATCTACATGCATTTATTTGTAGATGTGATTATATGTATACGAGTATGTACATAGAACAAGGATGGGCTTAGGGAACTATGTACTGGTTCCTCCATGGGGATGGATGAAGATGCATGAATAATTTCATGTTCTCCATAAAAGGAATACAGTGCTATTGAGACAGGAGTAGTTGCCTGTTCAACTAAGCTTAAAAGGACAAACAACTTTTATATTTGCTGTCTTTCTCTTTTGCAAACAAGTTACTTTGAACTCTGTAAGTTCTCTCCCATTCTTCTAGCCAGGCAGAAGGTTTCTCTCTCTCTCCCACTCCTTAAGCTAAGATGACTATACATACATGTGAAAGCAAGTACATGTGCCTATCAAAAAGCACAGAAATACTTGCTTGAGATCATCCTGCTATTATGTGTTTGAGGAAAGACATGAATCTGGGACTTATAGATTCCAAGATTGCAACATTTGGCCTCTATGCCTTTACATTGTGTTAGGCACCTGGGAAAAAAATGCATCCAAAATTCAGTAAACTGAAAGACCATATTCATAAATAAATATATACAAATTTTTGCAAAAGAAGTGCAAGGCAGATTATCTGACAGTCTAGGAAGACCAAATAAGATATGTAAAAGTTTTTGCTTCAGTGAAGTTTTACAGGAAAAGAAATTTCAGTAGGGAGACGTAGTAGGAATGCAATACAAGCATATGAGGGAAAAAGCAGTTTGTGCAAAGGTTGAGAGGTAGAAAATGAGGTGCAATATATAAGGAACAGCAAGAAAGCCAGTGTGATTGGAGCTTAGAGCATGGGAAGAGAAGTAATGTATAACTGGGTTTAAAAGAATAGTAATTAATGTTTAATTAAATTAAAAAGCTTTAGATTTAAAACTAATTTAAAGTTTAATTAAAAGTTAGAGTACATATATGCAATATATTATTAGTTTTTAAAGCTAAATATTTGCATATATGCACATATATACACATGTGAGTACATTTATGTATGTATACATGACATGTGTAATAGTATGTGTGTACTATAAATATTGATGTTGATAGTAATATAGATCCCAGAAGCAATCAATGTAATTTTTTGAGTACAGGAGTAAGATAATCTTGTACTTCAGGAAAAATTGCTTTGGTTACTATCTAAAGAAATGATTGAAGAGGGAAGCAATTTGAAACAGGAAGACAAATTAGGAGAAATCCATTGTATTCCACATAAATTGTGATAACATCATAGTCTCAGCAAAAGGTGATAAGGATCAAAACTGGGATGATAGCCATATAAGTAAAGAGAAGGATGGAGATGTGAGAAGTATCATTTAGAGCAAAACAAAGTCTGATGACTTACTTGGCATGAAGAGTGAAGGAGAATAAGAAATGAAAGATTATATATACTCTGTTTGAGAATGTATGTGACTGGATGGGCAACCTTGTCCTTGATAGAAATAGAGCATTTCAAAAAGGATTTGTATTTGCAAAGATAATGAATGAATCCAATTTTGAGTGTATTTAAGATGCAAAAAAAAAAATATCTTATTTGAAATTGTCAGTATTAGGAGATGAGCTATTAAAGCAAGAGAAACTGAAGTTTGGTAAAATTATAAGGTTACAGATAATTAAATTGAAAAGAATATATAAGATAAACAAATGTGAGCATGTAAGATTTATAATGATAATAGCTACATTTTAAGGTTTGGAAAATTCCAGTGCACATGTTATTCTCACAATAGTTCCATGATGCAATTACTCTAGTTCATAATTAATAAAACAGACTGAGAGAGATTAAGTGGCTTGTACATTGTCAGAGCATAATAAGTCTGAGTAAAGATTCAGATTCAGGACTTAGCAACTCCCAATTGAACATTCTATCCTCTACACCATAAATGTGCTATGCAGAAAGAAAAAGAAAAAAATAAGAAGCCTTGATGTATAGTTATAATTCTGATATGTCAATGGTGAACTAGTGAAGGAGACAGATAAATCAAATGTGTTGATCACATGTACACGACAGGTCACCTCAGTGCCTTTCTTCATATTGCTCATTGGGCATGGACTTTCTCTTCCCCACTTTTCCTCTTTTACCACTTATGATTACTTACAGTCATTTTAAACTATTTCAACCTTTATGGATAAGACCTTTTCTTAAATTCCTATAGCACTTATGAATAATAATGTTCATTTTTAACACTTAATTACATATGGTTGTATATCACTGTTCACTTGTTTTATGAAAGTTTGCCTTGTTCTCCCCTTTTCTCTTTCCCTTTAATCCTTTTGTGAAGTTGAAAGCAGGATCTGGACACTATTTCATTTGTATACCCCTGGATGCTTTAAATTCTTGTTGATGAATTAGTTAACTGATACATATCCAGCTAAAATTAGAAATATAGAATCAAGGAATATGAGAGATTAAATTTCAACTACTTTATGAAGAAATAATAATAATAGTATTAGTTAGCTTTTGCAAATGCTTTAAGAATTGCAGAGTTTTACAAATGTTATCTATCCTTTTTGAAAGACATGTTCTTGGTACAATGATCACCATGTAACCTATGTAACCTTCAAGGGATCAGAAGGTCATGAACATGATATATAACTAGTTCAGGGTACTTTATGGACAGCTAGATGGATTAGCTAGAGTGCTGGCCACGAAGTCAGGGAAACTCATTTTCATGAGTTCAAATATGGCCTCAGATGCTTAATATTTGTGTGACCCTGGACAAGTCATTTAATCCTGTTTGCCTCAATTCTCTCATCTGCAGAATGAACCCCACCAGGAAATGGCAATCCACTTCAGTATATTTGACAAGAAAACTCCAAATGGGGTCACAAAAAGTCAGACATAGTTGATGTCTAAGTCTGAAGAAATATTCTGAAATCATTCATCAGAAGACAGTGTGGTTCAGTGATATGCATATGCCTTCTGGTTCTGAAACTTACTTAATTGTTTACATCTATCACTGCTGCCCCTGCTGTGGTTGCTGCTGTTACTAGCTAGCTAGAATTTATATACTGTTTTAAGGTTTGCAAGGCACTTTATATCCATTATATCATTTGATCATGACAACAAGCCTAGGAGGTAGGCAGTAACATTATCTTCATTTTACAGATGAGAAAACTGAGAAAGACAGAAGTTAAAATGACTAGTTCAGGATCACACATTTAAGAGATGTCTGAGATTGGATTTAGAATTAAGTCTTATTGCCTCATTTCAGAGCTCTATCAGTTGTATTGTCTAATACTTTAATACTTGCCTCTACTTTCTGAGGCCCCTTTTACTTTCAGATCTATTATCAGTTTATAGTATTGGGAAGTTACAGGGGAAAGATTGAAATATGGTTTTAAGTAGGAAGGGAGGACAAAGATGTGGAAGTATTGATCAAGATGAGAGACAATCCTGGATAAGGAAATAGAAAGAGCAAGCACTTGTCATAAATGCATTCCCAGAATCCTAGTGTCTATATAAACCAGTATTAACCACATCCCCTTCAACTAATGTGCAGACCTGGCTTATAAAGAAAGGTATTTAATCATAATGACTCACTGGTAAGATAATGCTTCAGCTAGTCAACCATTACAGTTCTGTTGTCATTGGATTCCCTTGGAGAACAATTATGTAACTAAAACTGTCTTTATTGATCCTAGGTTGATTGGCCATTGCCAAGTGTCTCCCACAGAATAAGAAGGAGACTTAAACATTCATCTTTTTAAACCCTAGGGAAGCATAATTACTATAGCCATCATTTGACTTCTGATTGAATGAATACATTAATGAAATGGATATAGAAAGCATTTATTTGGCTCTCACAATGTGCAAAACACTATGCAAATATCTGGGGGTACAAATAAAAAATCTAAACATTATCTGAAACAGTGTCTGATCTCAAGGAGCTCACATTTTCACAGAGACACAAATACGGAAAGTTTCAGTTACAAATAAAATATAATAGTCCCCTGTACTTTAGAATGTGTGTTTGTGATAGGGGTGGGGTAGGAGTATGTATTTATGTATGTATGTATATGTGTGTGTATGTATACACACACACATATATATATGTATGTGTATATAATGCATATATGCACATGCACGTACACATATATAGATGAATAGATATAAATATCCTGAATGTGTGGTATGTGTACAGATATTAGTATCGATTTTGATATACATCCTAGAAATAATAGAATACTAATATTGTTTTATGAGTATAGAAATGACATGGCTACATTTGTACTTCAGGAAAATCCCCTTTGATAACTAAATTTTGGTATCCTTAGAATGCTTTAGCAAAGCAAGTGACAATGCTTCTCCTTCAGTGTCATTTCCATTCATAAAAAAATCACACTAGTTTTAGATGTTCAACTAGAATCAAACTTAGGGTGAATTAGTTTCATCAATTTGCATGCAATAAAATAATGATGATAATATATGTAGACTTGGAATGGACTGATGGACCTCAGGAACCTTAGAATTCAGCCTTTGCTTTTATAGGGAAATGAGAACGAAAGAGATTAGGTTGCTTCCCTAGGTTTACATTGCTAGTAAGAACCTGGGGCAGATTTGTAACTAGCTCTTCCTAATTCCAATGTTCACTTTCTAATTATAATAGCACCCAGCAAGTCCTCTTCTAAATTTTTTTATATTATATGTATCTTTAAATTCTTAAAATAGCAATCTCTTCCTGCTCATTTCATATCATTCTGCCATTTATGTTTCACATGTTAATTTCTATGTTGTGAAAGGATCAACATGTCTTGGGCATCAACACATTGGGTAGTTTTAGCTTCATCAACCTATAAATTTTGAAGTTAATCAGGTAATTTATAAGCTACTTTCTCTTCTTTTCCTTTGTTACCAGTTACTCTCAATAGAATAGTCATCACCCCTATAAGCTGGAAGGCAGGATGGAGGTATTTTCTATGTATGTCTACAAAGAATGGCATAATCTAATGAAATTCTAGGCATAAAGAATGATATTATAAACAAATTAGAACAATGTAGGATGGTTTACCTCTCAGACCTGTGGAGGGGGAAGGAATTTGTGACCAAAGAAGAACTAGAGGTCATCATTAATCACAAAATAGATAAGTTTGACTATATCAAGTTGAAAAGTTTTTGTACAAACAAAATGAATGCAGACAAGATTAGAAGGGTAGCAGTAAACTGGGAAAATATTTTTACATCCAAAGGTTCAGATAAAGGCCTCATTTCTAAAATATATAGAGAATTGACTCAAATATATAAGAATTCAAGCCATTCTCCAATTGACAAATAGTCAAAAGATATGAACAGACAATTTTCAGACGAAGAAATTGAAACTATTTCCGGTCACATGAAAAGGTGCTCCAAGTCACTATTGATCAGAGAAATGCAAATTAAGACAACTCTGAGATACCACTACACACCTGTCAGATTGGCTAAAATGACAGGAAATGATAATGATAGCTGTTGGAGGGAATGTGGGAAAACTGGGACACTGATACATTGTTGGTGGAACTGTGAACGGATCCAACCATTCTGGAGAGCAATTTGGAGCTATGCTCAAAGAGTTATCAAACAGTGCATACCCTTTGACCCAGCAGTGTTTCTACTGGGCCTATATCCCAAAGAGATTTTTAAGGAGGGAAAGGGACCCACATGTGCAAAAATGTTTGTGGCAGCCCTTTTTGTAGTGGCAAGAAACTGGAAATTGAAAAGATGCCCATCAATTGGAGAATGGCTGAATAAATTATGGTATATGAATGTTATGGAATATTATTGTTCTGTAAGAAATGACCAACAGGAGGATTTCAGAGAGGATTGGAGAGACTTGCATGAACTGATGCTGAGTGAAATCAGCAGAACCAGGAGAACATTATACACAGCAACAAGACTATACGATGATCAATTTTGATGGACATGGTTCTCTTCAACAATGATGTGATTCAAACCAGTTGTGCTGCGATGAAGATAGTCATATACATCCAGAGAGAGGCCTGTGGGAACTGAGAGTGAACCACAACACAGCATTTTAACGCTTTCTGTGAATATTTCCATGCATTCTGTTTTCCTTCTTAGGTTGTTTTTTTTTCTTCTTCTCTTTCTAGATCTGATGTTTCTTGTGCAGTAAGATAACTGTATAGATATGTATACATGTATTTGTCATATAATTTATCCTATCTAGCATGTATTAGATTACCTGTCATCTAGGCGTGGGGGGCGGGGGGAGGGAAAGGAAAAGCTTTGGAAAAAAAAAAGGTTTTTTTTGCAAAGGTCAATGTTGAAAAGTCACTCATATGTTTTGCAAATAAAAAGCTTTATTAAAAAAAAAAGAAAAAAAAAGATAATCTAATGAAATTTTCATGAAATTTCCTCGTTTTTCATTGTATCAACAGTAATGACAGTCATATTAGTTCAAGGCTTATTAAACTCTTCCAACTTGAAACCCCATTTCTTCCAAGAAAATTTTGTGACCCTTATACAAGTATATAAAGTAGGTATACAAATCAAACATTTACTGATAATAAATCACACTTTCATAACCCCCATATTCAGTTATAAGACCCCAAAGAGGTCACAAACTAAAATTTAAAATGTTGGGTGGTAGAGGACAAAATTTCTGTCACAATACTCTAGAAGAAAGAACAATCGTATATCAATGGAGACATTTCTTCTGAGTTCTTTTCAATTCAATTCAATATTCTTTGTTAATTTATCAATTAACCCATACTGTTAATGGTTGAGCAGATTTGCGTAAAATTAGATAACAAGTAGTCCTTCCTTCATGCAGGATTTCCTTTTTTGTTTTCTTTTTTTTTTTTTTTCCAGCAAGCAATGTATTAAAACTTAGGCCAATCAGTTAATATACAAGTTCCATCAAGAAAATTATCTTCTACATGTTTTCAATTACAAGGTTGAATTAATTACATAAATTACATTTCAACAGCTCTTTCTGGAAATCATATGAATTATGAAGCAGTGCTCATTATTTAATCTTCAGAGGGAAATCAGTGGGCCACTTTTTGCAAAAAGAACAGAAAAAATGCTGTTTAAAAAACAAAAGGCATTGATTATCTGAAAGTCTATGGATAGATAATGTCAGTTGACAAGTTTAATATTAGCTGAATTCAAGGTTGTTGTTTGTTTTGGTTTTTTTCTGGAATTCATTTATAGTTGTCATCAATTAACTTTCTAATTCTCAGGAGAAACAATAACTGAAAACTGTAAATTAACCAGAAATATATGGAATAACTTTCCATATATATATATATATAGGCTTAGATAAAAAGTAAGAGTAGAGCAATGGCACAATAACCTTTGAGTTTGCAACAGATGTCTGAAATTAACTTGGTATGTTCAACAACTAATCACAAGCACGTCTAGGCTTTGTTAGAATGTTTTTGAGTGTGGTATAAATGTCCCATGAAAATTAATGGAACTCACAAAAAGAAATTCCTTTTTTTTCTCTGCCTAGCACATTTAACATTTATTTTTCAAGCAATATTCAATCATAAATAAACTATGATATTCACTGGAAATGAATAAGAAGTATTTTACTGACTGGGTTCAGGCAGCCCCAGATTCAAGAGTACACACAAGTTATATGATTATGGGCAAGTCATTTTTTTAGTGCCACCAAAGTGATTCTACAGGATTATGAGTTATGGAGAAGTTAAGATCTATATCAACAAAGGTGTTTCTTCAGTTCTTGTAGTTCCTAATTACTGGGTTAAGATACACTACAATTATCCCTCTCTTGCCAAGAAAAACAAAACAAAGCAAATGTTATTTTCTCCCAACAGTTTCAAGCCTTCTAGTTGAAGGCAATTAGTAGTGCTAACATGATAGAAAAGTGCTTCAACTCATCAAACATGTACAAATAAAATTTAAGCCAGATGAATAAATAATTTTTAAATTTCCTAGAATTTAGAGAATATAGATAATTATATCTTTAAGTGAGGAGGAATAATTAGTGTATATGATTGCCTAGTAAAATTTTATTCATATATCAGCAAAATGGATTTTGGGGAAAAAACATACATGGGCACAGAAATTGTTTGGAATGAGGATTTATAGAAAGACATGGACGACAAAAAACCCCACAGAGGTTAGGGAAACATTCTACGGCTCTGCATGCTTAGAGAGATGCCTATATGAATAAGTAATAATAATAACTCTCAGAGATGTGCAAATTTTCCCCAAGGACTAGTAATAAAATTGTACTTTTAAAATGAATTCTCTTGAGCTATATTGTGTCTTTATGAGACAATGGTTTATATGCAAGTCCTTTGAGGGAAAATACTGCTTTGACCAGTAAGTCTTAGAGTGAATTAGTTTATGAACGAACATTCTACTATGATATGTAGCTAAATGACTTTTGCCAGCGTAAAATAGGACAGCATAAGCTTCTTTTGAAGAAGAGAGAAATACAAGGAACTAATTGATGAGGGTGAATATGAGTGCAGGAATGAAATAAGTTCTCTCCTGGCATCCAATAGGAGGCAGAATGAAATGAATTAAGATACAAATAGAAAAACTGAATAAGCCCAAGAGGAAGATTTACCTATTATAGAGTTTTAAAATTTTACCAAGGGTGAATCCTTCTTCTCTTCTGCCTCCTCCCCCCCTGAGTTAGGTGCTGATATCCTTATTTTATAGCTAAAAGAATTGGGTGAGTTATAGAAAATTTTACTACTACCCATGTTTAATGACACAGCCAGAACTAAAACCCTAATTTCTTGACTCCTAAGTATTCATTCTAATTATGAAAGCTACCATTCTCCATGCTTCAAAATTCATTGTTTTCCAGTTTTGTTTCAACTCATTCTTCTTTTAACACTTTCTGATCTGCCTTCTTACTTTATCATTCTACCAAAGAATAAAAGTGACCTCTTCTTGTCAAACACAGTGTCCTTTTCTTCCTCCTCATCCTTCTTGACCTTTCTTCAGCCTCAAACAGTTATCACTCTCCTTTGATACTCTCTTCTTTATATTCATGACGTCCTTTTACTGCTGAAGTGCTCTGTTACTTCTCATTTTGCTAGACCATCTTCCACATTATGCCCTCTTTTCTTCTTGCTGTATACAATATCATTAGGTGACTGAATCAGTTCCCATAAATTCAATTACCATCTCTCTATGTGATTCTCACATCTACCTGTCCAGTCCCAACCTTTCTGCTGACCTCCCATCTCACATCTACAACTATGTTTTAGACATCTCAATTGGATGTCTAGCAGATGTCTTAAATTAAGCATGTTTAAAATAACACATCATCTTTTCCTCGACACTT
Source organism: Myrmecobius fasciatus (assembly GCA_023553655.1). NCBI lineage: Eukaryota > Metazoa > Chordata > Mammalia > Dasyuromorphia > Myrmecobiidae > Myrmecobius > Myrmecobius fasciatus. The sequence goes on from JAJPUD010004210.1 coordinate 118,682, forward strand.
TCTACCCACATCTAACTTTCCTGGAAATATTTCCTTTGTTTTGCATATAACGAGATAATCTATTTCTCAGGTCTGGAGATTTTTTTCTGTCTTTCTCCCATTCCTAGAATGTTCTTCTTCAATTCTACCTATTGGCTTTCTTGGCCTCCTTTAATTATGAAGTAAAAATCCCATCTTTAAGAGGAAGCTTTTCCCAAGCTTTCTCAATTCTACCATGCTTTAATTGTTTCCCATTTATCCTGTACATAGTTTGCTTGTTTCTCCTTCCTCATTATACTTTGGAAGAACGTATTGAGAACATTGAGAACAGGGACCATCCTCTTTTGTTTCTTTTTTGTTCCAGAGCTTAATATGTGCCTGCCACATAATGGTGCTTAATGATGATTATTATTTAATACTTGAGATTGACACAATATGCTGCAGCTCACTATTTTCTTCTGATGCCCAAGATTTAATGTTGGGTTCATTTCAAAACTCAACCATATGAGTTACTATATAAAACCATTATTTACCATTGACCTTCTAAAGTTCTAAAGTGGTGCTTAATCCATCAAGATAAAGGATATATAATGCTTTTACATAATGAATTAAGTTCTACTCTTCCTTTCTAGAAAGATATGAACAACATCCAATGATGAGTATTGCCCCCACTCTAATGCTACAGTTGTACCCTATATAATTCTTACTTTAGTCTTTCTGTTCCTGAGAGGCTTTAGGGAAAGACTTCTTTCCTTAAAATACTGGTCTTCAGTTTAAAATATTTATAGTTCTTGTCCACCATGGAAAGTATATAGGAGAATGGAGTCCTTAAATGCTCACCAAATAGAAGGAATGAGAATAGAAATTGTTTCTCACTGAGTTTAAAAATATTGATTAAGGGGGCAGCTAGGTGGCGCAGTGTATAGCGCATCAGCCCTCAAGTCAGGAGGACCTGAGTTCAAATCTGGTCTTAGACACTTAACATTTCCTAGCTGTGTGACCCTGGGCAAGTCACTTAACCCCAATTGCCTCAGCAAAAAGCAATATATATATATATATATATATATATATATATATATATAGATTAAGAACATACTGTATGTTAGGCACTAAGCTAAGCACTGAGGATTCAAAGAAAAGGCAGAAGAAGGCCCCTATCCTCAAGAAGCTCAAAAACCAAAGAAAAGAAAATATATAAATAGGTGATTAAAAGATGGCTTGAGGGAGCAAGGCTAATATAGAGAGGAATACAACCAGATGGGAAATAAGATGGTTGTCCTTAAATGGAGGATCCAGGAGAAGTTCTCCTTTGTCCAACATCCAATTTCTCCACAAAAAAAGGTGGTGCTGTGGAGGTGTGCTTAACAATTCATTATTAGAGGTAGGGCTTGACCCAACTCTTTGTCACTTTAAGGGTAGCTCTTTGTCCACTCTGTACCACTTACTGCACATATACGGATATGGGTATTGTATCATCCTGGCTTCATTATAAACTCCATGGAATCAGATAATTTGTCATTTCTGCCTATGTTCAAGATGGTAGTTTACATATAGTAAATGCTTAGTAGGTGGTAGTTGATTAAATTTCTCTGTGATTATGTTTTCAAGGAAGTGACTGGAAGAAGTCAGTCTTTCCTCTAACTTTTCTCCCTCCATTAAATAAGCTTGATGCTCCCCTACAGAATGAGGAGACTCAGACATACAAATCAAATATATTGCTATAGGCTGTTCTGAAATTTAATCAAAGTTTAGAATCATCTCTTGTTCTGTAACCTCTGTCATAATCTATTGAATATAAAATTATTTCAGTGTAAGTGTCTCATCTGAGTTAGTCTTATTACTGTGTGTACTTAGTCTTAGTTGCTATGTAATAATATTGGTAACAACTCTCTGGTTCAAGAAATTAAATTACTTTTTCCTAGAAACCAATAAAGAGTAAATTGTCAAAGAATAAACATAAAAATCCATTGAGATCTAATGTTTCTTTTTAAATTCAACTTGCATTTGAGTTTCCAGGAAGGTGTACAATTTCCCAAAACCCATAAACAATTTTAGTTGAGAAAAGGCATCATTTGCATCTTCAGTCACAAAGTTATAGTACTTTAAGATTTGCAAAGCACTTCATACAAATGATTTCTTTTGATCCTTTACCATGGACATTATTCTTTCATTTTACAGAAGAGTCAGTCACTGAGCAAGTATTTATTAAATATTTACTATGTACCAGATACTAAGATACATGGAAAAATAAATATATAGTTCATGATCTCAAGGGATTCAGATTTTCATGAGGAAGACGATTCATACTGATAGTGATTTGTATGTTGTAGCTGCTTAGTATTAAATGTCTCTAGACTATACTTTTCAAAGAAGTAATTGGAGAAAACTATTATTACTTCCCATTTTTCTTCTGTGACCTCTCCCTTGGATTAGCTGGTTCCTCCTACAATCACAATTTTAACAGTCCAAACATATTTTAATTACTCTCCAGTCTCACTATTGACTACACAGCACTTTCTCTGCAATGCCACAAAAAAAAAAATAAAAATAAAAATGTGATGTGCTGGAGTCAATTGTTAAGGCTTGTGAAAGATGATTATTAAAATTTCAGTGTGATCATTTAAACCAAAGAATTGGACAAAAGCTATAAATCAAGAGGTTTGTTTGTTGTGTTGTTTATTGTCTAGATTTAAAAAAGTAATGGAGAAAATATTAATAATACAAAATAAATTGAAAAGCGTGATGCACTTAACAAATTTTTGAGAGACTATTATTAAATACCCTTGCAATAAAAACTCTTCACTGTGGAAAATTACTGGGCTAATTCTCACTTTGGAAGCACCCTAACAATTCAATTTAATTCAATTAATGTTTATTAATAACCTCCTATGAGTCAGACACTGTATTAAGTTTTGGGATCACAAAAAAGCAGCAAAAGACAGTCTCTGCCTTCATTAGATCATAAGTAATGATCTAATGAGGGAAATGGCATGAAAACCAGCATAAACAAATCAAGCTACAAAGAAGATAAATAAGAAATAATTAACATAGAGAAGGCACTGGAAGGAGTCAGGACTTTAGTGTGGCCTTAAAGGAAGCTCAAGAGATCAGGAGACAGAGCAGAAGAGAAAGAATATTCTTCTCATGAGAGACAGTCATAGAAACTGCCCAGAATTGAGAGATGGAGTGTCTTCTTTGTAAACTATCAGAGTCAGTGTTACTGCATCAAAGGATATGTGTCAGAGGGATAATAGGAAACCAGTAGAGTTTATTAAATGTGGAGGAGGGCTAACATGATTAAACTTTCATTTTATGAAAATCATTTTAGAGGCTGAAAGGAGAATGGATTTAGAGAGGGGAAAAGACTTGAAGCAGGCAGACTCACCAACTGATTATTGCAATATACTCTAGCCCTGGAGTATAAGGGTTTACATGAGTGGCAACAGTGTCAGAGAAAGAATTGTGTTTCTGAAGTTGTTGCAAAGGTGAAATCAACCAGCTTGGCAATAGCTTGAATGTAGGGAGTGAGAGATAATGAGGAATCCAGAAAGACCCTTAGGATGCCAGCCAAAAGAATGGGAAGGGTGGTGGTATCCCTATATTAATAGGGAAAGATTGAAAGTTGGTGAGAGAAAGGGAAGGACAGAGGAAGGGAAATGTCAGAGGAGATGGGCTGGAATGCAGTCTCTTGAACAAGTAAAGAAATTAGCTTGGGGGGCAGCTAGGTGGTGCAGTGGTTAGAGCACCAGCCCTGAAGTCAGGAAGACCTGAGTTCAAATCTGGTCTCAGATACTTCCTAGCTGTGTGACCCTGGGCAAGTCACTTAGCCCCAATTGCCTCAGCAAAAAGCAAAAAAAAAAAAAAAAAAAAAAAAAAAAGAAATTAGCTTGGTAAGGAGTAGGGCCACTTTATCATGTGAAATCGGGGTGAAGGAGGGGAAAATGGCAGGAAGCACCTGAGTAACAGATAAGAAGGAAATAAGGCTTCAATTTTTTCTCTAAAATATGACTTAGGATTCTGAGCTGTTCCATAGTCTCTTCTTTTGATTGGATACTTCTTCACAGATTTTCCATTTTAAGGCCTCTGAGACCAATATCTTTTCATTCTTCTACTCTACATTCTAGGCTACTCTACAGACTTCAAATATCTTCCACAATGCCCAAATGCCAAATGTTTTCATTTAACTTTTCTTTTGCTTTACAACTTCCTTTTGTGTGTTGTCTTTCTATTAGAATTAGAGTTTATTCAAGGCAGGGAGTATATTTCTTTCTCTTTGTATTTGTGTTCTGAACTCTGGGAACATTATTTGCCACATGGTAAGTGCTTAAAAAAAGCTTCTTGGCTTGTTGACTTGATATTGATACACAAAAATTAAATATAGTAAAAAATAGAAGACAATTTCAGAGAGGAGGCATTAGCAGTAAAGAAGGAGGGAGTGATTGAGGATGGAGCACCAAGAAAGACCTACTGCTAAAAATAAAAGTCAAACAGAATTTGAAGGAAATCAGAAAAGCTATAGATTTTTAAGTAAAGGGACTGTTTAAGCAAATACAAGTAGTTGGGAAATAAAATAAATTATAGGGCTTTCAAGTAAGCCAGTATAGTGTAAGAATTCTGGAAATCTGGGTGAAATACGATTTTATATTTTATTTTTATTGAGTCATATTTGCTATTTGCTCCTGTAGGTAATAGTGAGACAGGAGTTTATTTGGGGAGGGGCAGGGAGGAACTTGATCACACTTGCACTTCAGAAAAATCACCTGGGCATCCAATGAAGGATGGAAAAGGAGAACTGAGGCAAAGAAATCAATTAGAAGGTTACTGATATAGTTTTGACAGAATGATAAGGACCTCTGCCAAGATGACAATTATGAAACTAGGAATAAAGGGCAGTATATGAGTGATATTTTGAAAATAGAATTTGTTTCAGAGAAATGCAGAGATTTTTCTTTGATCACATGGTACAAAAATACATATAGCCTTATACAATTACATATTTTTTTTGCTATATATCCTAAGCTCTGATCTCAATATATCTCAAGAAATGAGGTAGTGTATGATTATAGATGACTTTCGAAATGACTGGCCTCCAAAATAAGATAAAATTTAGGCATTATAATTGACATTGTACTGGATTATACTGATTCAGGATTAAGTTGTTATACAAAAGGAAAAGCTGGAACATTTTCCACATTATTTAGGCATTTTATGGCCTATTTTACTTAAAAATTTAAAAATAATGAAAACTGAATTGCAGAATCAGCACTTGAAACAATTTTGAAATTAAAAAGTACTCTTTTATGCCTAGATTATGTGGGAAACTATAAACTAAAAAAAAAAAAAAATTAGATTGTCCCAAATACTTATCTTGGTATTTGCAGTCAGGGAGAATGCTGTTTTTCACATGGAAATTTGTGAGTGTTAAACTTCAGTATATGTTACATTAAATATGAATTCCAATTGTATATATGATCTTAATATTAAAAGTCAAATCATCAAAAAATTAATAGAGAACCAGAGAGTGTATTTTTCATTATTACAATTATAAAAATTATTGACCAAATGAGGAATAGATAAAATCTATTTTTATTTAAAATCTATAAAATCTATTTATCATAAAAAATAAAATGAATAGTTTTGATTACATTAAAATTGAACAAATGAATAAGGTGAAGTAAAAAGTAAATAAAACTAACTCAACTAGCATAAGAAAGGAAGCAGTTGATGAGGGCAAAATTAAAATCTTTGTATTAATAATGTTTGATTAAAGTCTGATATTCAAGATATATAGGTTACTAATTTAAATATATAATACCAAAAGTCACAGATCAATGGAAAAGTAATCATATGGTATGAATAAACAGTTCTCCAAAGAATAATTACAAACTATTAATAAAATTGTTTCAAAGTATTAAAAATAGGAATTCAAATTAAAACAATTGTGAATTTTCATCTGATATCCAGTAAATTGTCAACGATGATAAATGATGGGAAGACAATGTTGGAAAATGTTGATTAAACTATGATTAAATTCAACTATCCTGGAAAGCAAATTGGAAGGATGAAAGAATAAATGAAAAAGCATTTATTGTTTGCATATTATGAGCCACACATGCTAACCAATTGGGATACCAAAAAAAAAAAGATTAAGTTTCTAATCTCAAGTGAGTTTAAATTATAATAAAGGTGTTATTCACATAAGGAAGTAAGACTATGACAAAAGGTAAAAAAAACTTCTTGAGGAGGACCCAAACATTAAACATCTATTTAAAATATCCGTTATGTGAGAGGGCAACATCTGGTATCTGTAAATCTATATATAGGTAGTATAATCTGGTAGAATCCACTATTATAAAAGGTATTGATTTTAGAAGATTTAGAGGATTCAAAATATATAACAACAAATAACCAGATCAAAAAAGTATGTGTATGTATATGTGTATGTGTATGTGTTTATATATATGTGTGTGTGTGTGTATGTATATATATTTTAGTAGAAGATATTATATTCATGAATATTCTTTTTTTTTACTTCTTTGTAAATTGTTCTTTGGTTCTCTATTGCTCACCTTATTTATTCTTTCCCCCCCTTTCATTCCCCCATTATCCCCCAAGCAAGCTACAATTAAGAAATGATATATTTATGTATATATAGCTACATAGATATACATACTCACACCCATATACATACATGTCTTTCCTATCTCTGCTAGTTCTTTAATTAAATTGTACTCTATAACTTACCTAGCTTTCACTTAACCCTCCTGCCAATCAAGGATTCCTCCCTTGTCTTCTTCTTTCACCCTTTGCTTCCCCATCTACCCATCCCTCCCCCATTATTTCTTTATAAATTTTAGAGAGTGCTATACTTTTCATGGTATATACATAGTGTTGCCTATTGAAACCATTCCCTATATGAGCAGGTTTTCAGAACTATGAGTCCTCCCCTTTTCTAATGACTCTGTGTCTATTCTTCCTCTGCATCTCATTTGTATAAGCCCTTCACAATTTTTACCTTGACTCTGCCAGTCTTTCTTTGGAGCTACCCTTTTGTTGATGTGAATATTAAATATATTGTATATATTTTCTCATGTAAAATATACAAACAATTTGTCCGTATTTAAACAGTTTGTTCATGTTAAGTTCCTTAAAATCTCTCTCTGTCTCTCTGTCTCTGTCTCTCTGTCTCTGTCTCTCCTCTCTCTGTCTCTTTTCCTGTCATTTTTCAAAAGTCTGGCTTTTTTTTGGGTGGGGGGATACTACTGTCTGTTTAATCGGTCCTCTCTTATCTCTTATCACTCTTTTCTTTTTCTATTATTCTCTTTCTTTCTCATTTTTCTGCTGATTAAGAATAAAGTACATACTCATCTGATAGGTTTATATACATTCTTTTCTTCTTTAACCAATTCTGATAAGAGTGAGATTAAAGTGTTTCCCCTTCATTTTCCCATTCACTTATAAAAGTTCTTCCTTGTGTGACTCTTTTATGTGAAAATAATTGTCCTCATTCCTTCTTTTCCTTCTATGTTCTTTCAATATATCCATCTTTCTCATCCCTTCATATTTTTAGAGCATTCCAACATAATTGATTCATACTTGTATAAACCCTGGCTAGACTTCTAATTACCCTAATAATGATAAAGTTCTTAGGAATTACATGCATCCTTTTTCTATATAGAAATACAAACAATTTAGCCTTAATTTTCCACAATTATGATGCTGCACAAGAAAAAATAAATAAAAAAGAAAAAAAAATGTGAAAGAAAATAAAATACAAGCAAACTACAGCCAAAAAGGTGAAAATGCTATATTGTAATGTATACTCAGTCTCCACAGCCATCTCTAGGTGCAGATGTCTCTCTTCATCACAAGATCATTGGAATTGGCCTGAATTACCTTGCTGTCCTACTATTTCTTTCTACCCTGGAAGCTTGAGATCAGAGTCCTTGATCTTTTATGACTGGACCACATGCACTACTGTCAGCTCTGAAACTACAGTCTAAAACTATGTATGGGCGGTGTGATTGCCAATAAATGTTAAGTCCTATGCCCCATATCAGCTAGGGGCTCCCCATTTTTCTTTCTTACCATTTTTAGCCCCTTACCATATCTATACTGAGAGCTCCCAAAGCTGTTGGGCTGCCCCTATATCTGCTATGAGAGTTGGTATTGCACTATGTATGCACATGGTCATCCCCTGCTTTGTTGTCACAGACTTCTCCTGCCAAACTCCTAAGTTGTCTTGGGCTAAAAAAAAATATTTTAACCTGACATGTTGTTGGTTATGCTGGTTCAAAATTTGGTTGTATATCTTATTTTTAAATTTGTATGGAGGGGAATATTTGGAGAAGATTTCCATTTCTACTCTGTCATCATGACTCTGCCTGTAATTTTTTTTTTAATTCCTACCACATCTTTCCATTAGGATGATAGCTTGCATGTGGTGACTTAAATATTAAAAGTTAGATTTTATTATTCTATAAGAAAGGATCAGCAGCATGATTTCAGAAAGGCCTGAAGAGATTTTCATGAACTGATGATGATAAGTGAAAAGAGTAGAACCAAGAGAACTTTGTACACTACAACAATGAATTTCTGTGATGATCAACCATGATGGATTGGGATCTTTTCTTTTTTTTTATTAATACTTTTTATTTGCAAAACATATGTATGGGTAATTCATAAACATTAACCCTTACAAAGCTTTCTGTTACAAATTTTTCCCCCCTACTCCCCACCCCTCCCCTAGATGGCAGGATATCCAATACATGTTAATTATATTAAAATACTTAAGAAATCGAATATATGTATACTTATTTCCACACATCATTTTTGCACAGGAGAAATCGTATCTACAAGAAAGAATAATCAGAATATATGTATACTTATTTCCACACATCATTTTTGTACAGGAGAAATCGTATCTACAAGAAAGAATAATCAGATAAAGGAAATGCAATACAAGCAAACATCAATAGAAAGCATGAAAATGATATGTTGCGGTCCACATTTCACATCCCTCTCTCTGGGTGTATATGGCTTTCTTCACTGAACAATTGGAACTGGTTTGAAGCATTTCATTGTTGAAGAGAGTCATGTCCATCAAAACTGATCATCATATAGTCTTGTTGTTGCCGTGAAAAATGATCTCCTGGTTCTGCTCACTTCACTCAGCATCAGTTGATGCAAGTCTCTCCAGGCCTCTCTGAAATTGTCCTGCTGGTCGTTTCTCACAGAACAATAATATTCCATAACATTCATATACCATAATTTATTCAGCCATTCTCCAATTGATGGGCATCCATTCAGTTTCCAGTTTCTAGCCACTACAAAAAGAGCTGCCACAAACATTCTTGCACATGTGGGCCCTTTCCTTCCTTTAAGATGTCTTTGGGATATAAGCCCAATAGAAACACTGCTGGGTCAAAGGGTATGCACAGTTTGATAACTTTTTGAGCATAGTTCCAAATTGCTCTCCAGAATGGTTGGATATATTCACAGTTCCAAAATGCATCAGTGTCCCAGCCTTCCCACATCCCCTCCAACACCTGTCATTATCCTTTCCTGTCATTTTAGCTAATCTGACAGGTGTGTAGTGGTACCTCAGAGTTGTCTTAATTTGCATTTCTCTGATCAATAATGATTTGGAGCAACTGGATTGGGATCTTTTCAACAATAAGATGATTCAGGCTAGTTCCAATAGACTTTTTGAAGGAGAGAGCCATTTGCATCCAGAAACAGGACTATGGGGACTGAATGTGGATCACAATATAGTATTTTCACCTTTTTGTTGTTTGCTTGCTTTTTTTCCCCCCTTTTTTCCTTTTTGATGTAATTTTTCTTGTGTGGCATGATAAATGTGGAAATATGTTTAAAATTGCACATGTAAGCTACATTAGATTATTTATTGTTTAGGGTAGGGGTGGGAGGAAGGAAGGGAGAAAAATTTGGAACACAAGGTTTTGCAAGGATGAATGTTGAAAACTATCTTTGCATGTATTTTGAGAATAAAAAGCTATTATTAAAATTTTTAAATAAAAAGTTATATATATAGGTTAATGTTATTAATTCTCTGTGAGTTACATTTTTTCAGTATGATTTATTTCCAATTTCAAGGACTTTTAGTTGTTGAAATTCTAGCAAATGTAAGACTGAGAGAAAGAGCTATATGATTCAGTCTTGGACAATAAACCCACATGTAAAACATGCTAATTACTCTTCTCTTTGTTTCTCCTTCTATCTCTACTTTAGCTTCATGGGATCAAACTAGTCATTAGCCTGACCACTATAATATCTACTTTCCCAGGGGAAAACAAAACAAAATAACAACAAAAAACTTCTTCAAATGTCTATGACATGAGTGTTGTAGTCTTCTTTAATCATAGCAACTTCAAATATTTCCCAAGCAATCAGTGTTTGTAAGATTTTTGTGGGTCTGTTCAAACTGAATTCCTAGCGCTCACTCATGTTACCCAGAATTATGTGAGTAAATTGTAAAGGTTTTAGGAATAATAAGCCACCCAGGATTTTATAAAGGGCTTCCATGTTCAGTATATTGCCTTAGGCAAATTGGTGTGTCATCACTATACTAGAAATTAAGCTCTGTCTGTTGACAACAATTACTTGTGTAATTTGCTAAATCCCAGACTAGAATTTTGAAACAATGACCATGATTAAAGACAGCACTGTGGAAACATTGGGCTTCATGAAATGCTGCATGTACACTTACAAGAATGATAGACTTCTTCCTTTGGAGAAATAGGATGAGAAAATCAGAGAGAAGAGTTGTTAAACTCAAAAGTATGCTTCTTGCATGAATGATTAATTTTATCATTTTCATAGAACGTTCTATGTTTTTATATCTGAACCTTTGCAGTGAAGGTACAATCTGCTTCAAATAAAATATTTCTATACTTAACCATGTTCCCATTCTAGGTCCATGGATTGCTTTTCTATTTAATCAAGGTCCTGATTTTCACATTTTAAAATACCAGAATACTATCACGCTTGTTTCTCACTCCTGAATCAATAGATGAAGAAGAAAAAAAATAAAATAAAATGTTTACAAGCTTTTCATATTGAGTCCGGAGGGGCTAATTTTCAAGAACTGAAATCTCTGGAAAATAGTTGTTTAAAAAAAATAATCTAGGATGATTTTTGTAATGTGCAGCCCATCTCACTGATTGGTAACAATTCCCCCCTTTTAGTAAAAAGACCATGCAGTTTCATAATTTTTAAAGCTCATACCTAATTGATCTAATTTTCATTTTGCTTCTTCAAATAGTAAGCACAGAATTTTGTGCATCAGCATTCTGGAATCCCCAGTGCAAATTACAGCGGCTATAATATATTCACTTTAATAAACATTTGGTTGTTTCTGTTCCAGATCCAAAAATGCTACCAGGCTGTCTGTAAAATGATCCTAATCTATTGCATTTGAGATATCTTTTTGAAGACAGCCTAGTATTGGAAATTCCATACGGAAACAATCTTTATTTTTCATTGGCCTCATATGTTGTGTGTCTAGCTAAATGCATTTCACATAAATATATACATTTTTAAAGTACGTGACAGTATTACAAAATTGACAACTTTCATGAGCTTCAAAATGTGAAGTATAGACTATTATAGAAGTAGTTAAATATTATTCATTCTTCAATTCAAATTTAATTTTATGTTGTTAAACATTATGTTTAAGAGCAACCATGAAAGCGACTTTTTTTTTTTCAATTTACATGGCTCAAATATTTGGGTGTAGTTTCAATAAACAAAAGAATGGACAAAAATTTTATCTATTTTTTTCTTGTATGGACTGTTTCTTTTATTTAATTGTGGCTTTTAACAGGTTCTATATTGCTTGGGAGTTTAATGCTATCTACACAAAATCATAGAAATATCTGGAGTACTTAATCATCTGACATAACCATCATTTTACAATTAGGATGCTTTGCAAAATATTATCTACAATGTTGAACATCCTTCGGATGAAGTCTCTTCAGGCCCTGGATGACCAGTCCAATTACTTAGAACATTAATATATTTATGTAAAACAGGCATTGTGAATAAACTATTAATTAGGGACAGAATAGAAAAGAATGATGAGACAAGGCTGGATGAATTTAGAAAATTGCATCATAATTTCAGCAACTTCAAATTTCTCCATGGTACAAACTCCTATCTTTTCAACACAAATCTTTGGTAATGGTGAATAGTTGCAAATTTAAAAACAACAGAGTCTCTGAGCACTCAAAGTGTTAGGTGCTCCAAAAGACAATGAAAAGATGTGTGTTGGATCCAATCAGGGTATATAGCCTATGTCTAATAATGAGTTAAGTTCAAGAAATGAAAGGGAATATCAAGGATACAACATATGATAGGAAATGGAAAGAACAAGAGTTGGTCAGAATACTCTGCTCTTATAGTGTAAAAATAGCTAGTTAAGATTTCTAGTATGTTGGGTGAATTTTTCCATGGAGGATTTATGGAAGAATATCCACACAAATTATATAGGGAAAAAATGGCATAGGTAGAATCATAGAGTACCTCCATTTTTTTTTCTTTTGCTCAGTTCTAAACCATACGTGATATGGCTTCTAACTCAGCCAAAAAAGCTCTTTCCAAATCTTAGTGATATCTTAACTGCCAAATTTAATGGCTTCTTCTCAACTCTCATTTTCTTCTGCAGGATTTGATACTATGTATCACCTTTTTAAAATATAATCTCTTATCTCTAGGTTTTCATTACTTCTCTCTGTAGGCTCTCCTCTTGTCTGTGATTCTTAGTCTCTTTTGTTCATTCTTGATGCATATCATGCCTACTAATCATGGGTAACCCTCATTGCTTTGTTTCACTTATTCCAGGCCTTTTTTCTTTTTGTTTCATACTTACTGATCTTGTCAGCTCTCATGGTTTCAGTTATTATTTCCATAGAGGTGAATCCCAATCCTAACTTTTCTGTTGTACTACAGTGATACATTTCTCACTGGCTCTTGAATATCTCAAATTAGATAATCCCATAGGCATCACAAACTTAACATGTCTGAAAGAGAATTCCTTATGTTGCCCTTTTCCCTCAGAACCCAATTCCTTCCAGACTTAAGGATACTATCATTCTCTCATTCACTTATATTCACAACATCAGGTGATCCTTCACTCCTCATTCTCACTAATCTTAAATTCTTATTTCATTGCCAAAAAGTGTAATTTGCTCTTTTATATCTATTATATATATGTCCTTTCCTCTGTACTGAGATATAACCTTGATTCATGTGCTTATTACTCCTCACCTAGACTAATATAATATTCTCATAATTGGTCAATTTGCTTTGTTCTCTTTCCACTTCAATGTATTTTCTACTCAGCCACCATGGTAATGTTTCTGAAATATGAGAATACCCATATCATTCCCCTTGGGAAAAGAACTCCAGAAACTCCCTGTTATTTCTAGATTAAATTATAAATTTTTCTATTTGACACTTTAGATCTCTTAGTAACTTGTTTGCTTTAATCCTAGTATTTTTGCATCCTTGAATTTCCTGATACATGAACTTTCTGGCTTGCTTACTGTTCCTTAGACCAGCTACTACATCTCTTATTTTTGTGACTTTTCACTAATTTTCCTCCATGCTTGCAGTGTTTTGCCCTTTCACTTTTATCTCAGAGACTCACTGGATTCCTTCAAGTTTTCTCTCAGATCCTACCTTCTAAAGGAAGTCTTTCCAGGAGTCCCCAATACTCATCTTTCAGTTCTTTGCTCTTTCACATTACTTTCTTTATTCTTTATATAACTTATATGTTCCAATTTGATTATTTTTTGCTTTTCCATTAGAATATATGCTCCTTGAAATTTAGTTAGTTATTTCCCCCCTTTCTTTTTGCTTTCCCAGTACTTAGCACAGTGCTTGACTGACTGATTGATCTTAGAAGTTGTTCTGTTTTAGCCTAAAACTTTTAAATTTTTCAGTTAACAAAAGAAGAGATTTATGCGGTCATAGTATTATTCATGGAAGCTACCCTAAGTTGATTCAGCAGAACAAAGCTCCCTTACTTGAATTACTATACATATCTACCAGTTGAACATTAGAGAACCTGGAACAGCCCAGGAGTACTTGTATTCAGGTGTTATTGAGAAAATGAAGTCAAGAGGTTTAATAATTATTCCTTTAAGCCAATTAAAATGATTTTGGTACTTTTAAAGAAAAAAAAACTGTTCTAACTGATTTCTGGCAAAGTTTAAAATATTATCCTTACACAGAGATCATCCAGTTGAACCCTCTCATTTTACACACGAGGTAAGTGGATCCCAAGGAGATTAGGTGACTTGCCTAATGCCACACAGGTTAAGTAGGTGGCAGACAGATTGTTTGAACCCAGATGCTCCAACTCTAAATCTTTTGCTTTTTCTACTGCACCACACTACATATACTAAAACATAAAGCTTATAGTACCCTTTGATTCCTGGGTGATCTTTCATCCAATAATAGACAGTCAACTCTGCTTGGGCTCTGTAATAAAATGGACCGGATTCAAAGTAAATTAATATCTGAACCAATAAAAGGAATATCCAAATCAATGAAATCTTAGTTTAATTGTATTGTGTTACAATAATAAACTAATATTGAACCTATACAAACAGATTTGTGAAAGCAAAGTCTTAAAATGTTTCAGCCTAGCATGGAGTACCTAGTAATTGTTTTGATGATATATATATATATATATATAAAACAATGACTTATATTAATTTTGCTCTGTGTCCATGAATATTTAATAATCTTGCTGATTGCTTTACTTGGAATATACTCCTTCTTCATCTATACTTTCTAGCTTGACTGACTTCCTTCTAATCCCCACTGAAATTCTATCTTCTTTGAGTTTTTTCTGAACTCCCAAAATATTACTGCTTTTCTTTTATTGATCATCTCTAAATCATATATATACATATATATGCACATATATATACATATGCATATATATGTATGTATACATATATAAGATATGATTGCTTTGTTGTATACCCCTGTCACCCAACAGAGTGCCTCATAACTATGTACTTAATAAAGCTTGTTGATGATGGACTGGTGTAGTTGCCTATTGGAATTGTATGAGAAAATCCCTGCATAAATCAAGAGGATTTTTTAAAATATTATTAAAATTTATTAGTTTAATATAATTTCCTTTTTAAATTTTGAGTTCTATTATTCTCTTTCTCACAAAATGAAGAGGCAAATAATGTTATATCAGTTATACAGGTAAATTTCTACAAAGCATTTCCATTTTAATCATATTTCATGAAAAATAAAGTGAGAAAATTATGCTTCAATTTGCACTCAGAATTCATGACTGGCCTTTCTGGAGATGGATAGTATTATTTTTATCATTAGTCCTTTGGAGCTGTCTTGGATTACTGTATTGATCAGATCTGCCAAGTTTTACACAGTGGATCATCAGCATTGCTTTTACTGAATACAATGATCTGGTTCTTACTTTGCCTCAATTTGCTTAGTTCTTGCAATGGTTTTTTGTTTGTTTGTTTGTTTTTTGTTTTGTTTTGTTTTGTTTTTTTGTTTTGTTTTGCTTTTTAATACAGCATTTCTTATAGTAAAATAGTATTAAATCACAGTCATATGTTATAACTTCTTTAGTCATTAACTAACTTATTGATGCGCCTCCTTTGATTTCTCATTCTTGGCTATCACAAAAGGAGATTCTATAAATATTTTTTTGTATGAATAGACCCTTTTTCTTTGATCTCTTTGGAACACAAACCCATTGCTGGGTCAAAGGATATATAAAGTTTATTTCCCTTTTCTGTCTACTTCCAAATTTTTCTCCACAAGAGTTCACTCTTCCACCAACAATTCATTAGTGTCCCTATCTTCCCTCTTACAATATTTGTCAATTTTGATGGGCATGAGATGGTGTCTCAGAATTCTTTTAATTTGCCTTTCTCTAATAAATAATTAGTTGTTGTTATTAATATCCTCTGGCATTTGGAATTTCTTTTAGGTGTGAAGTGGTACATCAGAATTATTTTTATTCTCCTTTCTCTAACCAATACTGAACTAGAACATTTTTTCATATGTCTGCATATGGTTATAATGTCTTCTGAAATAAAGCCTGTTTGTCTCCTTTGACCTTTTGTCAATTGAGGAATAGCTCTTATTTTCATGAATTTGAATCAGTTCTATGTTCAGCATATATTTCATAAATGAAGTCTTTATCAGAGAAATCTCCCATAAAATTTTTGACATTTTTTCATTGTCTATGATATGGTTTAGTGAAATTTAATATCCCTGATTGTTTTTAATTAGATTAGTTTAGTAGATGCATATTAGATTCTGCTCCAATGCTTTACTTTAATTCCATGTGTGTCTTTCTGTTTCAAGAGTGTCCTTTAAATGTATTGTTGGAATTAGGTTTCTAACACATTCTACTATCCACTTCTATTTTATAGGTGAGCTCATCCCATGGACCTTACAAGTGGTGATTATTCTGTATTTCCCTCCATTCTTTCTTCATCTGTTTCTTCTTCCTTTCTTTTTATACTGTTGTTCCTCAAAAGACTATTTTGCTTCTAACTACAGCTTCCCTTAATCTGTCTCCCTTTTCTTGACACCCCTCTTTCTTTTATCTCCTTTCCCTTTTATCTCCCCATTGAGTTAATTATATTTCTATAAACAACTGAGAGTGTATGAATCTGCTTGTATATCTATCTAGCTACTTTCCTCTTTGAACCAATTCTAATGAATGTGAGGTTCAAATATTATCCATCTCCTTCATTTTCCCCTCCACTGTTAAGGTTCTTCATTGCCTCCCTCTTTATTATGAGAAAAATTTTGCCATTATGTCTCTCCCTTCTCACTTCAAGTGCATTCCTTCATCTTTTTTAGATTATACCAACATAGTTGATTTATATCCATAACCTTTGTCTACATAAACTCTTTTATTTGCAGTACTAGTGATAAATTTCTTAGCAATTGCACGTATCATCCTCTTTCATATTTACAAGGTTTTATGCTTCTCTTGACTATTGTGTAAAAATATAAGAATTTTAATTCAGCTGTGATCTTTTCACCAATCCCTGAAAATCCTCTGTTTCATTGAATATCCATTTTTTCCCCTGAAAAATTAATACTCACTTTTCCTGGATAGGTTATTGATTATAATCCTTTCTCCTTTGCCTTCCAGAATATCACATTCCAAACACTCCTCTACTTCAACATGGAACTTGCTAAATTTTGTGTAATCCTGATTATGGTTTTATGTTATTTGATTGATTTGATTCTTACTTCTTTTAATATTTTGTCCTTGACTCAGAAGTTCTATAATATTCCTGAGAGTTTCCATTTGGAACCTCTTTCAAGAGGTCATTGGTGGATTCTTTCAATTTGCATTTTGCCTTCTGAATCTAATATCTCTGAACAGTTTTCCTCAATAACTTTTTGAAATTTGACATCTAGGTTCTTTCTTTGATTGGTTTTCAGAGAGTCCAATAATTATTAAATTGTATCTCCTTGATCTATTTTCCAGGTCAGTTGTTTTTTCAGTGAGATATTTCACATTTTCACCTTCATTTTTTTCATTCTTTTGACTTTGTTTCATTGTTTCTTGATATCTCATAGAGTTATTATCTTCCCAATTCTAATTTTTAAAGTATTATTTTCTTCAGGGAATGTTTATGCTTTTTTTTTTTCCATTTGGGCTATTTCACTTTAAAAGAAGTTTTTTTCTTCAGTGAATTTTTCAATCTCTTTTACCATTTGGACAAGTCTATTTTTAAGGTGTTATTTTCTTCTGCAATTTTGGTATCTCTTTTACGAAGATATTTATTGTCTTTTCTTTTTTTCTTTTTTTGGTATTGCTTTCATTTTCTTTCCCAAATTTTCTTCCACTTCCCTTCTAGGAATTCTTATTGGGTTTGAGTCCAGTTAGCATTTTCTTGAATTTTTGCAAGTATTTTCATATTGTTGGCTTTTGAGATGTCTTAATCTTCCCTGCCATTATAACTTTTTCTATAAAATTCTTTTTTTCTTGTTTTTTCATTTTCCAAATCTCCAAATGTCTTGATTTTGATTTTATATTAAAGTTGAATTTCAATTATTTTTGGAAGAAGAAGCCCAGACCCACCTACAGGCTTTTTGATGATACTATTTTTAGAGCTAGTTTTAGATGTCTGCAAGTTTTCGGTAGTTTCAGGGTGGTATGATCTTGGGACAGATATAGTCATTTCTTTCATTGTTCAGAAAATGCTTCTGCTTTCCTGCAGTCACAAGTATTATTGTTCTCCTTGCCTTGGAACTGGAATTAGTACCCTTTTTTTCCTTGTGACCACACACAGTTCCCTGGGATCATGACTGAGAACTATATTTGAGTAGTAGAATTGCCATTTATTTACAACTATAACAAGTGCCACCTAAGGGTCACTTGTAATTTCCTTCTCACCAATTATCTAACTCCCTTACCATCTCTCAATTGAGCGTTCACTAAGCCACAATTGCTACTACCTATTGCTGCTGCCTGTGGGCTCTGAACATGCTTCCACCTCTGTGCCACAAACTTCTCCTGAGACCCACTAAGTTTTTGTAGTCCAGAAAACTATTTCACCATGCATAATCTTTTCTTGTCTTTGCTACCCAAAATTTGGCCTGATGAGTTATTTTAAAGTTGTTTGGAGGAGAAATGTTGAGAGACTTTAGTTGAGTTGCCCCTTGTTTACCATATTAGATCCTGAGTCTTAGGAAAAATTTTAATATGTCAGTAATTAATATGATCTTTAACCTTTTGAGTCTTAAGCTGAATGTATTTGGGTAGTATTTGATATAGCTTACATGACCTTGACTTTTCCATTTTTAAAAAAGTCCACTCTACAAATATCATAGCAAGTTCCACAAAAAGCAAAATAGTGATGGTAGTTTAGAAATTAAGAGGTCCCTGAGGTATAGAATTATTTGTTGATTAAAACACTGATTATTTGATTTTATTCTGTCTTTTCATATTTATTATAATATTGGTATGTATGGGAGAAGTCTATATCAGTTAAAAATGTTATTAAGACCCTTTTTTTTCCTTAGAGAGAAAAGGCATGCATGACTCACAATCTGTGACCCATGTCCTTTTTTTTACTTTCAACACCCTGGAATGACACTGTACATGTCAAAATTAAAGAACATTACATGATCTTATTTTAAGTATGAGAAAGTTGTTTTATTTATTGGAAAATTAAAGTGAACTTATAATGGTACTTGTAGAAAAGAAACATTCAAACACTCTGGAGCTTTTTTTTTTTTGAATTTTGATATGTAAAATGTGTTTAATCAATCACACTCTGTTAGTCATTATATTACATAGGAAAGTCCATTAAAAAACACAAGTTTAAAGTACAATTTTTCTTTTTTTTAATCAATCTGTCACTAAAGATTTGGGAAATATTCCATCTGAACTGCTTTTCCAGCCCATTAGCAGCTTAAATTCTAAAGGGAATAAATGGATTTAGTGACTGATAAAATTGGCTCCAACTTTTCAACTGTTATGAATAATAATAAAAAAGTTCAGTTCCTTTTTCATAGACTTATGTTTTAGTTATGTTTCAATTTCTTTCCTTCTGTTAGACAAAACTATAGTCACTTCTTAATTATTCATCCTAATGGAGAAGAGCAAAAGTATTACTAAACTAATATAGAACCCAATCCCACAAGTATGTATATTTGGTCTAGAAGGAAGATATTTATATGTAAGAATGAGCTTTTCTGGTTCATGAATTTGCAAGATGTATGTATACCATTAAAACATTGATGATTATGTAGTAAATTTGGTATAACATGCCTTTTCAAAATCTAAGTTATTTTATTCGACTTTCAAAACTTTCATTTCTTTTCTTCCTTCTCTTTTTTTCCCTTCTTTTCTTTTCCTTGCTAACTCCCTTATCATACTTGAGATTGCCACTGCATTCTGCTGTTCTGATTGGTGACTTGCTACTTCAGAAGTCTCAAGCATATTTCATTTTACTCAACTTTCTAAAGTCCTTTATCCCTCTCTAGTTCACTTTCTTTACCTCTCACATCTACTATCACATCTACTATTCTTCTATAACCATCGTATTTGAATCTTCTTTTTCCTCATTAGAATGTATGATCCTTGAAAGTTAGGAGTGAATTTCTTGCTTGTATTGGTATCAGAACTTCTTACCATAATACCCAGAACATGTAAGAATTTAATAAATGTTATTTCTCTCTAGCTATCTTTCTCACCGTCTATATATCCATCCAACTGTCCAACCATCCATCCATCTATCCATCATCTTTTTAATTAACACTTCAAACAAAGTGTCATTAGGTCATCAAATAGGATGATAGTCTTATGATATGAAGTGAAGTTAGAGATATGAAGTAGAACTAAAAAAACTATGTAATTATTTGAATCTGGGGGATAAGTCAAAGGTAACTATTAAGCTGTCAATTGAAGCTTTGATTTTGAGTAACTGTGAGGATGGTGGTATCATCAAAAGAAATTAAAAAAAAGTAGGGGGAGAAGAAAATTTTAATGAATTCAGTTTCTAATGTCATCAGTTTGAGGTTTGATAAGTCACTATTCTCTTTTATTTTACACTGTGGGAAATACTCCTCCCTGAACATCCATGCTCTACATCTACTACCTTCCCCATTAGAATGTAAACTACTGGGGGGGGGGATAATTTTGCTTGTATTTGCATCCCTTACATTTTACAGGATGCTTGGAAAATACTCCAATATATTCGCCAAGAAAACCCTGTGGAAAGCATATTATGGTCTATGAGGGTCAAAAGAATCAGAAACAACAGAACAAGAAAAATAATCACATTTTTGGAGTGGGATTAGGCTTTGAGTAATGTGACAAAGGACTTTAAGAAAATACCCTCATATTTAACTAAGAATTCTTCTAAAATTATGGTTTTTGACTACTTATACAAACTAATGCTAGGTGAGTGACTTACACAAACTAAAGCAGAATCAGGAATATATTGTACACAATAATAGCAAGAATGTGCAATGATCAACTATGAAAGACTTGATTCTTCTCAGCGGGTCAGTGATCCAAGCAAGACAATCTCAAAAGACTTTGAATAGAAAATACTATCTGAATCCAGAAAAAGAACTATGGAGATTGAATGTAAATCAACATGTTACATTCACTTCTTTTTTTCTTTTTTTCTCTTCAATGGTTTTCCCCTTTTGTTCTTATTTTTCCCTCCTTTTCTGATTTTTCCTTCCCAACATGATTCATTAAGCAATGTATATAAAAAACAAATAAATTTGAATATTAAAAAATTAGAAAATAAAATTGTTTTTCTGCTTGTTCCATGCATATTGCTACTCTCCAATTAAAAAATAGCATAATAGTGCTTAAATTGAATGTCAAGTACATATGCTATTAATTTGACTTTCTCCTTCACTACTTAGTGAATCATGTGTGCATCTGTATTTGCTAATTATTTTATTTTAAATTTATTTTATTTTTAGTATATATTTATTTTAAAATATTATTTTATTTTTAATTTGACAAAGCAATATTAATAATAACCAGCATTCATATTGAATTTTAAGAATTTCAAATTATTTTACATATATTTTCCCATTTGATTCTCACCAGAACTTTCTGAACTAGATTATATTATTATCTCCATTCTACAGATTGAAGAAACTGAGGCTAAAATACTTGCTCAGGACCACAAAACTGGAAAGTGACTGAGGCAGGCTTTCTATTAAGTCAAACAACTTTGACTTTTAGTCAAACAACATTGTGCCTATAGAGACATTTAATACATAAAGAGCCATGTTAAGATTGACCCAAACTTGACTTTTGTCAACAATGATTCAGGGAAATTCCAGTCCTGATGGAAGGTGCTATCTTCATCCCAAGAGAGAGCTGTGGAGGCTGCTATATACTAAAATAGTACTACTCTCAAGGAGTTAAGAGATTTAGGCCCTACTTCTCTCTCTGCCATTTTTGTTGTTCTCTCATTTCAATGGTATCCAACTCTCCCCAACCCCATTTGGGGTTTTCTTGGCAAAAATACTGAGCACTTTGCCATTTCCTTCTCCAAATTATATGACAGAATAGGAAGCTGAAGCAAATGGCTTAAGTAACTGGCTTAGACTCCCATAGCTAGTAAGTGTCTGAGCCAAGGTTTGCTCTCAGGTCTTCCTGACTCCAGACCCAGCATGCCTAGTTGCCCTTCTGTTTACCTTAATCTCTGCTACTGTAGAGTTGTATTATCTCAAGCAAATCACTTAACTTCTGTCACCTTTTGCTTCAAATAGAAAGATTACTTGGACTAGATTTTTTTAAAAAATATCTATCTATCTATATGTTTATTTTTCTAGATTTATTGCTTCCTATTTAAAATTTCAATATTTTTATTTGGGACAAACACACCTAATCATGGTCCCTTTGGTGTCTAATATAATTAATGCCACAATGACATTTCTTCAATAACAATATGTTGAAATTAACCTACCATGAAGCTTGGTTAGCTTGTATTAATACATAATTTGTACAGTATTTTGTAATTATACTTATAATCCAAACATAATTTCAGTTCGAAATTTTCATATCTTTGGAAAACCTACTTCTTCTGAAATGAATGTTAATATTGTGCATTGTTCGGTAAAAGCAAATGACAACAATCATATTCATTTCAAGGGAATAAATACCTCAAAAGAGAATAAAATTCTACACTCTATTTTTATAAATCTATAAAGTATTCATTCAGTTGTGCTTCTGATCACACAATTTCTGAAAGCTGGATTTGATTCTCAACCCTATTTGAAGCTTACCAACAGAATATATCTAGCTACTTGGCACCAAGATCTGGTGAGGGGGAAGGGATTTATAAATACATCTCCCATTACTTTTAATAGGAGCTACA
This sequence comes from Myrmecobius fasciatus, assembly GCA_023553655.1. NCBI lineage: Eukaryota > Metazoa > Chordata > Mammalia > Dasyuromorphia > Myrmecobiidae > Myrmecobius > Myrmecobius fasciatus. The sequence continues at coordinate 141,565 of JAJPUD010004210.1, forward strand.
AATACTCATCTAGAGAACAAAGGACCCTACAGTATTTATTTTATGATCTGGTACAGATGTAGTTTTCAAGAGCTATTTCAAAGCCCTAATATTTGGGGGAGGGGTTCATCTCAAAAGTCTCCACTTTTAAGTTACCAAGTCTGCATTTTCATTTGTAATTTAATAGCTCAAGATTTGTGCCTAATAGAGGCCTATTTTAATGGTAGAAAATTATGAATATGGAATGCATATGATAGAAAGAATTTTCAAAACAGTAGACAGGTTAGAAGAAAAATATGCTTCCTTAGGCACTTAATAATTTCTTTAAAGCTTTGTCTAATTTTTATAAAGCACTTTACAAAGTACTTTCCCCCACAATAACCCCAGAAGAGAGGAAATGAATTTGTTATTAGCTCTATTTTTCAGGCAAGAAAACTACGTATAGAAAGGATTCTCTTTGGGTACAAAAGTAAGTGTCCCAAAACTGAAACTTGAATCCAGAGCTTTCTTATTATCTTTTTCCACTATAACATAAGCAATACAAAATGTTAGACAGAATTTAGGTATAGGATGCTAAATACAATTCAGAAAGTGGTTCATTTGGTCACTTTATGTTTTACTTTATAATTGTATTTCACAAAATTTATAATTATATATTTTACTTTACAATTTTATTTGAAGTATTTGAATTACTTTAATAATTCTTCAAAAAAATTAAAAAATTCAGATTTTTGTTGAATGTTATATGCTATATTTGAGTCAAGATGTATATTTGCAACAAAATATTTGAGTATATGGGTATTTGTGTATGTGATCTATTTTTGTGGACAAAACAAAACTAAGCACTCAATTAAAAACATTTATTAAGCACCTACTATGTGCCTACAGGACATCTAGATGGTGCAAAGCATAGAGTGTTGGACCTGGAATCAGGAAGACCCATTTTCTTCAGTTCAAATCTGGCCTCAGACACTTACTGTATGACCCTCAAATAAGTCACTTAACCCTTTTTGTCTCACTTACCTCATCTACAAAATGAGCTGGAAAAAGAAATGGCAAACCACTTGAGATTTTTTTTTAATCAAGAAAATCCCAAATGGAATTACAAAGAGGTAGACACAACTAAAATGACTGAACAACAACACATGCCTAAAACTATACTATCAAGTTATTAACATTCTATCAGGGGAGAATAATATATGTACAAAAAATTATATATGAAACATATAAAGAAAAGAATGCAACAATCCATAGCAGCAGTTTTCAAAGTATCTTTTTGTCATGGATGCCAAAAACCTTTTCAGAGGATACATGAGGTCAACACTATTTTCAAAATATTACAAAAATGTTTTCCTTGTTGATTGAGTAAATATTGAAAGTCTTTGGGGGAGCTCCTCAATAATATTTAAGAGTATAAAAGAGTCTTAGGGCCCAAAATTTGAGAACTGTCTGTCTACACAGTTATATGGGTAAAATGGATTTCGAACTGGTTGAATCAATAGGTAATGCAAGGAGTGAAGCTAGGTTGATATCAAGTGGAATAAGGATGCTGATGAAATGTCCCACAGGCTCTTCTTGATTCTCTCTCTTTTTTTTCCCTGAGGAAATTGGGGTTAAGTGACTTGCCCAGGGTCACACAGCTAGGAAGCCAGAGGCTCTTCTTCAATTCTTTCCTCTTCAATATTTTTTTTCAGTTTCTTAGACACAAGAGTAGCAAGCATGTTTACCAAACTGGCAGATGGTGTGAAGCTAGTAGCAATATCTAACATGTGGACTGGAAAAAACTGGAACCTTTTATACAAGTCATCTCCTTTAAACTCTTTTTCTCTTAATGGATCAATTCAAATTCTCTTCCAAGTGTATTTCATATCCTTTCCTGAATGTTTGGAGAAGTCATAAGTTCATAGAATTAGTTTAGAAGGCATCCCAAGGTCATCTAGTCAAAACCCCTAAAGTTACATACGAAGAACTTGAGACAGGACTTTCTGGGCCTTTGAGCCCATTTATTTATTCTCTTTATCTTCTTCCCCTTTGACTTCCTTGTATATCTTTTTTCAACTAACACCTCTCTACTTCAACTTTGCGCACTAAGTTCAATTTTTTAGCTGATTGACTATAATTATCCTTAAATGCCAAACTGATCAAATTGTGAGGCATATGAAAAATTTGTCTTATACCAGGGCAGCACTCAGAAGAAAAGTGTTAATTTTTTTCCAATTCAAATGATTAAAAAATTATTAAACACCTATTATGCACAAATGTTACTTATCCTTTTGGGATATTTTGGTTTACCTAACATCAAGTAGATGAGGTTTGAATAGCTGGATTATGGTAGCAACAAAATAGAGAAGTCTCCTAAAAGTTGCAGGTGATGATTGTGAAGATAATTGATTGAGTTACTGAGACATCTACAAACAAAAGTATCCAATTGTGGCCATTCTATGTAGTCATCAAGCTTCAGATCTTCTGTTGGTTTTGCTGCTTCCCCATACTCTACTCTACAATTCTTGGAGAACTTAATCCTTTCTACTTTGAAACTCATATTCTGGGACTAAATTGCTTTATCTGAGACAAAATAATTGCAAATTCACCACTTTGTCTAACTGGTCCTCAATTCAGACCATGCTTCATAGCCCCTTCAGTCATTTAACCTAGCCATCTTCCCACTGACCATTCCACTACACACATATTTTCTTCCTTTATCTCTTGTTCTATAATCAGGGATGAAAGTAGAATTCTTAATGTTTTTGAAAAGGACATGTTAATTTGAGCTGCCTTATAAATAAATTCACCATCCCTATGATTCCCTAGATTTAAAAAAGTCCCTTTTCTGCATATCCCTCTACTATGTTATTTGTATCTTCCTTTCAAATATAAGCTCCTTTAGAACAGGGAGAAACTATCTCACTCTTATTTTTATATACTTTGTGCTGGCTTGTAATAAATACTTAAAAATGTCTTTTCATTCAACCATCCTTTCATTCACATCATTATAAGTTTGAAATTAATGAATAGAGCTGAACATAAATGACTATCCATCTAGGACTACATGATTGCTTTCCTCAGTTTTTTTTCATATTTTAATGGATCTGTGACCTCATTTAAGTGAATATTCCCTCAGTCAGTAAAGATTGCAACACTTCCACATTTTTCATTTTATTTGATTTTGTTCATTGTTATTCCACAGAAGACCTACCCATGCAGGGGGTGGGGGGATGGAGGAGAGAGGAGGCTTTCCTGTAGCTATGCTTACATAACAAATATGCATGTCCTACTTGGCAATCATAATGCATACTCGATGTGTTTCCTATCTCTTGGCTATCATGTTGAATTCTGGGATAATGGAGACATTTAAATGGTTCAACTAGAATTTTCTACCAGCTGGTGAAATCTGTTCAGAAAACAAAAACAAAAACAAAACAAAACAAACAAAAAAAAAAAAAAAAACAGAGACATTACTATTTGACCTATCCAAGTATTTCTTTTAATTTAATTTGCTTCCTTTGTATATCTCACAGAGCCTTAGTATAACTAAATTTTTTAAATCATCTTTGAAACCTATTGTGTTCCCTATAGAGAAATGTTGAACTCAAAATTTACTCTGGCTAAAGTAGCTGAATTTAAAGCAACAAGGATTTTTGCAGAGTAAACTAATGAAGTTAAACTTTCCTCCCTCCTTTAATGGAATGTTCCCTATGTATTTCCCTCATGTTTCTGTTGAGAATAGTACATGCAAAAGTCCAATCATGATGCCTCCTTTTGACATGGAAGTGACATTGAATTCTAATAGCTGATGCCATTGGAGTATTAGGAGTACTTAGTCAAGTAAAATAAAATCCAAGCTCAAAGATTATCTTCCAAAAAGAAGTATCACATGTATATGTTAACATCAGAGAGATTCCCTAATTGATATAAGGAAAGGTATCTTTTGAAGCAGCAAATCTTCTAATTATCCATTTGAAATAAGACACAAAGCAGAGTGAATATAATTTCTAGTCTAGAACTAGGAAGATATGAGTTCTAGTCAAGTTTCAGACATTTTACTTACTATATGACCCTGACAAGTCCTTATCCAATTTCCTCATCTGTAAAATGTAAATAAATTTAATAGCACCTATCTCCAGAATTGTTGTGAGGATCAAATGAGATAATACCAGTAAAATACCCAACACTGTGCCTGGCACATGGTAAACTCTAGCTCCTTGTCTCTGTCTCTGTCTCTATCTCTGTTCTCTCTCTCTCTCTCTCTCTCTCTTTGTCTCTCTCTGTCTCTCTCTTTCTCTCTCTCCCTCTCTTTCTCTCTCTTTCTCTATATGTATATATAGTATGTTATATGTGCATGTATGTATAACATTGAATAAATAAAAAAGTAATTAAGCATACAGAAAAAAATAATTGATGAAATTAGAAGTCTTAACATATGTAGTGCTGAAGTTCTTTGACTTAAATTGTGTTTGTTTGTTTGTTTTTTTTTTACTTTTTTTTTTTTTTTGCTGAGGCAATTGAGGTTAAGTGACTTGCCCAGGGTCACACAGCTAGGGAATGTTAAGTATCTGAGACCAGATTTGAGCTCAGGTCTTCTTGACTTCAGGGCTGGTGCTCTATCCACTGTGCCACCTAGCTGCCCCTTAAATTGTGTTTTACAATTCTTATTAGACCTATATAGGAAAAGATGAGTAGCAACACATTCTGTATGTGGCTTCAGAAGTGTGGGAGTTAATGGTGACAGAATGTAAATATAGAATGTGGAACTGGGCAATGTATGAAAATTTTATTTTAATTAGGAGGATTTCTGAATTGTCAAAATTTCAGTCTTATAATAATAAGACTGAATATAGCAGTGCTCCTTGACTCATTGTGGGGCAATTGGTCCAAAACTGAATCAGAGGAAAGAACACTACCTACTGAATCACCCCCATTACTTCCTGCAGCACCTGGGTTTTTCTTGGAATTCATCCATTGAAGTGCAGATCCTATCTGACCCTGATCAGTTTGCAAGGTCTGATAAGATCATAGCCTTGGGGTAGGATGGCAGCAGGCCATAAATATATAAAGCAACTTTACTCTCATGTTGTTATTTTTTCTAAAAGTTACATGAAGTGTAATTTAATCTTTGGTCATTGACATATGCCCAAATGGGATTTCTTCAAACGTAGAACTTCCTTAATGGTTTCCTGGTTGTAAATGAGCTCACCAATTTCCCATTAGAGTAGATTTTCATCATGAGTCTTAATGAACACTCAAGCTCCTCATAAAAGTTAGTTTTTTATTTTATTTTGTTTTGTTCTTTTGCTGTCATGATTCAGTGGGAAATTTTATTCCCAAAAGTCTGGGTACGGGAAACTCAAGCCAGAAAAAAAATACATGTATACATATAATTTGGATACATATTATATGTATTTATATGTATATGTACATAAAATAATGTTTAGAACATAGGAAGTACATGAAACAAAATACAATGAGAAAGCATTCATGTAATGCACTGGTTTTCCAAACTCAAGGGATTACAGGGAGATCTCTCAGGCTTTCTTAAAGACTTGATGAAATATACCTTTGCTTTAGCTGTTCAACTGTTTTAAATAAGAAAATAATATTGAAGAAGCTTTGTATATTGTTCTTATGGATGGCTAGGGAAGTGATTTGTTTCTTAAGTAGCTCACACTATCACATATTTTGACTGCAAAAGGTGATCGTTGGTCCTTTGTGCAAACATCTAGATACACATGGAGAAAACTCTCCTTTAATTCTAATGTTAAAAATTTTTACTTGAACATAGGTGCATGGAATGATCCAAAAAACTGTTTTGGTAAAAACCACAACTGTACTTGAGCTTATAATTGGGATAAGTGTAATCTATCTTTTAAAAAATTGCATTCAGAAATCTTCAACTCTTCCATTAAAAATCATCACAAGGAAGCTACATTACATGCCTATCTTTTTTCTCTCTTGTTAATATCCTCCCCTTTTTTCCCTCAATTTACACTATGGACCAAGTATACCATGTATATGCACCTAAGTTCACCACCCCAACGTAGGTGACTAATAAAAAAGAAATCCATATGTAAAATACATTTGTAGTTAGGACATTGTTTGAAAGTAAATGTTTGAAAGTAAATGGATATTGCTTAAGTTCTATAATCAAAGTTTTTTTTTTTTTTTTTTTTTTTCCTGTCAGTAGTTCAATTTGTTTTTCCCTGTTTATATTTTTCATTAGCTCTTAGAAAGATGGTGGAATCTTAAGTTGAGAGTTAGTAAATACCTTGGAGATAGTCTGGTTCAATATCTACTTTTTTTTTTCAGATGATGATACTTGTTGGTAAAGAAAGATACATCATGCAGGCCAATAAATACAATATAAATTTGAATGTGATTGAAGCAAAAGAAAGAGGTGGGAAATGTAGTCTAGGTAAATTGGAGGAGTGAAAGAAGGCTTTTTACTGAAAGGAGTAGGAGTTGTATCATGGAAGAGGTAGAACTAACACTAAGCCATATAGAAAAAGAATTCTGGAAGTAAGAAATAACTATTTTCTGCTATGGGACATACTTTAAATGAATAAAAGGAATTGCATATGACATTCAGCTTGAGAAATAGCTAGTTTCACTCATAGAAATAGATAAATTGGAAAGTAGAGAAGCATATTTTAGGTAAAAGTAAATAAAAATTCTATTTTTAAAATATTAGGTTTGGATATTGTTCACTGATTAGTATACAGAAGATAGTTGGCTACTTACAATCTGAAGTGAGAGGAAAGATGTAGGCCAGAGATATAACTTTGAAAGTCAAACATACATGCATGCATATATACATGGGCACATGAGGAAAATAAAATCAATCACTAAGCAATATTAATTCAGAAGCTATAGATTCATAATTTGTGATACATTGATTTAATTTGTCTAAAATTTGTATTTGTACAATTATAAAAATTTTAAATTGGTACAATTTATACTAAGTAAAGACAGTGAATGTAGCAGACTATAGTAGAAAATATTCTGGGTTTGAACTCAGAGGACCTGTGTTTGGATCTAAACTCAACAGCTTATTACCTGTATGACTTTGGGTTAATTGGGAGATTAAAACTAAAAAAATATTAAAAAATAACATCTAATATTGTTGAATTCAAACACTGAACACAGATGAAATACATCCTGGGATATTAAAAGAATAGAGCTGATCAATGAACCACTGCCAAAGGGATCTTTGAAATATTATGAATGATTGAAAATGTTACCATGGAAATGGAGGAGGGCAAATTTATTAGTCCCCACCAAAAAAATCTTAAGTTTTCCAACTTATGGCCAATTCTCAGTTCAATTCTTTGCAAAATTCTAGACTGTGATAGTAGACATCTTAAAAATCATTTTGAAAATAAAAGATGATCACAAGGACCCTTCAGAACTTGACCAAGAAAAGGTCATGCCCAATTAATCACATTGTCTTTTTTTAATAGAATAACTATTTTGATAAATCTAGGTAATGCTAAAGATATATTTTATCCAGATTTCAAGAAAGTATTTTGGCATGCTCTTTTTGTGGAGCTGGAAAATAGTATAAACCATATTCCAATGGATTTAATGTCTAAATCCAAAAATTACTTAACAGTTTAATATTAGCCTAAAAAAATAAAAGTCTTCAGTATAAAAATCTCTAAGGGTCTGTCCTTGGTCTTTTGCTGTTCAACATTTTTCTTAATGAATTGAATAAAAGGATAGATGGAATACTCATCAAATTTTCAAATTTTCCCAAACCTGGTAGAAAAAGCTAACATTAAAAAAACAGAGAATTCCCCAAAGGTCTCAAAAGCTAAATTTTGGGTTAAATCCATTAATATGTAAATTAATTGGGAGAATGTAAAGTCTTATACTTTGGAAGAGATATGACTAGACAAAAGCTAATTGAGAAAAATATCTTAGAAGATTATTTTAAAAGATTGAAAACTTAGTATGGATCAACAATGAGATAAGGTAGCCATAAAGATAATTCAGAAAGCTTATTACCTTGTAAGAAGAACTACATATCATCCAATGCTAAGAAGGTCATTTTATGATCGGGTTAGATCATACAAAGTGTTTTGAATTTGCGATACCTTTTTTAAGAAAATCATTTATAATCTGGAGAGTGCCTGGGAAAGGCCAATTAGAATAGTGTAGATAATGTCATCATATGACTATAGGGCCTCTCACATAGTAGGCACTGAAATACTTCTTGATTATAAATATAAGATCATTGACTAACAAAATTTGGACTAGGAGAGACTTTAGGGATCTTATAATCAAAACCTCTTATTTTATACTTTAAAAAGAAAACTCTGCAGTTCAGAGAGAATAAATAACTTACTGTAGTTCATATGGGAAATAAGTGGCAAAGCCAAGAACAGAATTAGGAATAATATGGTCAAAATTGTAAAAAGGCATGTAAAGGTTTGATTTAGGTGATGGAGAGAAAATTACTTCCTAGCACCAAGGCTATGCAAAACTGGAAAAGAAATTCTTTGTTCCCCACATTTTCAATCAAAAGCTAGATGATGATTTGGCAGATGTGTTGGGAAGAGAATTATTGATCATCTGTGGATTGGACTAGCTGGTCTCAAAAGTGTTTTCTAATATCTAACTTTTGTAATTTTGGGACGTTTCTTTTGAATGTATTTGAAATTGAATTGAAGGAGGCTTTATTTTTATCCAGATTTTTTTTTTTTAAATAAAGGAATTGCAATAGATTATACTGTACAATGCCTGTGCTTTGATGTATAATTTCTTCAGGACTACTTTTTTTAATGGATCCAAGAGAATATTGATATGAATGGAGAAGTTGTAGGAAGAATTTTTTTAAAAAAAATCAGGCCATGTTAAATTCTAAATATCTATTTACAAGTAAACATTCTCTAAGAAGTGAAATTTATATATATACATATATATATATGTTACATATATATGCATACATTCACTATACAGAAAGATTAACATAAATTAATTGTTGGATTTTTTTCAAAATTTCCTTTTCATTATGTTTTTCTTAGTTTTCTTAGAAGCAAAAGTATGCTATTTTTGCTAGTTATGATCAAATTCAGGATGCTGTAGTTATATTTTTCAGACAAGCTAGGTTCACCATTCTTTTGACACTCCAAATGCCTTATTTAATTAGTTTTCATGACATTTCTTCTACATGGTTCATTTCTTCCAAAAATTATCTCTGCTTCTAAGAGTTATAAGCCAAATGCCCACAGCAAGCCATAAAATCACTGGAAAGAGCAAAAGAAATGTATTCCCTGTTCTCTGTTGGAGTTCTTTCTTTCTTTTTAACCTGGAGATGAAAGATGATTGAACTCTATAAATTTCTGTAACTAAGTATTTTTCAAGGTATATCTGAACCTTGAGAAGGAGTTTTAAATGATGGGGAAGCTATTTCTTCGACTATCCTGCTAAATAGTGAAATTTGAAAGCATTTGAAATTTGAATATCTCCCAAAAAATAGATAATCTTCAGCAAGTAAAAAATGTAAAACAAGAAAAAAAAATTGTATTTGTATGTAGCATGTTTATATGTATATGAATATAAATATATATATATATATCTGTGTAAAATATTTTAGTCTTGTTTATATTTTCATGCTGATAAAATTATTTTTCTTTTTTTTTTCATTTAATAGCTCCTAAAATTTTTTGAAAACATTTTTGTTTTAAACATCTATGGTATATTTAGTTTTGAAATTACCTTGTTTTTAATATACTAACTATATTAAGTATACTTTGTTTATTACTAGTTTATGTTTCTTAGTAGGAGCCTCATTCTAATTCTAGGACAATTGAAAGCAAAATTGTGAAGGAAAAGCATATTTTATATGGCTTCCTCTTTTCCCCTGTCTTCCTTTATTTTTCATTCTTTTGACACTTCCTCAATTCCTTCCTGCTTTTCTCAGGCCACTAGTGAACTCCTCCAGTTCCCTTCATTTATCCCAGGAAGTGCCTTTCTAAACTGCTATCCTGGGGGAGCACCCTGTGTATTTCCTCCACCATTAAACCTGACATCTAATCCCTAAAGACCTCTACTAAATAGTTGGTGAGTCTTTAAAGAAGGGTATATGCAAAAAATTTTGTTAGTGATCATTTGGAGTCACATAATTGCAAAATGGCAAGTAGCTTGTGATTGGGAATTTTATGCTCATTTCCAGTGTCCCTATATGGGCAAAACCCCTGAATATCCTAAAATGCTGATTTAATAATTAATAAAGGATGAGTTATTATTTTTGAAGTTAAAGAAAAACACTCTGGCATAATGATATCAGTGTCCTTAGTAATGCTCACATTTTCCTATTTATTAATAATCTGATGAAAATGTTTTTTGCTCAGATCCTCCTGGATTGCTACTGTACTTTCTTTGAAATAGAGCCCCTATTCAATTCTTACCTGGATAGGAAAATTTTCCCTCTTCATTTCACCAAAATAATGTTGGAATTTCTCAGCCAAGTTTTATTTAAAAAAAAAAAAAACCTAAGGCAAATATAAAATAGAAAAAGGCAATACATGAATAAATGAATATTTAAATATTAAGCAATCATATGGCAATTACTGGCACTGGAAATACAAAGGCAAAAGAAAAATTAATCCCTATCTACAAGGAGCTAATATTACAAAGGGGTTAGAAAAATAAAACACATAGTTTGTAAAGGAAGTATAGTTTGACATTTTCAAAGATGGTGAGCTGACCCAGGTTAGGAGTGAAGGATACGTGAAGGTAATAGGTCCATACATCCTTTCCAGTGTAGTGGTAGTATTTATTTGATTATAGTATTTCATTTTCATTTGAAGGCTAGTTATTTAATTTTCAAAGCATTGGGGAGGTAGCAATGTGTAAAGAAATGAGCCTTGATATGAGTCTATAATCATCTATTTCCTAAGAACAAGTCACCCAACTTCTAAGACACAGGTTCCTCATAGATAAAATGGAAACATTAATACCTATACTATCTACCTCCTCAAGGTGCTAGCTATGATTGTAGAACAGAATGGAACATTTAAAACACTTTCAAAACAATATACAGATTTAAAATATTTTTACTATTCTATTATAATCACAAGGTCATGATAATTCAGTTATGTTTGAAATAGAAAAAAAAGCAATTTTTAAAAAATGGACAATCACATGTTTAAACACACAAAATATTTTCTGAAAGTTGAGGTATTTAATGAAGCAAATAAAATGAAGTGCTGATCTCCACAATTTTCCATTGCTACTATTCCTAATCTTCCTGAAATTGGAAGCTAAGAATTCATACCTTTTGCACTTTCTCCCAGTGTCTTCAATATGTTAGGAAACAACAGGAGTGGTTTTTTGCCATATTCCAAGACAATGAATGCCTCTTCCACCAAATGATGGTGTATAACCTCAATATACCTCTTAGGAACAATCAAGGCTTTCATTGCAGATGGTTTTAGACATCTTAGCTGCCTTCTATACTACTTGACCTTGGGCTCAAGCTGTCTAAACATTACATTGGTATTATGATTGCCTTAGTTTCATCCCTTTATCCTTTTGGTTTTATTTTACCACCCACAACTTATGAAATTAGTTTTTTACAAGTAAAAATAGACATCATTATTTTTTGATTGTCATCACAATACAGACTTCTGAGGAATATAATGAGTTTTCAAAGGTTTTAGCCCATAGACATTCTTCTTTGCTATCCTTCCTGATATCAAAAACAATTTAAACAGTCTATAAATGTGCATACACAATAGTCAATCAACTTAAGACTGCAGGGGAAGACCTTAGAATTAATCTAATAGAACTCTCTCTTTGTACCGATGAGAAAAAGACCCCAAAAGATGAATCAAATCCCAGAGGTCATATAATGAGTAGGTGGCAAAGCCAGAATTAAAATTTCAATGTCATTTATTCATCTTAATTCTAGCTCTTTCCAGTACTTCAAACATAAATCCTCTTTCCTTTCAATTCTTCTAAATATTTTGGGATATCTTGCTGCCATTTATTTTATGATAAAGTAAAAAATCTCCAGTGCTTTTAAGTGGAAATAGAGCAAACTGGGTATATCATTTAAAAACTGATTATCAGAAAGCTAAAATCAATCAAAATCACTAAGAACTGGGACATATCTCTGAACCTTTTAGGAAATAATGTGATCACTTTGATATATGCCATTCAGTCTGTCATTCATCTTGGCACTTTTTGAAATACTGATGCTACTGTATTACATGGTATATTTCAGGCTGCCAGGACAGAATCTTGCCCTCCCTTGGATCTCTGTTATGATTCACTCAGCACATACATCCAAATGCATATAAATCCTCCTGGGCAATATTCAGCCCCACTTTTATCCATCTGCCCTGTGTTTTCTCCTTGACCTCATCTTACTCATTTCTTCCTTTTATGAGATGCTTGGATGGCTTCTTTGCACTTATTCTTTGTGACATTTTATTTATTTCATTATGAAAAACTATGTTTATCTTGCATCAGAAAAAAAAAAAGCTCCACCAGACCCACCAATGATAGATTATTCTGTAGCTAATGACATGTCCTGTGTAAAGCATGAGCTGTTAGAGTGATGTTGTTTGTGAGGGTACCAGTTAAAAGTAAATTGCTGCTCCATTCCAAAGACAGCTAATAAATATGAATTTCCACCATTAAAACCTCAATCCCTACAGGCATGCTTGCATAGCATTTACTTTAGAGGGCACTGACAGGCCTCCTGAGAAGACACGAGGGAAGCAGCTCAGCAGAGGCCTGTCCTTGTTTCCCTGGGGAAAGCAAAAGTTCCAGGAAAGTTGATGAGGTTGCCATTTCCTCATGAGCTGTCATGACGAACTTGGAGAGATACCATCCAGGATGCAGGTGGCCAGGTCAAGGGAAAAAAAATAGGGGAAGTTGAAAAGCACTCCTCCCACAACTGCTGGTCTTGTGCTTCTAGCTGTATTCTGTGGGAAATTTTGAAGTTAGTATATGCTGGGAACTATGCTGGAAACATTGAGGATACACATCCCCTCTTTATTTTAAGTCAATGCTCTGTAGATCGGAAAGTCAAGAACAGATAAATCTCATTCTGAGATTTAGAGAAGAAAAGACAAATCTTGTTGTTTTTCTTTGTTTTATTTTGGGAACTTTGCATCAACTTTTTGAATACTTTATTATTCAGGGATAGGGAAAGACCTGAAATTTCCTTTCTTTGAAAATACCAGTGAAGAAATCCTTTTAGCAATGTAGATCAGCACACTTTTTTGCAACTTGCATTCAACTTAGGAAGTTTACTACTGTGCTGAAGGAGAAAATGAATACTCAGGGTCACAGAAAATAATAACAATTGCAATAGCAATAATAAATATTGAAACTCATTCCAGACAAATCACATAACCTCTCAAAGCATCAATTTTACCCATTGTAAAATAAAGATAAAACCTGCTTTTAATAGGATTGCTGCCATAGTAGAAAGAGAAAATTAGTTTAAAATATTTTGCAAACTTATAACATTTTATCAATTATCATCATTTTGTTCTTTAATTTGAAGTTCAGATAAAAATGATGTTAAAAAATGTCATTCCTGTGCTTTTTTTTTTTTTTTTTTTTTTGATGTTTAATGTGGGCGATTGTGTAGCTTTGAGGAATGCTACTATTGTTGGTGACGATTCTTCTAAATAACCTTGTGACTCAGGGAGAAAATTGTAATACCACTTCTGTTTTAAGTAGCCAGGACATATAAAACAATTAGAGATGTAGAGCGGGAATGGATGTTACATACAGATTATTTAGTCCAATCCTTTGTTATTATAGATAAGTAAACTGAGATTCAGAGAAGTAAAATCATTTATACAAGATCATAATGATTCTAAAAGAAGAGGTAGAATTAAATCCCAGTTTCTCTGACCCCAAATTTAGCATACCATTGTACTTTCTTATCATACCCAAAACATTTTTGTTGTTGTTGCTATCATTCAATATTATTCTTATACTTATAATAGAGTACTAATCAGTATTGATTGAATTGGAAAGAAATACTTAAAAAGACAAAAAATAAATTTCCCCCCATTAGCATCTATAATTCTAGCTATCTTAAAAAAAGCAAAACTGACTTAAGAAAACACCACATAATCCATCTTCAATGTCTTGTTATTCTTGTTTTTTTTTTTGGGGGGGGGGTTTGTGGGGGGGTGTCTTTTTATATACCAAATAGTTAATTACAAAGCTGGCTTTTACTTTTTTACATCTGGAAATCTATTTTATTGAAACCTTTACAACTTTGAATAAACAAAGCTTTCTGAGACTCCTTTGTTTACCACAAGAACATCTTAGAAATAATAACACATCTGATAATCTTTGATAGGCAGAAATGGCAGTCACAGGCAGAACATTGCTTCAGCCTGATCAGCAGCTGAACTAAATATAAATGAATGCTCTATAAAGTGCCATTTAGATACCACTGTAATAGAGATGTAATGCATATGTCAAGTTATTGAGATGTCAGCTTAAATAGAAGCCAGTATGTCATCTAGTAATTATTGCGATTTAGGCCTGAGGCATTAGTGCTAATATTAGCACATGAGTGAGTGTTAAGTATGCATAGTGTGAAAGGAAAAGGGGGCCTGATTACATGTAGTAAATCCTAAATACTAATCATGTTAGTAAGGTCAGTTTCATGTAGCTACATCAAAATAGATCATATTTTTGCTGATATTTTAATATCTAGATATTTTTTGGCCTGTAATGTTATACATATAGTTAGAAAAAAAAAAGGTTAAGTCCAGTGTAGTCATCACAACCATTATAAACATGATGTAAGGCATTCATGCCATTCCAATCTACATGCACTGATTTTGAAAAAAAAAAAAAAGTAATTCTATGTCTACTGAAGATTTAACTTGATGGCTACACATTTTGTGCTCAATTTCTAGTTGCAAGATCATAATGACTGCTGCTTTGGACTATATGGGCTGTTCCTGAAAGCTCCCTGGAGACATGTTTCATGTATGCCTAGTGTTATAAATGTAGTTCTCTAGAGCACTTTATTGTGGTCTTTACCCTCTGCATCAGAGTTATGTTTTAAAAACACTGAGCCAATGCAGGCCACCTGTGGCCTAGCTTTCTGTCGAGACCATTAGCAGTTATGTCAAGCCATTTTCTTTGCAATGCTGATAAATATGAAAGAGACCTTTCAGATCCCAGTAGCAGAAGGTTAGGCATATATTAGATTGCACTTACAGGTGGTGTTTCTTGGCAAGTGTTAGGTTGGATTTTTTTTTTTAATTTCTTTCTCCCTCACCCCCCCCCC
>JAJPUD010004210.1:177376-207288 GCA_023553655.1 Myrmecobius fasciatus
CCCACTAGTATAGTATTACTGTCTATTTCTCCTTGCATCTCTCTTAACTTCTCCTCTAGGAATTTGGATGCTATACCACTTGGTGCATATATGTTAAGTATTGATACTGCTTCATTGTCTATGGAACCCTTTAGTAAAATATAGTTTCCTTCCTTATCTCTTTTAATTAGATCTATTTTTGTTTTTACTTGATCTGAGATAAGGATTGCTACCCCTGCCTTTCTTTGTTCACCTGAAGCATAGAAGATTCTGCTCCAGCCCTTTACCTTTACTCTGTATGTATCTCTATGCTTTAGATGTATTTCTTGTAAACAACATATTGTAGGATTTTGGCTTTTAATCCAGTCTGCTACCCGCTTCCATTTTATGGGAGAGTTCATCCCATTTACATTCACAGTTAAAATAACTATATCTGTATTCCCTGACATCTTATTTACCCAGAGTTATGATTTTCTC
Source organism: Myrmecobius fasciatus (assembly GCA_023553655.1). Lineage (NCBI taxonomy): Eukaryota > Metazoa > Chordata > Mammalia > Dasyuromorphia > Myrmecobiidae > Myrmecobius > Myrmecobius fasciatus. The sequence goes on from JAJPUD010004210.1 coordinate 177,833, forward strand.
TTCCCTTTTCCCTCTCTCCCTTCCCCCCTCCCCAGTACTTTGCTCTTGATGACCACTTCCCACCAATAATCCTCCTCCCTTTAGAGTCCCTCCCCTTTATACCTTTCCCTTAATCCTTCTATTAGTTTATCCCTTTCCTTTTCTCCCCTCCCTCCTACCTTCCCACAAGGAGGGTCAGGCCTTTCTTTGAAGCCAAATGTGTCTGATATACTCTCTTAGAGTCCAATCTAATGAGAGTAAGGTTAACACAATACTCATCACCCTCCCTTCTTTCCCTCAATTATATTAGATCTTCTATGTCTCTTTATGAGATTTTGCCTTATTTTACCTCCTTTATTTTTACTTTATTTTGCCTCCTTTCTCCCTTCCCCCCTTTTTCTTTTTCAGTATGGTATACCTTCCACCTCTAATTTCTTTTCCATTATTATCAAAGAAAAATCAAATTATACTGCCATTCTTTAAGGATACCTATAGTAGAAATATAGTTCTCAAGAGTTTTCCTTTTTACCTTTTTATGTTTCTCTTGAGTTCTCTATTTGGAGGTCAAATTTTTTGTTCAGATCAGGTCTTTTCATTAGAAATAGGTGAAATTCTCCTGTATCGTTGAATGACCATCTTCTTCCCTGGAAGATGATGCTCATTCTAGCTGGATAACTTATTTTTGGCTGTAATCCAAGTTCTTTTGCCTTTCGGAATATCTGATTCCAGGCCCTCCAATCCTTTAAAGTGGAAGCTGACAGATCCTGTGTAATTCTAATGACAGTTCCTCGGTATTTGAACTGTTTCTTTCTAGCTGCTTGCAATATCTTTTCCTTGGTGCGATAGTCCTGAAATTTGGCCACAGTATTCCTTGGGGTTTTAATTTTGGGGTCTCTTTCTGGAGGTGATCGGTGAATTCTTTCAATGCCAATTTTGCCTTCTGATTCTAAAACATCAGGGCAATTCTCTTTCATGATTTCCTGGAAGATTGCATCCAGGTTCTTTTTTTCATCATGGCTTTCAGGGAGTCCGATAATCCTTAGATTGTCTCTCCTGGATCTGTTTTCCAAGTCAGTTGTTTTTCCTAGGAGATATTTCATATTTTCTTCTATTTTTTCATTTTTTTTTGTTTTTGTTTGACTGATTCTTGAAGTCTTATTGAGTCATTTACTTCTATTTGTTCAATTTTAATTTTTAAAATATTATTTCCTTCAGTTATCTTTTTTAGCTCCTTTTGTAGCTGGCCAGTTGAATTTCTTGATTCAATGCATTCTTTTTCCATTTTGCCAGTTTTATTTTTCAGTGAATTGTTGTCTTTTTCCAATTCACCAATTTTGTTTTTCAGTGAATTGTTGTCTTTTTCCAATTCACCAATTTTGTTTTTCAGTTCACCATTTTTATTTTCCAGCGAATTGGTGATTTTTTCCAATTCACCAATTTTGTTTTTCAGTGAACTGTTTTCTTTTTCCAATTCACCAGTCCTATTTTCCAGTTTTTGATATTTCTGTTGCACTGATCTCAATTTATTTCCCCATTCTTTTTCTAGCTCTCTTTTGAGATTCTTAATGCAATCTTCCAGGTAAGCCTTCTGAAAGGGACACCAACTTAAGTCTGCCTTTGTCTGCTTCATCTGGGATTGTTTTCATAATGTCAGGATCTGGGTACTGTTCTATTTTTTCTCTGTAAAAGCTTTCTATGGTGAGAGCTCTCTTCTGCTTCTTGCTCATGATTTAAAGTTGGAGTATTGGTCACCAGCTGAGAATACTGCAACAATTTGTATTTGCCCTGGGGCAGTTTGCCGAGTTGACTTCCGGTCTGAGGCTGGTCGGGCTAGATTCGCACTAGGACCACGTTTTCAGCTGCTCTCGATCCACCCTTTTCCAAAGGCAGATCTGCCAAAGCACCTCCCCGCAAGCAGAGCAAAGTGGCCCAGGCGTCTCCCAGGGGCTTCCTGGGTGCCTAAAATCCGCCCCTCTATCACAGCCCTGACTTCCGCCCCGGCTGGTATCTGATGGCGACCAGCTGCCGATTTCCCCTGAGGCTAACCTTCTCCAGAGTTCTTTCAAGGTAGATTTTTGATAGAAGTGGGTTGTAGTCCAAATGTTTGGCAAAGCCCTCACTCCAAAACCAGTTCGAAGGCTCACTTTGTCTGGGTCTGAGGGAAGGTCTCAGGAGTTCACAGAGAACGCTGTCTGCAGTTCGCCATCTTGTCTCTGCTTCCCCCCCCCCGAATTTCACCTATTTCTAATGAAAAGAGCAGATCTGAACAAAAAATTCGACATCCAAACACAGAACTCAAGAGATGCATAAAAAAGGTAAAAAGGAAAGCACTCTTGAGAACTTTATTTCTACTAGAGGGATACTTAAAGTTTGGGGGTATAATTAACTAGATATTACTTTGATAATATGAAAAAGAGAACTAGAGAGGGAAAGGTTGTCATACTGGGGAAAAGAGGGAAAAAGTGGTAAAATAAGATAAAAAAAAAAGAAAACACAGTCAAAAGTAGAATTAATGAAATGGAAAAAGTGATACAAAAGCTAACTGAAGAAAATCACACATTAAAGACTGGAACAGGCAAATGGAAGCTAATGATTCTGTGAGACATAATGAATTAGTGAAAAAAAAGGAAAAAAATGGAAGAAAATGTAAAATACCTCACTGGAAAAATAGCCATCCTAGAAAACAGATCCAGAAGAGCAAATTTAAAAATTATTGGTCTATCTGAAGGATGTGACCAAAACAGGAACCTGGATAGCATTCTTCAAGAGCTCATCAAGGAAAACTGCTCCAATATTCTAGAAACAGAATGGGAAATAGTCATTGAAAGAATCAACTGATCATCTTCAAAAAGAGATCTTGCAAAGAAAATCCAAGGAGGACGGTTGCAACACTCCAGAACTGCAATCTTAATAAAAAAATGTTGCTAACTGTCAAACAAAAACAATTCAAATATTTAGGAAGAACAGTCCAGATTACCAAGGATCTGGAAGCTTCCACAATAAAGGACCAGAGGGTCTGGAATTCCATATTCTGTAAAGCAAAGAACCTGGGGTTACATCCAAGAATTAATTACCTCACAGACAAAGTCAGAAATAATAAATGCTTTCTTTTTGGACCATAATGCAATACAAATTATATTCAATAAAGGGCCAGGCAAAGATAGACTAAAAACCAATTGGAAAATAGATTATCTAATTCTAAAGAATGAGGGAATCAAATAAATAACAGAAACAATCCATAATTTCATCCAAGAGAATGAGACAATATACAGAAACCTATGGGATGCAGCCAAATCAGTTCTTACAGGAAATTTTACATCTCTAAATAGCTACATAAATAAAATAGAGTGAGGGGTTAATAAACTGGAAATGCACCTAAAAAAGTTAGAAAAATATCAAATTAGAAACCAGCAATTAAATATCAAATTATAAATTCTGAGAAATTCAAAGGAGATATTAATGAAATAAAAACTAAGAAAACTATTGAACTTATTCATAAAACTAAGAGTTGGATTTATGAAAAAATACAACAAAATGGATAAACCTTTGGTTAATTTGATTAGAAAAAGAAAAGAAAAAACCAAATTACCAGCATCAAAAATGAAAAGGGAATTTACCACCAATGAAAAAGAAATTAAAGCAATAATTAGGAGCTATTTTGCCCAACTGTGTGGCACCAAGTCTGATAATCTAATCAAAATTGATAAATATTTACAAAAATATAAATTAACAGAAGAGGAAATAAATCACTTAAATAGTCCCATTTTAGTAAAAGAACTTGAATAAGGCATCAATGAGCTCCTTAAGAAAAAATCTCCAGAGCCAGATGGATTTAAAAATGATTTCTACAAAACATTTAAAGAACGATCAATTCCAATATTATGCAAACTATTTGGAAAAATAGGTAAAGAAGGAATCCTGCCAAATTCCTTCTATGATAAAAACATAGTACTGATACCTAAATTAGGAAAAACTAAAATAGAGAAAGAAAATTACAGATCAATCTCTCCAATGAATATTGATGCAAAACTTTTAGATAAAATATTAGCAAAGAGATTGCAGCAATTTATCAAAAGGATAACACATGGCTACCAAGTGGGAGTTATATAGGAATGCAAGGCTGATTCAATTATCTAGAAAACTATTACCATAATTGACCATATCAATAATAAATATCAATAAATAATATCAATAACAAAACCAACAGAAATCATATGATAATCTCAATAGATACATTAAAAAGCTTTTGACAAAATATATCACCCATTCCTATTAAAAGCACTAGAGATTATAGGGATAAACATAATTTTCCTTAAAATAATAAGCAAAATCAATCTAAACCCAACAGCAAGAATTATTTGTAATGCTGGACCCATTCCAAATAAGATCAGGAGTAAAATAAGGATGCCCATTATCACCACTATGATTCAACATTGTACTATGAATGTTGGCTTTAGCTATAAGAAAAGAAAAAGAAATTAAAGGAATTAGGCATCGAGGAAATAAAACTTTCACTCTTTGCAGATGATATGATGATATACTTAGAGAATCCTAAGAAATCATCCAAAATACTACTCAAAAATAATAGCTTATAGCAATGTTGCAGAATATAATATAAGCCCACACAAATCATCAGCATTTGTATATATTGTTGACAAAGCCCAGCAGCAAGAGATAGAAAGATAAATTTCATTTAAAATAACTATAGGCAAAAATAAACTATTTGGGTGTCTGTCTACCAAGACAAACCCAAGAACTATATGAACACATTACAAAACACTTCTCACACAAATAAAGTGAGATCTAATCTTGGAAAAATATCAGTTGCTAATGGGTAGGCCGAGCTAATATAATAAAAATGAAAATTATGCCTAAATTGGTCTAGTTATTAAGTGCCATACCAATCAACCTGCCAAAAAATTATTTTATAGAACTAGAATAAATAACAAAATTCATCTGGAAGAACAAAAGGCCAAGAATATCAAGGGAATTAATGAAAAAAAAATACAAAGGATGGTGCCTTAGCAGTAACCGACCTAGAATATAAAGCAACAACCATTAAAAGTATTTGGTACTGGCTAAGAAATAGAGTGGTAGGTAAGTGAATTAGATAAGATACACATGACACAATAATTGATGCCTGTAGTAATCTAGTATTTGATAAATGTCCAAGCTCCAACTTCTAGGAAAAGAATTCACTATTTAACAAAAATTTTCTGGGAAAACTGGAAATAACATGTCAGAAACTTGGCAAAGATCTACATCTCACACCCCATATCAAAATAAGGTCAAAATGAATAAATGATTTGGACATAAGCAAATTAGGAGATTAAAGGATAATTCAAATACCAAATCTTTGGAAAAGGGAAGAATTTATGACTAAAGAACTAGAGAACATTTTGTAAGGCATAATGGTCAGCCTTGATTACATTAAATTAAAAAGATTTTGTACAAACAAAACTGACAGAAACAACATTAAAAAGGAAGTACAAAGCTGGGGGAAAAGTTACAGCCAGTGTTTCTATTGAAAGTCTCATTTCTAAAATATGTAAAGAAATCTATCAAATTGATAAGAATACAAGTCATTTCCCAAATTGATAAATAGTCAAAGTATATGCACAGATAATTTTCAGATGATAAAATTAAAGCCATCTATAGGAATATGAAAAAATGCTCTAAATTACTATTGATTAGATAAATGCAAATTTAAAAACTCTGAAGTACCACCTCATACTTCTCAGATTGGCTAAGAGGACAGGAAATGATAAAGCTGAATATTGAAGGGCATGTGGGAAAATTGGGACACTAATGCATTGTTGGTGGAGTTGTTAAGTGATCTAACCATTCTAGAAAGTAATTTGGAACTAAGCACAAAGCGCTATAAATCTGTGCATACCCTTTGTTCCAGATGTGCCATTACTGGGTCTATATCTCAAGGAAATCATAAAGAAGGGAAAAAGATCCACATGTACAAAAATGTTTATAGCAGCTCATTTTGTGGTAGCAAAAAATTGGAAAATGTGTAGATGCCCATTAATTGGGGAATGGCTGAACAAGTTGTGGCATATCAAGGTAATAGAATATTATTGTTTTATAAAAAATGGTGATCAAGCTGGTTTTAGAAATGCCTGGAAAGATTTACACAAACTGTGCTGAATGAAATAAGCAGAGCTGGGAATACATTGTACACAGAAACAGCAAGAGTGTGCAATCATCAGATATGAAAGATTTGGTTCTTCTCAGTGGTTCAGTGATCCAAAGCATTTCCACAGACTTCACATAGAAAATTCTATTTGCATCCAAAAAAAGAATTATGGAGTTTGAATTTAAATCAACACATGAAAAGTTCATTTCTTTTTTCTGTTTTTTTTTTCTTTCATGGTTTTTCACTTTTGTTCTGTTTCTTTTCTCCCAACATGATTCATAAGGCAAAGTATTTTAAAAATAAGTAAATTAATTTAAAAAAAATTAAAACAGCTGTTTAAAAAGTATAATTGGTCAAATGGAAAAGATGATACAAAAATCCCCTGAACAGCTCCTTAAAGTAGTTAGCCAATTACAGGCCAAGTAGAAAAGACAATACAAAAGTTAATTGAGGAAAACAATGCCTTGAAAGTTAGAATTGTACAAGCAGAAGCTACTAACACTATGACACATTAAGACTCAATCCAACAAATTCAAAAGACTGAAAAAAATAGTAGAAAAAATTATAAAACATCTCATTGGGGGGAAAAAATGAAAAAAAAAACTGACTTAAAAAATAGATCCATGACAGAAAATGTATAAAACAATAGACTGCTTAAATGCCATAACCAAAAATAGCATATAGATAGTGCCTGTCAAGAAATTGTTAAAGAAAATTGCCCTGATATCCTGGTTACTAGAGGACAAAACATCCATTGAAAAAAATCAACTAATCACTCCTGAAAGAGATCCAAGTAAAAAGTCCAAGGAGCATTATAATCCAATTATAGAACTCTCAGATAAAAAAAAATACTGGTAGTGGCTAGAAAGAAGCAATTCAAATATTGGGGAGCCAGAATCAGGATTACTTAGAAGCTGTGGTGTTAAAGGATCTGAGTTAAGGGAAAATCATATTCCATAAGGCAAAGTAGCTAGAACTCCAACCAAGAATCACCTACTCAGCAAAATTAAGCATAGTATTTCAAGGGGAAAACAAATCCAAACAAAATAAAACAATCAAACCATCAAGGGTCATTAAAAGAAATAGATGTTTCCATAAAGTAGAGAATTGAACAAAATATTTGATCTCCATTATTAAAACCCAAGAGAAGTATAAGCAAGAAAAAGGGAAAAGAAAACATAAGTAATTCAATGGAACTAAATAGTTTACATCCCTATGTGGGAAGATGATAATGGCAATTCTTAAAAAATTGTATAACTAATAGTATAGCTAGAAGGAACATACATAGACAAAGGGAATGGGTACATGTTGAATTTGAAGCAATGGCATAAAAAATAAGAGGTGAGAAAGAGGAGTGCACTGAGTACAGAAGGAAGGGAGAGGTAGAAAGATATAAATTATTTCTTTTGAAGAGGCACAAGAAATACTTTTACATTGGAGGGGAAAATGGTACAGTAGGTATTAGGCTTCACTCAAGCATTATTCTCAACATTATTGACTCAAAGAGGGACTAATATAAACAATTAGCTCAATATAGAAATCTACCTTATCTGACAGGGAAGTAAGAGGGAAGGAGTTTAAGTAAAGGAGACAAGGGTTGACAGAAGAGAGAGAAGACAAGAGGAGGTGTTGACAGAAGCACAACACTGATGAGGGGAGAAGAGGTAAAAGGAGAAAAATTCTAACAGGGAGGAAATAGAATGGAGGGAAATAAACAGTGTATTTAAAAAACAAAACAAAAACTATGAGTGTTAATGGGATGAACTCTCCCATAAAGTGAAAACAGCAGAAGAGATCAAAATCTAAAATCCTATTGTATGTTATTTACAAGAAACACCCTTGAAGCACAGAGACACACAGAAAGAATAAAAGTAAGGGACTGGAGCAGAATCTATTTCAGATGAAGTTAAAAAAAAAGACAGAAAAGGTAAAAAAAAATGGTAGCAATTCTGTTCTCAGACAAAGCAAAACCAAAATAGACTTAATTAAAAGGGATAAGGAAGTAAACTGCAGTTTTTAAAAGGTACCATAGACAATGAAGTAATATCTATATTAAATATATATGCACCAAATGGTAGAGCATCCAAATTTCTAAAGACAGAAGCTAAGTAAGTTATAGGCTCATGACAAAAAAAAGAGAGAGACATTATTGTGAGATATAAATTAGATAATTTTACTTAAACAAAACCAATGCACCTAAGCTTAGAAGGAAAGAAGAAAGCTGAGAATCTTTATAGCAAGTATCCCTAATAAAGCGCTCATTTCTCAAATATATAGAAAGCTGAGTCCAAATGTATAAGAATACATTTAATTGTCTTATTAATAAGTGGTCAAAAGACATGAACAATAAGTTTTCAGATTGAAAAAAAATGTTGAAGAGGATGTGGGGAAATTGGGACACTAATGCATTGTTGGTAGAATTGTGAAGCAATCCAACCATTCTTGAAAACAATTTGGAACTATAGCCAAAGGGCAACCAAACTATGCAAACCCTTTGCCAAGTTACCACTACTAGGTGTGTATCCAAATATATATATAAAAGAGAAAGGGCTTACATATGCAAAAATATTTATAACAGCCCTTTTTAAAGTGACAAAAGATTGGAAGTGGAAGGAATGACCATCAGTTGAAAAAAGTTGCAACATGGGAATGTAACAGAATACTGTTATATAATAAGTAATGATAAATAGATTTCAGAAAAACCTTTAAAAAACTTTTATGAATTGATGCAAATGAAATAAGCAAAAGCAGGAAAACATTGTTCACAGTATCAGTAAAATTGTGGGAATGACTTAACTCTGCTCAGCAACACAATAATCCAAGATAAGTACAAAGGACCCAGGAATGAAAATGCTATCCATATCCAGATAAAGAACAAAGGGCCTCTGAATGCAGATCAAAACATACATTTTCATTTTCTTTATTCTTTTGTTTTATTTTTCTTTTGATCTATTTCTTCTTTCACAATTGTGTATATTTGTATAACATATCAAATTGCCTATGATGTTAGGAATAAATAAGGGTTGAAATGAGGGAGAAAATTTTGGCGTTCAAAATTTTATAAAAAGTGAATAATAAAAGAGTGCCAGTCCTGAATTCAAGAGGGTCTGCATTCAAATCTGATCTCAGACACTTAACACTTCCTAGCTGTGTGACCCTGGGCAAGTCACTTAACCCTAATTGCCTTAGCAAAAAAAAAAAGAGTAATAAAAATTATCTTGATATGTAATTGGGAAAATAATATTTTTAAATGTTATTTTTAAAGAAATTTTTCTGCCTCTTCTTTAAAAAAGTTATTTTTTCATAATTTTCTTTTTTCACTTTAATTTCCTTAACTAATTTTTTAAATCTATCACTCTTATTGATTTTGAAAGTTATTTTTTGAGCTCTTCCATGAACTCTTGTTGCCTGTGTATTCATCTTTTCTTTGAATGTTTGTAGTTCTTTTGACTTCATTGTCTTTTGTTTTTGTCTTCTTCTTTTCTTTCACCATAGTAGATTTTTGTGTTCAGGTTCTCTTTTTGTTGGTGGTTCATTTTCCCACACAATTTCCTCATTTGGAATTTTATGTTAATGTTATGATCTTTTCCCACTGTGTGTCAAGGAAGGGAGAATGTGGTAAGAGGGTCTCTGTATCAAACTTCAACCTTTTTGTTCCTGATATTTTCAGTGCTAAGTCTGAGTCTGCTAGGTTTCAGTGCTATTCAGATAGTATGATTTCTGAAGAAGTGAAGTCATTGCTCTCTTATTCTGCATTATGGTACTTACCCAAGAAGACCCTCAGATCCTTTTGTTTTTCAATCAATGTTGCTCCTTAGCATACTTCTTCTCTTGGAACCAGAAACAGCATTATTCCTCAGGGAACCTGATCCTTCTAGTCCAGGTATTGTCCCTCATGGATCCCACTCTTTCCTTACTGAAAGTATTTTTACAATTCTGTCCTTGAAATATGACCCCAAACACAGTATAGGCAGTGGAGTAGTCAAACAGTATCTGATCAGTCATCCAGTGTTAGCACAAGGCATTCTATAATCTCTTTCTGACTACTTATCAGTCCATTTGGTATATCTGGCTTGAGAGATACTGAAGCTGCTGCTGCTTCTTTACAACTACCTTGTCCTAATGTCTGCTGGTTCGTTCATATGATCAGCCTCCACTCTTGGACAGATTTCTCCTTCTGACCTCATATGCTGTCCTGGGCTGGAAAAATGTCTCATTCTAAGCTTCTGTTGCCCCTGCCATTCCAGATTTCAATTTGAGGTAGTATTTTGAAGTTTTTTAGAGGGATCTATTGAGAGAGTTCAGTTAAATATATTCATATTCTGTCATCTTGACTACACTTCTGGAAGTCCCCTGAAGATTAAAATTTAAGATTAATTGGAGCAGCTAGATGGGTTAGTCAATAGAGCACCAGCCCTGACCTCAGGAGGACCTGAGTTCAAATGTGATTTCAGACACTTAACATTTACTAACTGTGTGACCATGGGCAAGTCACTTAATTGGCTTGTGATGGGGGGAAACACCTTGAAATTAAAATATTTAAAAGGTACATTGATGTTTCAAATGAGAATCATATCTAGTGTAATGAAGCACATGGAAAACTGGTATGCAAGCTCATAGCTTTTACAAAGTAATGCAAGACTATATCATAAGCTGAGCTTCCTATTAACTCATTTTGCTGTAAATATTTGCAGGGTGCCTGGAATCCATCAATTTTATGAAGTCCATTAAGATTACATAAAATATCCACTGTAAACTCTGTAGTGGGTCCTTCCTCAGGTATAATACTCAAAATCTTTTGCTTATAAATTAGGCTAATTACAAGGGGGAAGTTCCTTATGGGCTTAAACTAAGTGCCTAATTTCAGGAATCTGGCTATGCACAATAACCAACTCAACTCCCATACATTAGTTTTTTGAGTAATTTATAGAAGTAGATACATTAACTGCCTTCCAAGATATTATTTCAATTTCAATCACTTCATAAGAGAAGTATGGTATAGCAAATAGAGGTCTGGTCTTAAGTGTCAAAAAGACCTAGATTCAAGTCCTGATGACACATATATGAGTTGTACAGTCAAAAGGAACCCACCTCATCTCACCTTAGTGCTCTAGGAAAATCTTTAAGAAAATAAGTTATGGCTGAACTGCTAATGTACATTTGTGAAGGATCTAGTTGCATGAGTAAAATCACAATGTCATAAAAATAGTAATAAGAAATGTGATTTATTACTGTTCTACAAAAGATTATGTTTATCAATAGTGTTAGTAGGATTATATATCTAAAGCTGTAATAGACTTTAGAGTTCAATTAGCTCAACTATTTTCTTCTGTAGTTAAGGAAATAAGCCCAGAGAGTACAGGTAAATTTTCTAAATTATGCAGGCAGTAAGAATTAAAGGTGATAATTGATGAACTATGCGATAGGTATAAGAAAATTAGAATGTGTTAAAGTTAACACAGAGACTATACTTGACAATAAATCATTAGCTGTGACTTAAGAGGCCATTTCCCCACCAAAATAAAAAAAAGGAATTTTAAGTAGTTACAGAAATGTGATTTTGAATAAAATTACATTGTGCTACAGCCAGACAATTGAAATGGGTTAGATGCACAAAAAGCAAAAAAGTACCTTCAGCTTAGTTATATTTCTCTTTATATTTCATTGATTTGTACTTCTTGAATAAACATATTCTGATATTTGTGTTTATGAAAAACAAGAAGTTACATGAATAAACCAAGAATGATTGTTAAATATTCCTCTGAGGAATTTTACAAGATCAATTCCCATTATAACCCACAAACACTAATAATATCATGTTTCTAGCTTGTCCAGTGCATAATGGAAATCAAGGCATAATTAATAGAAAATAACAATGTACAATATATATCAAATTTTCATTGGCTTGATTTTGTGATGGTGTTTTCATTATATTTAAACATTTCAAAACATAATTTTAAAAAGGACCTGGATATAATTGTAGAATTTTTTTTTTAATTTTTTTTATTTTATTTGCATAACATGTGTGGGTAATTCTTCAACAATAACCCTTACATAGCTTTCTGTTACAAATTTTTCCCCCAACTCCCCACCCCTCCCCTAGATGGCAGGATATCCACTACATGTTAATTATGTTAAAATATTGGCAAATCGAATATATGTATACATATTTCCAAACTTGTCATTGTTGTGCAAGAAAAATCTTGTCTACACAAACGATATATCAGATAAAGGAAACACAATGTAAGCAAACATCAATCAAGGAGTATGAGAATGTTATGTTGTGGTCCACATTTCACATCCCTCTCTCTGGGTGTATATGGCTTTCTTCAGTGAAAGTGAGGTGGTTTGAAACATTTCATTATTGAAGAGACCATGTCCATCAGAATTGATCGTCATATAGTACTGTTGTTGCCGTGTATAATGATCTCCTGGTTCTGCTCATTTCACTCAGCATCAGTTCATGTAAGTCTCTCTAGGCCTCTCTGAAATCATCTTGCTGGTCATTTCTTACAGAACAATAATATTCCATAATATTCATATACCATAATTTATTCAGCCATTCTCCAATTGAAGGGCATCTATTCAATTTCCAGTTTCTAGCCACTACAAAAAGGGCTGCCACAAACATTCTTGCACATGTGGGGCCTTTTCCTTCCTTTATGATTTCTTTGGGATATAAGCCCTAATTGTGGAATTTTTAATGAGCACTTTACTGCCCTAATTATTATGATGCAAAAAGATTTAAAAATATATATCTTTATCCAGCACTGATTGTTCATGCAGAATTTTGTAATAGGCAGCAGAGAGGAAAATGTGTTCAATCTGTTGTCCTCAAAAAATAATGTTTTGACAGTTGAATCGATTACTTAGCTTGTGGGACTTTGGGGAAGTTATATGACCTTTTAAGCCTTAATTTACCAGCATAATATTGAATCTAGGAACAGACCTATATTTGAATCCTTGCTTTGATACTTAATATCTACATGACTTTTAAAAAGACAAAACTTTCATCAGACCATTTCTTTAAATGTAAAATTAGAGGGCTGGAATACAAGGTCTCTCATACCCTTTCTAATTTTAAATCTAAAATCCAATCTGCTTTTCCTATCTCTTAATGTGACCACAAAGATCAAAATGATAATAAGTAATAAACAGTCAAAATACAATAGTACAATCTTGTTTGTTTATTTTATGGGATGTTTTTAGTTTAGTTTTGTTTCATTTTTTGGTCTGGATCTATAAATTTTCTAGAAGAAGAGGATACAGATGTTAAACTTTACATATACTGTCAGACTATTGCTGCATTAATTTTGCAGAATTGTTTGGTTGGGGGGAATCATCCTCTGCCCTAGACTGGGCCTAACTCAAATCAATCATTGAAAGATTAGGTTCTATATTAGAGGGGAAAGACTGTTCTAAAAGGGGAGGTAAAATGGGGCAAATTACATCACAGGAAGAAGCAAAAAAAAAAAAAACCTTCTCCAATTGAAAGAAAGAAGGGAGGGAGATGAGCATTGTTTGAAGTTTAATCTCATCAGATTTGACTCAAAGAGGGAATACCATACATATTTAGTTTGATATAGAAACTTGTCTCACCCTATAGGGAAATAGAAGGGGAAAGGGGAAAGGAAAAGGGAAGGGTAATAGAAACACTAATGTAGGTCATTCAACAGTTAACCGAAAAAAGAACTCACATAGCCAGCCACAGCAGGAGTATATTCAATAGTGTTAGGCTTTGAGGACACCAAAGATGATACAGTTGAATGAAATTCCTTGCTTGAGTTACCCAGCCTGATCCACCTGCCAAGCATCAGAATCCCTGGAGCTTCTTATGGCTGTCTTGTAGTCAAAGGATAAATTCTTGTTATATAACCCTTTATTATCTTGCGCCAACCAAATCTCAAGGAACATTTTTATACCTTTTAAGGAAAAACTGTTCTAACTTTCATAGGGTAGTGGGTATTCTACCTTTTTAAAAAAAATGTGGTGTATAGATTGGCAGGTTGAGTATTCAGAAGTAACAGTGACAATGAAACAAAAAGAATAAAAATTAAAATATATTTTTCCTAAAAATAGTTTTAAAGAAATGTATCACTTGTCAAATCCAATGTGTACATATGCATGTGTATATGTGCACATATGCACACATGTATATATATATATATATATATATATATATATTATATATATATGCTGGATATATAAATTTGTGTCTGTATGTATAGTATATATGTATGCATGTGTACATGCATATATGTGTATATATAATGGAACTGTATGAAAGTTATGGTGTAGAAGACATTTTATTATAATATGGCTATAATTATTGCTACTGATTATGCAGATTTTATGGAAGTATGGCCTTATAAATCTTTAATTAAATCAGAAATTGGAGCAAATATTGCCATTATTGGATCTACTTTATATGTGTTGAATATATCTGAAAATTATCAGATAAAGTCAGTAATCCTGTTAACAAATATTAAATATTGTTAATAGTATTTAGAGAGTAAGTAGAATTCTGAATATTGCCTCTCTTTTTTTCAGGTGCAACTCAGGTTGAATTATCTATGTATGTTCTGGCACATTGGCCAGAAGACATGCCAAACATTTCAGTTCCAGCTCATCTCAACTTAATATCATCAGACTTGTCAATTGTACCAAATGGCCCCCTCATGAGCAAACTGAAACACTAGAGTGTGGAGGGAGGATTCAAAAACTGGTTTCAATTTCTCCATATCCCTTTAAATTCCTAATTTAAGCTTCTATGGAGGTAGCTATCTTAAAATACACAGAATATGGTCTATTTCTTTTCTCAAGGGGGATTTGGCAAGGTATATTTTACTACAGAAACTGTCCCTTTGTTCTTTGGTTAGGTTTTCTTAATGACAACTTTTCTCTCCTGGGGATATAGGTGACAATGGTGGATGGAGTGCTGGGCCATAACTCAGGAAATCATCATCTTCCTGAGTGCAAATTTGGCCTCAGACACATACTAGTCAAATGACCTTGGGCAAATCACTTAACCTTGTTTGCCTCAATTCCCTTATTTGTAAAATGAGCTGGAAAAAGGAATGGCAAAACATTCCAATATCTATGCCAACAAAACCTGAAATGGAGTCATGGAGAATCATTGTACACAATTGAGAAATAACATTTTTCTCTTCTGCTTCCAATTTTTCTTATTCCATAGGGGGAAAATTTATCCAACTCTTTAAATATATTCTCAAGCTAGGAGTACATGCCAAGTTATTGACACTGCAATGCCAATCTAGGTTTTTCATTCAAATAGTTCACTACAATGATCTCCAGGTCTTTACCAAAGCTCCTTACAACTTGTATATGTGGCATGGTATGAAAAGCATCATTATATAGTGGACAGAGAGCTGACCTTAGAATGAGGAAGGCATGGGTTCAGGACCTGCCTCTTATCCATAATGAGTATATGAACATGGGAAACTCAACCTCTTGGTATCTCAGGCAGTTCCATAACACTTTAAATTCAGAGACATTATAAATAATAGAATTATAACTTCAGAGATCAATAACTTCTGTGTCCTCAGATTACAGATGCATCAGTAAACTGAAGTTCACAGAAGTTAAATGAATCACCCAAGATTATCTAGATAGTATCAAAGGTAATTTTTGAACCAAAGTCCTCTGACCCAAAAAAGTATATAGTATATAATTGTAATTAACTATGTTAGTGAAGTTTCTTCACAGAGAAATACTTTATTTTATTTTGGAGAGAAGCGGTAAGGGAGGGATTCCCTGGACCTGTGATTTTACTGATTTCATTAGGGAACTCTTATTAAGGAACTCAGCTATTTCCATCAGTGAGTTTCCTATGCCAATGAAATTATGGTTTCAGTTTAAAAAAAATAATAACCAAGCCCAAAGCATGCCATCCTCTTTCCTTTAATTGTCTTTTTAACCATGGGGTATCAAGTTGTTAGAATAGCTCACTATACTTTGCATGATTTGCATGAGAACTCAGTGTTCCAAAATCACTTTGCTGGTGCCTTCGAGGGCAATCAGAGTAACAACAGGAGTTGATGCTGTGTATAGTATCTCATTTTCCATTCATGTAATTTTTTCCTATTCATTCTCTATATTTGCTGCTCACATCTTCCATAAAAAAAAAAAAAAGGAAAGAGAATGCCACTCCACTGTATGAATTCTGAATTAGGAAGTCTACTTTATTGAAGTAATTATAGATGCAGATTTTTTTTTGTTCCTAAATAGTCGTAAGGTCAGAGAAGTAATAGTTCTAAAGGTTTTCTTTCCCTCATTTTTTGAGATTTAAGTCCAAATCTTCCTAGAATGCATTCTTACTGGGAGTTCTTTGCATACTTCTTTGTCCCCAGGAAATCAACTTCAGTCGACAATGTTCTCAAGCATTTCTCTGTTTGCAACTTAACATTTAAGTACATATACTAAAATAATTTGTAACATGAGGTTTGCTTTTGGGGGAGGGCTCATGCCTGAGAGATTTCAGAGCTGTTTATTGATAGCCTGTTGCTTTCCTAAGTGAATCATTCAGGAAGTTCAAACTTTGTATTTCACTTATTTTGGGATCTAATTTCTCCTGCTTGTGACCTGAAGAATTCAAAGTAGAGTTTTCATATAGAATTGCTCCAATTTCATGATGTAATTCTCCTGTTGCCAGGGCCTAGGAGGAGGGATGGGGGAGATAGAAGGATGGAAAAACCTCTTCATTTAAGTAGCATGTTTCTTTTCTATCTTTCTGCTGAAGTTTCTGAGCTCAGTTTTTGTTTTTTTTTTCTTTTTGTTTTTTATTATTATTATTATTATTAATAATACTTTTTATTTGCAAAACATATGTATGGGTAATTCCTAAACATTAACCCTTACAAAGCTTTCTGTTACAAATTTTTCCCCCCTACTCCCCACCCCTCCCCTAGATAGCAGGATATCCACTACATGATAATTATGTTAGAATACTTAAATCGAATATATGTATAGTTATTGCCACACATCATTTTTTTGTTCAGGAGAAATTGTATCTATAAGAGAGAATAATCCGATAAAGGAAATACAATGCAAGCAAACATCAATAGAGAACATGAAAATGTTATGTTGTGGTCCACATTTCACATCCCTCTCTCTGGGTGTATATGGTCTTCTTCACTGCACAATTGTAATTAGTTTGAAGCATTTCATTGTTGAAGAGAGTCATGTCCATTAGAACTGATCCTCATATAGTACTGTTGTTGCCATGTACAACGATCTCCTGGTTCTGCTCATCTCACTCAGCATCAGTTCATGCAAGTCTCTCCAGGCCTCTCTGAAATCGTCCTGTTGGTCGTTTCTTACAGAGCAATAATATTCCATAACATTCATATACCATAATTTATTCAGCCACTCTCCAATTGATGGGCATCTACTCAGCTTCCAGTTTCTAGCCACCACAAAAAGAGCTGCAACAAACATTCTTGCACATGTGGGGCCCTTTCCTTCTTTTATGATTTCTTTGGGATATAAGCCCAATAGAAACACTGCTGGGTCAAAGGGTATGCACAGTTTGATAACTTTTTGAGCATAGCTCCAAATTTGAGCTCAGCTTTTGTAATGAACTCAGTAACCAAGAAGGCAATCCCTTATCATTATTCTTCTTTTAAAGCTTATTCATCAAAAATGATTTGCCTATCTTCACCTCCCCATTGTAAAGGATATTGAATGAAAATGTAATGTGCAAGTTAAACATCAATCAATAAGTTTTAATTAAATGGCTACTATATGTCATCTTAGGGCATAAATATAAAATGAAAATCATCCCTGTCCTCAAAGAGCTTCCATTCCAATAAGGGGAACAACATTTACAAGGAAAAGTGAATTATGCATGGAGAATTAAGAATATGCAGCAGTAGTAGATTGAAAATTAAGATATATCCTATAGTATTCACTAACAAATGTTTTTGAGATCATGTAACAGAAATATTATTTTCATTTTAATAGTTATTTAGTTTTACAATTATTTGCAAAGATAGTTTTCAACATTTACCTTTGCAAAATCTTATGTTCCAATTTTATTTTCCCTCTCCTCCCCCGTTCCATCTCCCCAAAACAGCAAGCAATATGATATAGGTTAAACATATGCAATCCTTCTAAACATATTTCCATATTCATCATGCTAAAAAAGAAAAAAAACAGATCAAAAGGGAAAACATATGAGATAGGAAAATAAAACAAGCAATCAAACAAACAATAACAACAACAAAGGTGAAAATAATGTGCTTTGATTCTCATGTTGTCTTCATAGTTCTCTCTCTGGATATGGATGATCCTTTCCACTACAAGTCTATTGGAATTGCCTTGAATCAACTCACCGAAAAGAGCCACATCACAGTTGATCATCACATAATCTTATTGCTGTCTACAATGTTCTCTTGGTTCTGTTCATTTCACTTAGCATCAGTTCATGTAAGGCTTTCCAAACTTTTCTGAAATCATCCTTTTCTAATAGGACAATACTATTCCATTGCATTCATATGCCATAACTTACTTAACCATTCCCCAAAATGATGAGTTTCCATGCATTTTCCATTTCTTTGCTACTACAAAAAAGGGCTGCTACAAACATTTTGGCACATGTGGGATTTTTTCCATCTTTTATGATCTCTTTGAGAGACCCAGAAGAGATACTGCTGGGTCAAAAGGTATGTTCAGTTTTAATCCCTTTGGGCATTATCCAAATTACTCTCCAGAATGGTTGGATCATTTCACAATTTCAACAATGCAATATTGTACCAGATTTCCTACATCCCCTCCAACATTCAACATTATCTTTTTTCTATCATTTTAGTCACAAAGAGGTGTGAAGTGGTACCTCCGAATTGTCCTAATTTTCTCTATTTAATAATAATTTAGAACACTTTTTCATATGACTAGAAATGGCTTTAATTTCCTTATCTGAAAATTGTCTCTGTATCTTTTGGCCATTTATCAGTTGATTTATATTCTTCTAAATTTGAGTCAATTCTCTATATATTTTAGAATAAGACCTTTATCAGAAAAATTGGGTATAAAATTCCCCCCCTCCCAGTTTTCTGTTTCCCTTATACTATTGGTTGTGTTGGTTTTGTTTGTGCAAAAACTTTTTTAATTTAATGTAATCAAAATTATCCATTTTGAATTTCAGAATTGTTCTCTAGTTCTTTGGCCATAAATCTGAGAGGCAGACTAATTTCTTGTTCTCCTAATTTCCTTATAGTATTATACTTTATGTCTAAATCATGAATCTATTTTGACTTTATCTTGCTGTAAAATATTAGATATAACAAAATTATTTAGAAAAATGTAATATTTGGATACATGCTTATAAAATAATTGATAAGCAGAGAGTGCACTCAGTAGTTTCAAATTGCTAAAGTAATCAAAATGTGGATGAAATCATTTGTCCCTAACCACCAGACAATCAGCAGAGGAAATTTTGGTTTGCTAAATATGCTAGCTGTAATCTAAAGAACATTTTCCTTAGCTCTAGTAGATCATAGAACTTAGTTATGATACAAATGTTTACAAAGCTTTTTACGAATGATTAATGAAAAAAAGCTAATACCCTCATCTCCATTTCTAACACATCCTCCTTGCTCCACCTTATCTTGTAATAAACACATCATCCCAGCAAGGAGCACACAAATGGTCAGATTTGTTTTATACTGGCTACAGACTTGGAAATAGTTACTGCTTCCTACTGAGTGTTCAACCTATAGGCATTGTCCTTTGTGAGAAGCAACATGCTGCTCCATAAATCCTCATATCAGCAGCTTTTTTGCACCAAGCAGGGAACAGCTCAATGAAAGATGCTACTCACTCGGGCAAGCTGCCACCAAGGTTATTGACCAAGATGCAAAGCGAGCTGTCAGTCTTGCTTTTGGAATTCTCTTAACAAAGATGTATTAATAATAGCAACCATTTGCATTTCTTTTTCTTTCTCAAGCTCCCTTTACTCCCTGGTGTGTATTTGTGTATATATAGATGAACATGTCATTGCAAATACTATAGATGTTTAATTATGAACAATCATATTAACAGAGCATAGCATGAACACTGCAAACAAATTTTCCTTTCTTCAGATTTTGCATCTTTATATTGTATACTTGAATTTTAATTTCTGTTATCTGTGCAACTTCCCCCAATTTCCTTGTGTTTATTTTCTATAGCTCTTGCATATGTACATATACTTATCCTTATATTTCCACTAATGGTTAGCATAGTCCCTTGTATATATGATAGGGGACAGGAAGAGGGACTGCATCTATGTTTTAATCCTAGATGAGAAACTCTCTCTACTAAAACAGAGTCACACCTCCTATACAACTTATAATTTTAGAAACTTGCCAAAAACAGAGAAAAGTTAGTTGAATTGTCCTGGGTCATACAGAAAATACGTGTCAGAGATAATACTAATTAATAATAATTAGGATTTCTTAATTCTAAAGTCAGCTCTCTATATGCTGTGCAACATTGCCTTTTGTCTTGTATATATATATATATAGCAGGGATTTAATAGTATTGTTGAATCCCTGCTTGACTATGTCTAGATAAAATGACTGCCAACGTGGGAAATTGAATACTTCATGTAATTTAGCTTAACAGTGCCTTCAGAAGGTATTTCAAGAAGCTTGAGTGCAGGAGTAATTTTTAATTTGAGATTTTGTGTATCCAGCACTTAGCACATTGCCTTGCATATAGCATTTAATACTCCTAATATAGCATACTCCTAGTATAGTCCTAAAACAAAGTAAGAACTCAGTAAACATTCGTTTTCAAACTTAAAGTGTTCTAGTTGAGTTCTTATCAATTTTAATGATGATATGTTCCACCAAATTTAGAATGTAACTTTATTACCAAGTAAGAACTGAAAAATGGAAAGTAGTATCTCTGTTTTTTAGGGGGTTTTTTGTTTGTTTTTTAGTTTTTCTGATCTGGATAAAGAAGGCAGGAAGACAGAGGAAAGTTAGTTGGTAGGAAATTATGGATAGTTTTTCTTTAGTGTTGTTAGTAATAACTTAATAATCGTATTTGTGTTTTCACATAATTTCCAACAGGGAAATGTTAGTTTTCATTGAAAATTTAAAGTTAGTTCTACATAGATAAAAGTATCTTCACTGACTCAACTTTAACTGTGATGGTACTAACTAGAAAATCAAGGGAAAATCTAAATCTCTCTTAATCCAAGCTTGATTTTTGAGTCAAAGATCTTATCTGTTGAAAAGCAAAGGAAACAAGAAAGCATTTAGAACATTTTTCTCTGGGATTTCACAGTAGGGCTTTCAAGAAGCAACAATCACATGGGGATGTGTAGAAGACAAGTGTGTAATCAAATCATCATCATGCTGTGGAGTGTAGATTGTGAGTCAAGTATGAAAGACAAAACCACTTTCTTCTACCACTCCATGGAACTTTCTCATTTCCTGAACAGCATTAGCACCTACTTTTGGAGATTAATTTATTCAATTAACACTTATTAACTGTCCAGGAGTTTTCTGCAGCACTCTTCTACTCACTGTTTGAGATTGGAGTCTCAAAAGCTTCTCACATGCATGATTACTTATTTAAATGAACCTCAGTCAAACCCAATCTGCATCAAAACTGAAAGCATAGAATTTCCAATTGTGTGAGCACATTTCCACTTTAGACAGGTATGTAAAACCATCCCATCTGTAGTAATGTTCAGTAACTACCAAAATGACTGGAATCAAAAGTCTAACTTCAACTTACACATTATAGGTCACAGAGATAGAAATGAATGAATGAAAAAAATGAAATGAAAAAATGAATGAAAAAAATGTGACAAAAGATTGTTCTGGAGAAGATGCAACTTAATAGACAATTGAAAACACATGTGGCTGGTATGCCTTAGGATGCAAATATTCTAGAAAGTGCTTTGCATGCTTTCCCAGGGGATTAAAAACTCTGAAGATCCATTGAAATTCTCCTGGATGAATTAGAATTCGACAATAAAATTCCAACAGACAGGGAAAGGGGAAATTATTCTCTTTCCCAGCTAAATTCTCTAATGTTGACAGTCCAAATTACAATAGCAGCAGGCTGACCCAGTGTATAGATTTCATCCATACGCCACTGTTTTGCAAACATATGGTATACACTCACCATGGTTAAAAACCGCCAGACAGAAAAATTATAAAAACATGTTGTTCTAAGCATTTGATATCTTTGTGATCATATGGCACATATGAGACATCTCTTGAAACAATAGATTATTCTTTTCTGGGCCCTTCCCCTGCATTCCCCAATACCAAATATGAATGAAATCATGCAAACTAAATGAATGCTTTTGTCAAACGAAATAACAGTGAGGAAAACAATCTATTTGTGATATGTTTGGTTTAGTTTATTGCATTTTTAAATATTTAATGATATGTAGAATAATACCTTTGTTTCACACAAGTTCATAAGATTGTTTAATTTTAAATAGTTTTTTTAAATAAGAAAATGAAGGCAATTGAAATCATCACATTCAGATTGTATTCTCCTGCATGACTTTTTATTGTGCAGTCTTACTCCTATATGATGTTAATAACAGATGTGCACTTTTGCCTCACCCATCTTAGTGGGAATTTCCTTTCATGTGTCATGTAGTTGTCAAGTTTTCATCACTATTATGTTCCCTAGTATTCCCAATGAATAGACAGTCCCCATGCCATACTCCAAAGGGCATCCAATATAATTATAATGATGTTCAAAGATGTTGGATGATTCCAGTTTTAATTTTAAATCTATTGGTATATTCACAATTTACCTGTTGTTTGACTCAGAGTGAGTCATTTTATATTTCAGTATCTCAATATATAGCTTTGTAAAATGGGCAATTGATATTGACTCATGTTTTGAGACCCTCCTGGAAAAGAGAATACACATGCCTAAGGAATGACTCATTTTATTTGTTATGACAGACAGCTGTTGTCTCTAAGAAAGACATTATTAATAGAACTGAGAGCTTCCATTTTCTTGAAAAAAAGCACATGTACTTCTAAAGTTTTAAAAATAGATACATGTTCCCATACTCCCTTACATTCAATGATAGAGAGAGCTAACAGAAAACATGTATTCCATATATTTTTGGTAGATATCACGATGGTAGACATTTTACATGTGCATAAAGGAAGAGGAAGGGGAGGAGAATAGACAAATGTAAGCCCTGTCCATTTTCCTTGAAAAGATTATCACCTATTTAGAAATAAGATGCCATACAAAACCAAGAGGAGATCAACAAGAGATCATAAATGTTCTAATAGTTCAAGTAAGAGTGAATTCAGAATGCTTGGATAAGATCACAGGATTGTAAGTATGGAAGGGACATTAGAGAGAGAGGAGAGAATGAACATTTATTAAGTAACTATTATGTCCTAGGCATTTTTTTTCCTTCTGACAACCCTATTACAACCCTATCACAGAGGTGATATTATTATTATCCCATTTTAAAATTGAAGAAACCAAGAAAAGCACTTTGTTAGCAACATCTTTAGGGTTATGTGACTAATATCTTAGGTATTGACTCCAGTCTGAACTATATCCTGTGCTATGTAAGTTGCCCTTGAATACATTCCTATCATTTTACAGATGAGGAAAATAAGACATGAAGAGATTGAGTAACTTGTCTGATATTTCAGGGAAAATAAGCATCTATCTAAGGAAGGATTTGAACTCGTCCTTTGACTCTGGAACCATTCTTTTTCTGTTTTGATGATGATGATGATGAATAGATGGGAAAGACTTTATATGAGATAGGATTTTTCTTTTTAAAGCAAAGAAACTTTTTATTCTATTTTTTACTTTCCAAATCTCTCCTTCCCCCATCACTATATCCTATGCAATGAGAAGGCCACAAAATCAAAACCTATTACAAATATGTATAGTAGTGCAAATCAAATTTTTGTATTAGTTATATTCAAAAAAAAGCAAAGAAAAGAAAGAGTAAAATATCCTTTATTCTGTACTCTGATGACATCAGTTTTTCTCTGAAGATGACTATCCTTTTTCATCATGAGTAATTTATATTTGTGATGGGTCATTGTACTCATCAAAATTATCATCTTTCAAAGTTAATTATCTTTATAATATTGCTGTATATAGATTGTTCTAGTGTTTTGGCTCACTTCATTTTGCATTAGTTTTTATATATCTTCTTGGATTTTTCTGAAACTAGCCCTTTGATTTTTTCTTAAAATACAATAATAATATATCATATTCATATACTACAACTTGTCAAATCTTCCCCAATTAATGGGCATATGCTCAGTTTCCATTTCTTTGACAATACAAAAATAAATGCTACAAGTATTTTTGTATATATTGGGCCTTTTTTCTCTTTCTCTAATCTGCTTTATGGTATGTCTTCTAGCAATATTCTTGGGTTAAAGTGTATGTACAGTTAGATAGTTTTTGAGCACAGTAAGGAGGTAGGATTTTTCTGAACAGTTTATAGCTTCCCAAGAAAAGGAACAATTAAATCAAAGCTTTATTTGATTTGTAGTTTCAGTATTTAGAATAAAATGTCAGACCCATTGTATCAGCAATTACTGGCAAAGCCAGTAATTCAGTTGAGAGTAAATATTGGCATTTATTCTAATCTCTTCCTCTTCATATTCTATTCTAACTAGTCTAACCTATCTAGTCACTATTTGCCATTTATAGTAACAAGAACTAATGAGATAGAAAAATATTCTGTGTTAGATAATCAAGTAGATGAGAATGAGTATGACTTCCGAAAGAAAGTTGTTTGACTAGAGAAAAAGTTTCATTTTGGGGAGAACCAGGAAATAAATTTGAATGAAAGCTATGGACCTGCTCTAAAATCATATTCAGTATCTTATCAAATTGTAAATGTTCTTAAAGGCTCTATCAGTAAAATGCAAGGTTCTGAGTGTTCTACCAGATTGGAAATGGTTCATGTAAGGGGCCAGAACAAATGTCATCTCTTTATATGTATTTTTATACAAGAACCAGTCTTATTCAATATAATGATGTTTGTTATCAGATATATAGTTGCTAGATATTAAATTATTTTATTAAATGCAGTTTGTGAACACTATTTTATAAGGCAAGGAAAAAATTATAATCTATTTTCAGTCCATTTTAGCATAAATTACAAATATATCTTTGGAAATGTTGAAATAAGGAAAATGCAATGACAAATTATGAAGAGATTTTTATAATCCAGGAAGATTTCAGATTTTTCAGAAGACTTTAAATGTTTCAATATACTGGCATTTATCAAAAAAATCTTAGAGTTCTCTTAATCTTTCCTTACTCTGTCCCTGTTTTAGCCCCAATATTCAACTAGTCATGAAGTCTTGTCAATCCAACCTCCTTAACAGGGCTCACATCCATCCCTATATTCATTTCTCTGTACTCACAGTATCTGTCATGCTATAAGCCTAGTTCTTGCCTAAGAACTTTCAATAATAATTACATTTTTATTGACATATTTTGACATCACCAAAATTTCCCCCAATATTTCTCTTTCTCTTTCTCTTCCCAGAAACCATTTCATAATAAAATAATTCAATTAAATATTAAATTACATTAAGTGTTAGCAAGGCACTGTGCCAAGCACTGTTTTCAAAAAGCTTAGAGTCTAATGAGTGAAGACAATGCTGTACAAAACAAAGCTGAAAAGTTGCCTAAGATGATCCACTATGGGACATAATGTTATCTGGAGCTGAAAACAAGCAAAGTTGTTAGAAAATGGAGAATTATCTGGAAAGTTCAGATCTCTGTTCTCTAGAAATAAAGGTTTTGAGAGGACTTTAATGCTAAAACTACCAACTGTACAATCAGAGAGGAGAAACAACAGAGGAGAAATTGTCCCAACTTTTAATAAAAACATATTTCTTCACACCTAAGCTTTCTATAAATGTGTACTGTATGTGTAGATTTCAAGAAATGTTATCTATAAACATTTATAAATGCATAAGTGTATTAGCCATACCAAAATTATGCCCAATGTCACAAAGGTGGTGTCAAAGATGGGACTTGAACCCAAATATTTATGATTTCAAATATGAACCCCTATACATGATATACTACATCTCATGCTTAAAGATAAAATGTAGAAATATTCTGAGAAGATAAATAGTTGGATTTGTAACTATTTAAATATATGTATCCATAGCGTATTATTGGATCAAAAGTGACTGAAGTCTCTTTTATATGATTTATCCTTGCTCTTTTCCTTATTACATTTTTATCAATGATTTGCAAAGGTCATTGATGGCATATAAAATGTATTGATATCTTTTTATGCCCCCTGAATTTCCCAATTAATAAATCCCCATTCCCTTAAAAAATATATCTTATAGCAAAGAATAATGAAGGAAGAAAAATAAGTTCAGAGTTGTGATAATTCAAAAATGGAAGGGATAATCAATATCTGATTGAATATAGGATTAAAACTATTATATTAATATGCTAAAATGTTAGTTTGAAACCATCAAATTGAAAATGGGGAAAATAGAAATTACTATTTTTAGAGTCAAAAAATTCACATCATGTATAAAGATATAGCTTTAAAAGATTATAAAATTAATACAAGATGTCTTATTTCACCTTTGTATCCCCAATGCTTAGCACAATGTCCTGTGGGTAATAAATTTGGGTTGCAGGCTTATTTAATTTCCTTGTTCATAATTCCAGATATCTGATCGATATCTGTATCAAAATGCCCCACTAGCACTACAAAATAGAATAGTCCCTAATACAACTTGTCACCTTTGCCACTTAAGCAGTCCTTACCAAGAATTCACTACATTCCCCAATCTTTATATTTAGTTATTTACCAAATCCTGCTAATTCTGTCTCTGTAGCATGTCTTACATTTATTTATCTTTTCCATTCTATTACTTTAGTTGAAGTCCTTACTGCATCTTTGACTCAATCATTGCAGCAATCTTTTAAATCATTTCTCCCTCTCATATCTTCCCACTCTATCTTACAATCTAGTATAAAAGTAACTGTTTGAAAATACAGTTCTAGTCATACCAATCTCAGACTTAAAGTTTTTGAAATGCTCTCAGTTGTTCATCAAGTAATGTTCAAAGCCTAATATTCATAATCATAAAAGTCTGCCCAGAATGAGTAATATTTCCTTGAGCCCCTTTCTCTAACTCATTTAAATATTCTTTCTTCAAATACTAACCCTATTATCACTTTTCCTTGAAACTTCCCCCATAGTTTTATACAAATCAATTCTTTCTTCCTTGCAAATCTCTCTGTGCAATTTTTGGACTTTTCCTACATGCTTAATAATAATATAATTATCTTATCTCATGATATTTGTTTAAGTAACTCTTATAGATTGTCCTCTTGATAGAAGCAACTATAACTTGGCTATGCTTTCTACCACCTGAAGTTCCTAACAATGTCATGCTCTTACTGAACACAAATGCATGATATATATTTGTTTATTTGAGATATGACTATGGCCTCCAGAATACTTAATTTACTCCCACAAAGAAATAGATGCTTCAAAGATGGCTGGGTAATTATCATATAATCCTTTTGGTTTTTTAAATGTTTCTTTGGAGGAGGGAAGCTGGAATTATTTGAGCATGGACAAGTTATTTCATTAATAGATTTTTTTATAAGCATAATTCTATGTCTCTGTAGTTATGTTATGTCTCCACCAATTTAGGCAGGAGCCAATTTCATGTTTATGTTTAGATGTAGTTTAAAAATAGATATTTACTTTTGTACATTTGTTTATGAACAATTGTTTTTCTTTTACCAACAAGTAGTGGCGGCCTTCCAAACTATATGAGTCTCTTTGGGTGGAAAGATAATCTCAGAATGATCTGTGCTGATTCATTTAAGCAATATGCATTCAAGGTATATGTATTCAACCATCAAAATGCATCATATATTGTTTAAAAAAAAGGATATTCTTTTCTAAATTCTGTCATAAAATGAACTATATCCCTAAGAAATAATTATACCTACTAATATAAAAAAAGTATTTTCACTAAAGGACTATATATGAGTTACTGTGGGAGAAGAAAAAGGGTAATATGATGGAGAAAGCAGCAACATTGGAACACAGAAGATATGGATTTAAAGCTTGCTTCTAATACATATCTGAGAAAGGTACTAAAAATAATAGCTGACTTGTCAATTTGCGTCACTGAGGGTTTTTCTATATTAGGGAACTACAAATGCCAATGAATTCACAGGTTCAGATTCCCTTTATAAAAAGGGGTGAGGGATATAGTTTGGAGAAAGAGGTCCAGAGTTTTAATCACAGCTCTCTTTCATTCTGCCTCTGACTTTAGGCAAGATACTCTTTGGTAAAATGAAGGGGTTGAGGTAGCTGAGCTTTAAGGTATTTTTTAATTAAAAACTCTAATTTTGAGGTCTATAATTTGTAATTATAATTTAGCTAATACCAAATTTACCTTCTCTATATTAGATGAAAACTTTTTTTAAAATTATGAGAAAATAATAGAATGTACTGACAATAATTTTAAGACTATCTATTATAATCTGCTAACTAATTAAAAATAAAAGACTCAGAAAGAAATAAGTGGAAAGAAAGGAAGACATCTTATCCTGTTTATTTGATGAACTCAGAGTGAATTATAAGAAATCTTATTTTTAAAAGTTAAGAAATGACAAATATCACTCTAAAAATGACAGGTATAAAAAACTGATGAAAAGGACAAAGATAGTTTATTAACATATATTTGTTGGTTGTAATGTGGCAATTAGGTTGTATTTCATTAACTCATTTAGTTTCAATGAGAGCTTTCCAGCGAGTTTTGGGAGGGAGGTTGTTTGGGGCAAAATTCTTTAAGCAAATTCTCATTTGATTTTGCCCATTTGATTTGATTTTAAATTTCCATTTAACATGAATGCAAAATTTGAAGTAATATTTCCTTTACTTCCTTGTATTTGCTTTCAATCCTTAATATGCCAAAGCATCTAAGTAGAAAGGTAGAAGTCATATCCACAGGGTCCCTTCTGTGAGTTAATTAACTTGAAAATAGCCTTTAGGAAAGGAAGACAAAATCAAACCTCATTCATTTTTGCCTTTCGGAATATCTGGTTCCAGGCCCTGCGATCCTTCAATGTGGAAGCTGACAGATCCTGTGTAATTCTAATGACATTTCCTCGGTATTTGAACTGTTTCTTTCTAGCTGCTTGCAATATCTTTTCCTTGGTGCGATAGTCCTGAAATTTAGCCACGATATTCCTTGGGGTTTTAATTTCGGGGTCTCTTTCTGGAGGTGATTGGTGAATTCTTTCAATGCCAATTTTGCCTTCTGATTCTAAAACATCAGGGCAA
>JAJPUD010004211.1:0-33709 GCA_023553655.1 Myrmecobius fasciatus
TCTGAAAATTGTCTGTTCATATCTTTTGACCATTTGTCAATTGGAGAATGGCTTGAATTCTTATATATTTGAGTCAATTCTCTATATATTTTAGAAATGAGGCCTTTATCAGAACCTTTGGATGTAAAAATATTTTCCCAGTTTACTGATGAGCACAATTTCAAAGAAAATTAAATTTACCCTTTGCAGATGTCCTAGTACTGACTTGCTTCAAGATGGACTGAAATCTCTCCTATCAAAATCATTAAGGACCGTTTAAAACAGATTTTCACAGTAGGAGGTAAGTAGCATTTTGGTAAAACTTTTATGGGGAGTTTTCACATGAGGCAGAAATGAAGAGAAGGAATATTTAAAGATAAAACTGTTAATTAACAAGCAATTTTCTATATTCATTTTTTCTATTATTGAGTTTCTGGGTTTCTTTCTCATCACTTATTCTCTTTCTTCTGCGTCCTATGGTTAGGTCAAAATATCCCTCCACTTAGGTCATCAGATTCTGTTTCTTACAATGTTCAAGTTTCTGAAGATTATTTCAGGATAGAATTGAGTATAAAGGGTAGGGTAGACTATGGAGAAAATTTTGTTTACCAAAATGTGATTGGGGATGAGCCAAATTTGCAAGCACTATTTATGAAAAACTTGGCAGGAACAATTGAATTCCATTACAAAACAGTTTTCAATACTTCCCACTGCAATAATCTTACTTTAGTCCAGTGTTAAAGTGAATGTAAGAAATCGGTAAGTTTTATGAAGGCAGACAAAAACAGTTGATCATTTTGTTAATCATAGGTGGCACAAAATTTCACCTCGGTTTTTTCCCCTCAGCATACTGGTTAAATTTTTACATTTTCTTGATTAATCTCTTGATCACTATGATATCGGTTTAAAAATTTTGTTCCATCCAGAATGGTCCTACTGTGTATACAATATCCTCAGATGCCTCTTTAGAGCACATAGGTAACCCTAGGTTCTCACATTTTGCGTCAGCAGAATACAAGTCCTAGAAAATTACACTGTGAAAGAAAGAATTTGAGTATGGTTCTGGAAATATGCTGTGTCTGCCTTCGAGCTAATTTACTAAGCTGGGGACTTTTTGGCTGTCTTGGTGACCTTTGACATACACATGTGACAATTCTATTTGACTCCTTTCCATTTATGTGTTGACATGATGGGGTAGCAGGAAGGAAACCAAAGGGTGCTAAGAATCTCAGTATTTTTAGAACATCTGTATTCAATTAAGCTGGTAGTTGTCTCTGAGAGTGCTAAATGTAAGATCTTTGCCCAGTGGTCAATGAATTCATATACCCCTGAAGGAGGTAAACCTCATCTAATTTGCCATTTATTAGTATAAAATAAACCAGAACATACAACAACAATGCAACTGAATGTGAAGATGGATTACACAGTCTACTTGGAGAACCAAAAAGTGGAGTTCTCTTACTTGGTTTCATTAGACAATGAAACACACCACTTGATAGGATACTTGGTTATTTCACCTTTTGGTGTGCATGACAATTTAGGCAAGGGAACCACCAAACACTGTAAAGATAGATGATGATGATGTGCCAGTGTCTTTTGCTCAGGATGAAGTAGAGAAGTTCTATAAGAAAAATGGATAAGATCTTCCAAACCAAACATATATATGGTGGCTTATATAGAACATGAAGCTTATATAGACTGTGAAGATGGCATCAATAAGCATCTCTATGGGGAAGACAGTGAGAAATACATTGACAAGATGTGGTTCCATTTTAAGAAATGATAGCATCACAAAATCCTAGAATCTGAGGATTTGAGAGCTGGAAAGCACCTTAGAGACCATATGTGAATGGAATCCTCTCTGTGAGATGATCGAAATGAAGTCATATGACCTCAACTTGAGGACAAGAAGAAGGAAGCTTCCATTTTGTAGGGAGCCTCTTTCACTTTGGGACAGGTCAAGTTGTTAGGAAGTTTTTCTGATGGCTAGCCTCAACTCTTCCCATTGCAACTCTCTCCCCATCCTAACTCTTCCTAATTCTGCCCTCTTGAGCCAAAGAGAGCGAAGTTAATCTTTCATTTTTACAAATATGTAAAACCAGTGTTCCTGAGGACTGTTCTGTGAGTTTTCTCTTCTCTGGGCTAAACATGCCCCCTACTCCTCTTCTCTTCTCCTCAACCAGTACCCAATCACAACTTCTTACCCTTTCTTTCCTTCCTTTTTGTCCCTTACTCCACTCTCCAAATAAGGTATCTGTTTTGCTTATTACTATTTGCCCCCTAAATCTACTCTCCATCTTACTTCTCTCTCCACCTATCTTTCCACCCCAAACTCTGTGCTTGTGTGTATGTGTGTGCCACCATGAGAAGAGTACTTTAGTGTGTTTCATTATCAGTCCTCTGGAGTCAGGATTGATCGTTGCATGATGAGGAAGATCATCACTGATCTTCTTTATTGCTGTTTTCCTTTACATAATTTTAGTCAGTATGGGTACTCTTCACTTGCTTCTTCTTACTTCCTTTTTTTCTGAATGAACTGCTCTAAATTTTTCATATCTGCTAATTTTATATATATATACATATATATATAATTATTATAGTGTAGTAATCTTTTATTAGTCCATGTACTAGTTTGTTTAACGCTACAGAATCCATGGGCATCCCCCTTGTTTCTGATTTCTTGCTGTTGTCAAAAGGGCTGCTTGGCCCTTTTTGTAGTGGCTAGAAACTGGAAACTGAGTGGCTACCCATCATTTGGAGAATGGCTGAATAAATTATGGTATATAAATGTTATGGAATATTATTGTTCTGTAAGAAATGACCAGCAGGATGATTTCAGAGAGGCCTGGAAAGACAGAAACTGATGCTGAGTGAAATGAGCAGAACCAGGAGATCATTGTACAAGGCAACAAACAACAAGACTATAGGATGATCAGTTCTGATGGGCATGGTTCTCTTCAACAATAAGATGATTCAAACCAGTTCCAATTGTTCAGTGATGAAGAGAGCCTTTACACCCACAGAGAGGACTGTGAGATCTGAGTGTGGACCACAACATAGCATCTTCATGCTTTCTGTTGATGTTTGCTTGCGTTTTGTTTTCCTTCTCAAGTTTTTTTTTCTTTCTAGATCCATTTTTCTTGTACAGCAAGATAACTGTATAAATATGTATGCATATATTGGATTTATCATATATCTTAACATATTTAACATGTATTGGACTACCTGCCATCTAGGGGAGGGGATTGGGGAAGGAGGGAAAAATTTGGAACAGAAAGTTTTGCAAGGGTCACTGTTGAAAAATTACTCATGCATATGTTTTGTAAACAAAAAGCTTTAATAAAAAAGGGGCTGCTTGAAAGATTGTTTTGTAGTACTATTTCCTCTGTTTTTGATCGACTTGGGTCAAATACTCCATAACATTGGGTCAAGGGCTATGGATAGATGGTCACATTTCTTCCATAGTTCCACATTATTTTCTACAATGATTTGCTCTGTTCACAATTTCACCAACACTGTATTATTGTGCCTATTTTCTTATAGTTTATCCAAAATTTATTTTTCAGTGTTTAATGATCTTTATCAATTTTCAGCATGTGAGATGAAACATAGGAATTATACTAAATTGTGTCTCTCTGATTAGTGTTTCAAAGCACTTTTTCATATAATGACTTGTGTTTTCTTCTTCTGAAATATGTGTCATTGGCCTACTTATCTGTTAGAAAGTGGCTTCTATATTTATTCTCAATTCCATTCCTAATAATAATAATAATCATATTTATATGCTACCTTAAAATTATTTCATTTGATTCTTACAACATCTCTATTTGTTAGATGCTATTATCATTCCCTTTCTATAGAAGAGAAAACCGAGTCTGTTGAGTGATTTGCTGAGAGTCACACAACTAAATAAATTTCTGAGACAGGACCTGAATTCATGTCTTCCTTAATCCACCACTTTCTCCACTATGCCACCTGGCTGCCTGGAATATTGTTCACCCTCTGTATGTTATCTTACTATTTTGAACTTTGAAGCAGAAAATATCAAAGCTAGAATGGACCTTAAAGAACATTTGTTCCAACTTCTCTCCCCGTTTTGCAGATGACAAAACTAAAACTCAGAGGACATGAGTTTATCTCCTCCTTTACGCCAGTCTTTCATCAAAAGATAGCTCTTCTCCTTTCTAAGTATACCTTTCATCCTTTATCCTTCCATAATAATCTCTATGGAGTCAGTTATTATCTCTATGCAGATGACTTTTGGATCTATATATCAATCCCTAATCTCTCTGCTGAACTCTAATCTTGTGTCATGAAGTGCCTCGTGGACATTTTTAACAGAATTCATTGTCTTTCCCCAACACCTACCTTTCTTTCATATATCCCCACTCCTGTCAAAGGTACCACTGTCCATCCATACTACCAATCCAAGTTTTCAATCTGGGTGTCCTTCTCTACTCTTGTCTGTCATTTAGCCCACGTGTCTAGTCAGTTACCAAAACTTTTCCCCTCACATACAGCCACCGTTCTAATGCAGACCGTCATTATCTCTCACCTGGATCACTATTATTAGCCTCCTTATCGGTCATCCTACCACTAGGCTTCATAATCCATTTCCCATATTGTTGCCCAAGTATATTTCTTAAATCCTTTTTGGTGACATTTTCTTCTTCCCTACTCAGTAAACTCCTGTGGTTCCCTGTTGTTACCTATAGAAGCAAACAGAAACTTTGCATGTACATCCTTGTTTCTAACTGGGCCTACATCTCCAGACGTAGGACATTTTATTCCCCTGCCTACATTCTATGGTCTGGCTGGCATCCTGGCCTACTTGTTTCTAACAAAAAAACTGCTGCCCATCCCTTTTATCAGCACTGTCTCAGACCTAGAATATTGTCCCCCCCTTTTTTGCTCTACCTTTGGAATCCCTGGCTTGCTTCCTAATCAGATCAGGCACTACCTTCTGCATGCAGCCTTTTCTGGACTCCCAGCTACAAGTGTCTTCCCAGGCAAGGTTACGTTGGATCTTTTTGCCTAGATATTTAGTCTACCATTCGAATGGAAGCTAATTGAATGCAAAATATGTTTCTTTTTTGTCTTCATATCCCTAGAATCTGGCTCAGTGCCTAGCATATGCTAAGTACTTAATCAGTTCTTCCTCCATTGACTTACCTAAAGTTGAACAGCTAGTACTTATTACAAGGAGCTGAGCCAGCTTCTTAAAATTTTCCCAGAAGTTAAGGTTGAAACAATTTGAGAAAGTAACTTTTAATGTTGTCATTGGGCTCGATGGCTTCATTTTGCCTCTTGCCGGGCAGCATGTTCCAATTTTCTCTCTCAGGGCTTCAGACTTGCCATGTTTTACCAATCAGGAAAAGGTCACTACTGTGCAGTTTCAACTTCTGAGCTCATTACAGCTAATGTGCACTCCACCATGTGTGCCACAATGCTCAACTCTCTCCATTTGCTTTGGTTTACTTGACATTGTTTCAATCCTTCCTCCCTTCAGAAAATGAAGGCATCAGGCTCTCCTTTCCCTTAAGCTCTTATTCAGAGATATTACTTTCATTTGACCATTGAATGAAAGGCTGAGTCTATGAAGTACTGAACAAAGTTTTTGCTGTATGAAAGATTTTTTCAAAGTTTATAGCTGCCAATATGTCTTCACAATGAAAACAGATTATACAGATGTGATTACCTTTCCTCAAAGCCCAAATAAAAGCCAATACTTATCGGCACAAGAAAATCTTTCCTGAAGCTACTCATCTACATTGTTTATTACCCTTCTTCCTCTGGAAACCAGAATCATGATACAGTGATCTAGCAAGACCTTTCAGCAAGGAAATCTTCAGCAAACCTTAAATATAATCTGGGCCTAAATCTGGGAATTACCCAAAAATATAGTGGCTGATACACTCTGTTCCATTGGGAAGAAATTGGAAATAGAAAATGGCTTTCATAAAGATTCAGAGATTTGCCTGCACTCATTCTGCTGTTGGGTGGCAGTGCTGGACCTGGAGTATAGACTTTGACACTCTAAAGGTATCAGAACAGATCACATTATACTGCAAAAACCTTTTACTGATGTCTCCTTTGTCTTTGCAACGGCTTCATTTAGAACTGTAGCCCTTTCTTGTCTCCTCCCCAGAATCATCCCTTGTACAGCTAGCGACTGGAGTTTTGGGTTCATTGGTATATGCAGTTCTCAAGCAAGGAAACCCTCTTCCCAATGCAAGTTCTGAGTAATTTCAGATTTTGCAGTCATCTGGTTCACTGAGAGGTTAAAGTGATTAGCCAAAATCACACTGTTAATGCTTGTCCAAGGACGTGCATTATGAAGCCAGGACTTCCTGGCTTTAGAGTTGACTCTATCCATTATTCTAGACTGCCTCTCCTTCTCTTATTGCACAGCATAAGAAAAGCAAAAAAGGAATAACTAAGTATTTCAGGAAAAAAAGCAACTAATTAACACATGAAACCAATCCAATAATATTTGTGATGTTCTTAACCCACAATCTTTCACCTCCATGAAGAGGGGAAGCAGAGATCTTCTTCAAGTCTAGAAATAGGCAATAAAGTTATAGTGTCCAATTTCTGTTTGGTGGTTGTTTATATTTACTCTGGTATAGTAATTGTGGATATTGTTTTCCTCATTCTGCTTAGTCAAGAGGCATTTCTAAATGCTTCTCATGAGCCTGGCACTGGGGAGTCAAAACCAATTTAAAAAAATACTCTTTGCTCTTAAGGAGCTCACATTCTAACAGAGGAGACAATATGCAAAAAAGCTCTGTACATACAAGTTATATTCAAGACAACTAGAAAGTAACCAGTTGGTTAATGGGGAGAAATGGGAAAGCTGACTTGACTTTCTGCCGGTTTTTATGTCTTCATATGTCTCCCTGTAGACTTCATATTCATTTCTTTTGCATAATAATGTTCTTTCCCATTCATCTTATACAGTCTGTTTATCGATTACCAAACAGATGGACATCTTTACTTTGTTTTTATTCAATTCTCTACAAATTCATCATTTCAAATTGCTTTCGAGTGAATACATTTTCTGGGTCTCTTTGATCCTTCTAACAATGACTATTACAATCTTTATTTTTTCTTTTCCAGTTTTCTGAGTTTTAGGTCAAATCATAGAATTGTTTTGAGTTGACTTTCTTTTATTAGTGGTGATTTTGAGCAGCCTTTCTCATAGTGGTTAATAGCTTGCAATTCTCTTGAGGCATTTCTCTTTATATCCTTTGATCCCTTATTCATTGGGGAGTGGCCTCTGATGCTACATATTTGTGTGGAGAGGCAAAGTATCTTAGTGCTCTGGACAACTCTCCCAGACTCTAAATGCATCGAATTTCCTGACTTCCATTGGGAGAGATTTCTTCATACCAGCAATATCAAAGCCCAGCCTTTATTTAGCCTTAGGTAATATCTGTCTTGTTTCCTTCCATATCTTGTATATCAGTAAAAATGTGACATTATAATAACTAAAAGGAAAGGAATTGGTTTTTGAGAGAGAATTGTGAAAACACATTTGCAATTATTTGTTGCAAATATGTATATGATTTTGTTGCCAAGCATGATGTCAGTGTGTCACCTACAAAAACTCTCGTGTCTTTATCCATAAAAAAATTGGAAACAGAATTCTGTATCCTGTTTAATAAACTTCTAAAGAAAACATTTCATGGGCTTTTGAACCCATTTGTTGAACTTATAAAAATGCAATTCACTCAGATTAGTTTGTGAGAATAAATGGCTGACATCAGGGAAAGTAGGAATGTAGTAGCTAAATTCTAGTAAAAACATAATTGTTGGAAGGCATTACAAAACAGAGTCATGATATAGTAAGAGCTTTTAACAGCAAACTATCTCCATTTAGGGACCCATAACTTTCTGAGGCATCCTTTTTCAACTATAGCAACCAGTACAGTCAAGTATTGAAATAAACTGGACTTTAAATTATGTACATGTTTATAACTTATACATTCAGTATAATGTGTACATATACAGATGTATATATGTATGCATAAAGAAGCACACAAGTATAAATATTGATGCACATATGTCATATGTTTCAAAAGTTCCAAAAGTGCAGTTGAGAACTATCTACAAATTCTAAAACTATAAAGCTACTGTAACTAGGTAAAGCTATTAAAACTTAATCCTGTATCAGTATTTTCAGGGGCAATATATGTGTGTCATATATGTATGTATTTGTGTCACATTTATGCTTATATGGTTATATAGGTGTACAGATAATATACACACATTTATGTATTAATATATGTATTTGCATATATTTG
Organism: Myrmecobius fasciatus; assembly: GCA_023553655.1. Lineage (NCBI taxonomy): Eukaryota > Metazoa > Chordata > Mammalia > Dasyuromorphia > Myrmecobiidae > Myrmecobius > Myrmecobius fasciatus. The sequence goes on from JAJPUD010004211.1 coordinate 8,286, forward strand.
CATATATTTATATTTCTGTATGTTTCCATATATGCTGGTATGTTCTGGGTACATAGTCAAAAACAGTTTGAGGACCACAGATCTAGTTCAGCATACTTGATTTGCAGGTGAGAAAATTGAAACCTAGAGGTTGGATTTGCCCTATATCATGGCAGCAGTAAAGTGACAATTCTAAGAATTGAATTATTCTACTTAATTCTAAATCAAGTACCATACCCACTGTACTACACTGCCCCAGTGTGACCCACACCAGATTAAAATCTAACTGGAAAATATTTACCAAAAAATAAAACTATTATAAAACATCAGTAGTGCTGATAAATTATCTTCATAGTCAGTCTGTGGCCCAAGGGATCCTTGTGCTGAGTTTCATAGACCCCAGTTCTATTTGATTTTTATTGTTTTATTTGGAATACTTAAAGACAAAAGTGAACTTTTCACAACCAAATTCCTGGGAAAGCTGTCTTCAGCTTGTTCTAGTCTCTCCCTTTCTGCTCACATCTTAACTTCTTGCAATTTGGTGACTGATATCATCACTCAACAGAAATTGTTCCCTCCAAGGTTACCAGGGACCCTCTTAATTGTCAGGTAGAGTGACCTTTCCTCAATCTTCATCCTTCCCAATTTGTCTGCATCTTCTGATGTTGTGGCCTGCCTCTTGCACCTCTCCAGGTTTTTGTAACATTTTGCTCTCCTGGTTCTCTTTTCTAGTTCTCAGGTAACTTAGCTGGAGATTTAAGTTTGATATTGAAACAAAACAAAACAAAAAGTAGCACGTTGCTCTATGGTTAACAAAAGGAAATTTACTTTGTCCTACCAGGATAAGGACATTCAGTAGGGATATTCATTCAAGACACCTCAAGTTGATTCATGGGGGTGAAACTCCCATACTTAGAATGTCCATTTCTCACCAATCAAAAGCAAAATTTAGACAGTGCTTGGAGCTCTTCTCGCATATAGGTTATTAGGAACTGAAGTCAACAACTAGGGCTTTTAGTCCCCTAAGCTAATCAGCTCTCAAGGATGCTTTCAGCACCTTAAAAGGAACCCCCCCCCCCAGCCTATCTGTATGTTGGGAAGGAGTTAGGATATTGTTCCCACTACATACACAGAACGGATATTTGATCTTTTCTACTAAAAATAATTCTAGACTATATTATAGTACAAAAGTTGCTTTTACTTCTGAGGAAATGTTAAAATCTAATCATAATTTTTCTTTTATTTGGAAAGTATTTCAATGATTATCTAGTCTAAGACCTTCGTTTTACAAATTCATTTATTCAACTAGCATTTATCACATACCTGCTGGTGGATCGTGATCTCATTGGATCACTTGTCAATTCTGTCAGAATTGTTTGTTTTGTATTTGTTTGTTCGGATTATTTCTACTAGCCTAGAAAGACACACTATGGAGAGCTGCTTTAGAAAACAAGTTCTAGCTCTTCAAAATGATCTTTCTGGGTCTCAGCCTCGTGTGATACTTCCTGATTCAGACCAGAAATCTTGGTCTGGGCCAAGTCACCTTTTATATCTGGAAGACCTGGTTTAGTCTGGGGCACAGTGCTTCATCATTTTACCCCCAACATAGCAGTTAAGCTCATCAGGAAAAGAAATGCCAAGAGAAAACCTATAAATCTTCCTGCAGTGGATAGACATGTGGGCTCTAGGTCACTAAGGAGATGATGATCAACAAAAAGTCATTCAAGTTTCTGCTGTTTGATTTCATCCACCCCAAACAATTCATCTCTTCCCTTTTTCCTCAACTCCTAATGTTTTAAGTATTTGCCCACTGGAGCTTTAACCTCTACTATTGTTTCTCTATATCCCTCTTACCCTTTAGCCGTCCTAGAATCAAGCAGATAGTAAAAGGCACAGTGTCTGACACAAAATAGACATTTAACATTTAGTGAATTGAAAATGTCAGCTATCAAAATCTATCCCATATCAACACTTGTTGTCAGGCCATATGGAGCCATTTCAATCATTACTTTTAAAGGAGAGAAGAGGAGGCTGGATCCCCTGCCGTTCAATTGATGTAGGGGAGCTTTCAGTATGGAAAATTGCTTTACCCATGCAGATCGGCAGGTGATTTTGAGGCCAGATTTCTATGCAGTCCGTGACATTGCTGCTCTTAATTCCCTAGCTTTTGCTTTATTTCACTGTAAGTTATTGGAAAAAGCCCTCCCCCCCGTTTCACAGTTTTGTTAAGATTAAAGATCATTAGATGAAATATAATTATTTAGAAATATATTAGAAAATATTTTTCTTCTGGGAACAACTATTCCACTATTTGTCACCCATTGAATTATTCTATTTTGGGAGGGTATGACTCCCCCTGATTTTTTTCTCCTTTCAGCAGTACCCTCTTGAAGTCAACTCAGAAATAAAAATATATTTAGATAATTTGTAGTTGAGTTTCTCAAATTCCACAAGGCAATGTTTATTTAGGAGAAATACATTAAAAATGATTGTTGTATGTTTTATAGCAGAAAGAAGCCAACAAATTGTTCACACTTCAACAGTTTTTTTTTTCCTGGTGGGATGGTTGTTTTTGGTTCCTTTCCTTTATTTGCTTTTACAAGACATATTCAATTTTTTTCTCCCACTCCAAAGAATATATGCAGCATTGTGACTATTTGTAATGGAATGGATTAGTTACATGGGGAAGGTGTTCAGACTTCTTAGGGAACACGCACTTGATCTATAATTATGTTCAAGGCTGCTCAAATGGCTCCGATCTCTGTGGCAGCTTCTGTGACCATCCAAGCTGATCTCTCTGTTGACTAAGAGAACCCTTATTTAGGATGTTTGGTAAATATTTTAAACTTTACCATTAGATCCAAATCACCTGTAAAGATAAGTAAAATGACACTTGGGGGAAGAGATTGAGCATTTGGAACTAAGATGAATGGATTGCATTCTTATGTAACATGTGGCAATTACATGTTTTATACAGCATCGCAATCTGATGTCATGTATGGGCATGAGGAAATGTGGCCTTTCAATTTGTATGGTCAGGATCAGACGTGAATAAGAAGCAGAATGTGTTTTATGTAACATGAATGTCTCTAGGCAAAACCTCTAGTAAACAAAAACGTGAGAGGACTGCTATTACAGAGGCCTTGGCAACATCCGTCAGGGTAGCTTATATAGAACCCTTCTTGCAACTTAAGAGAGCCGGGTTGTCCAGGCGTGCGCTGTTGGCATCCACTTCTAAGCAAGAACAGAATAGACCCAATGTGACAAAGTATGTGCCCTTTCTGCAGGGAATTTTGCACAGACCATCACCTAGACACAAATCTCAAGTTGGCTCAGTGAAGGCCTTTGTTTATATTCACAAGTCAGAAGTGAGCCATTGAAGTTTATTTCCAGGGTGTGTATTGTAAACTGCATTATAGGCCTTTGGAGGCAGAGGAGAAAGAGCTTTTGAAACATGGCTTCTCATTGTAATAATAGGAAGAAAAAGTTGTGTAGATAGCGGTACTCTTGGGTCTATATGAACATAACATGGATCTTTTGTAAAAGGAAGAGTCAAGTCTCCAAACTGACCTCTTTCTCTGTTTGATAGATTTCCCTTTCTTCATTTATTCCAACAAGGCAGATTTAATTCTCTCTCTCACCAAAAAAGAATATATGCAACTCTTTGTATTACTTGAAACATAATAGGGCAATTAGGTGGCAAAGGTAGTGTGCTTGCATGGGTGCACGTGTGTGTACATGCACACACACACACAGAGCCACAAACAAGTTTCTCTAGAAACACAGATTGAGTAGGCCATGATCCAGTTAGGATATCAGTTTTAGATCCCAGTAGAAGCTCTATGAGATGATGATTTGTCCAGGGTCACAGAGATAACAAAGGGGAGAGACTGTATTGGAATCCAGGTCCTTGGACTCTAAATCCAGCTATTCCTTCAGTATACTACATGACTCTTTGCTATGGTTGAGGACCATCTAATATTGCCAGAGGAAAGGCTTCTCCTTGCAGGAAGTAGCACTTCAGAAAAATAAGAAGCTCTTTGAGCATGCGTAATTGTTGCTTGTATTGGGCTTTCCCACTTTTGGGGAAAAAGGAAGCTTCTAAGTATTTTCACATTGGATATTTAGCTCAGATCTATTCTACTTCTTCAAAGATATTAACAGCAAAATAATGTCTACCTGGCAGGACCCAGGTTGTCTTTACACTTGTAAAGTAAATGGAATCTACAAAAATGGGAAAATGGATAAATGTGTTTCTTTCAACTCAAGCATCATGGATCATCGAAAACATTTCTTGTAGTCTCCAGAGGTTCTGAAAGTTATCTGCAGTTATCTGGCTTTGTGGAACAGATGTGCTCCTGAAAATTGTGTGCAAATTATTTTTTTGGCAATTGAATCCAGTTTAAATGCATTATGGGGGCCTGGTATTTAAAGTAACCTTTTACTGTGATCCTTTGATCTATTATCTAATGAATTATTTTGTGAAGTAGCTAATAACTGCTTAATTTATGTGTTTTATAAATGAACATGTTTATGGCTTAGATTTTCTGTAAGCAATATCCCTGTACTGTGCTTGCAAAGAAAGGAGATCAGTGGTCTGTAGTTTTACTAACCTGTGTAAGTCACTTTGCCAACACAATGTATAAAATCAAGGACTTTATTCCATATGCAAATGTGTGTTTTGAAACAGCCTTGTCATGGATTCTTGCAGTTGAAGAAGCATCAAAAATGTTGAGCACTGACTAAGAAGTGATAGCTAGGAGGCACATGTTGCAACAGGCAGGATGAAGCCAGAGGACGGCCATGAGACAGCCATTATGGAGAAGCACATCCCTTGATTGAAGTAAACTGTGTCCTGCTTGGCCTCAACATTGGCAAAAATGGTGACTTGTGCCTTCCTCAGGGCATTTCAGGGTCTCCATACCAACTCTCTCCTTACCTGGAACTTTCCCCAGAGGCCAGAATTCTTAGTTTATGACGTTGGTGTAGACTAACAGTGCACAAAGGAACAGTGAACGGAGAACTGATGTGTTCCTGTCATTTCCCCACTCGGTTATCACCCTATTGCCAAGAAAAAGGGTTTGCGCTTAAAAGAGAAAAAAAGAAAAGCCAAAGACATGGAGAACCAATTTATGTGGCCTGATTTAGTTAAACAAGTACAACGAGCTGTCTCTTTGTAGACCTGTCTGAGAGACACATTTAGAGAGGTATCTGACTTACCAAATGTTTCTGTTGTGTGGTACAGCTCTGTTTGGAGTCTGAGAGCCTGCTACTGATGACCTGGCTGAAGTGGAACAAGATCCTATCCCTAGGCCAGAATTTGCTCATCTGGAAAATGAGAGCGGCCTCCAAGATTCCTTCTGGCTCTCCTTCTGTGAGCCAAGCTTCCTGTGATTATTAATTATCAAGACTCCATGGAAACAGAGAAGGAAGAATCTATAATTAGAGGAGATGGCATTCCCTTCCACCCCTACCTTCCTTATCCAGAAGTAATGTCTCCTTCCTCTGAAGTCCTCCAACATGATTGTAGCCCAATGGACAAGTTAAAAGGTGCTCAGGTTTGAATTGAGAGCTACAGGAGGTGACTTCATGAGCTATTTATAGTAAGCTTCGAAGAAAAGGACACAAGAGTAGGTCTTGTCTGGCACTCCCTTGTGCTTGTGTCTGAAACAACAGGCCCTGAATTGACAGCCTCATCATCTTCTTGTCACTCAGATGGCTAAGGATACAGTGAGCTCCAGCTATAAACAAATGGGAAAGTCTAGGCAGCTTTTGGGACCAGTACCCAATGCAGTGAGCCACTTGGTGGACAAGTGGACCAAAGGCACTTCATACATCAAAGGAGGGATGAGTGGAAAAATCCTGGTGGTGTCCTTCTGACATCCCCAGAGACAATGTTGTGCAAAGCATCCAGAAACAAGGAAGAATATAATGAGGAACCTGCAGATGGAGGCTCCAGACTCATGGCATGTTAGAGCAAAGAGAGATGAATGCCTGGTAGAAAGAAGTTAAAGGCAAACTTGAGGCTTGAACACTTGCCTGTCATCCAAGTAGTAAATAAAATGACCCCTCTGCAGTCCCTCACATCACAGCTGTCGGAATAGGTCTTATCTGCCCTATTGCCTTTGAATTGGAAGGTGGGTTTATCTTCCTGTCTGGATACTCCCGATGACCTCCTCTTGGGCCTCTTCTTCCTCTAATTCAGCCTTCACAGAGCTGCCAAAGTGCCTTTTCTGAAATGCAAATCAGCTTTGTTTTCTTTCACAACATGACTTTTATGGAAGTATTTTACAGAACTTCACATGTGGTTTCTTAATGGAGTTGGTTGGGGTTAGAGATAAGGGAGAGAATCTGGAATTCAAAAGTTGTAGAAACAAATATGAAAATTAGTTTTAAATGTGACTGGGGGGAAATAGAAAAGAAAGAAAGAAAATGAAAAAGCAAGAAATGAAATGAAATGTGGATCAGACCTTGAAGCCCCTGGCTAACTCAATTCTCTCTAGCAGCTCTCCATTGCCTCCAAGAAACTTCTCTGTTAAACGTTTAAAGCCCTTTGTTCCCTAGCCCTGATCCCTCTTTATAACCTTGTTGCATGTTGCTCTCCAGTTGAGACACATTTGATTTCTGGCTTTCTTCAAAGCCCACTATCTCCCACCTCCAAATCATTGTACTAGACTGGAACATAGAATACCCCACTTCAACCTATTAGAATGCCCCGTTTCTTCCACATTCTTTTTCTAGCACCCCCTCTGCAGTCTTTCCTGATCCCCCCCTCTAGCTGCTAAGTCTTCCACCTGATTTCATATTGGCTTTGTTTATACTTTTCGATTCCTAGATGATCTCATCTGATGAAACATAAGCCCTTGGAGGGCAGGGATTGTCTGGTTTTGCCATTGCCCAGGTATGTCATAGCCTCATAGTAGGCACTTCAGATTTGTCTGTTCATTGATTGGTGGATACTAAGGACTTGTAGGAAGTGCTCTATACCTTATTATTTCAGATGTTTTAGAGCCTTAGACAGACCTAGTAGTTTGCTATCTTTACTTATAGATGTACAAACTCGGTTTACAAGCAAGTTGCTGGAAACTACCCCCAGAAAAGTATCAGTGTAATTCAGAGAGTCTTCAGAATTTAGAGCTGAAAAGGATCTGAAAGTTCATGTAATTCAACTGCTTCCTTTTATATAAAAAGAAAGCCCTAGCCATCACATGTGCAGTGACTTATCCGGGGTCACACAGTATGAATGTTGGGGCAATCCTGGCACAGCCCGGGAATTTCTGAGCTGCATCGATCTTGGGTACATGCTGAGCCTGTCATTTCCCTAGTCAGTCCCCTCCCTTAAAGCCTAGAAGAAATCTCAGAGCCTTCACTTGTATATTTTTTCCCAAGTGGGTTTGAATTCCTTGCTTTTACATCATGCTTTATTACATTGTGAAAAGAATGTGCTGGATTTGTTAGAGGAAGAGCTGGATTCAAATTTGAGCTCTACTAGTTACTCCCTATTTAATGTTAGCAATCACTCTATCTCTTTAGGGCTCAGTTTTGCCCACATGTAAAATGAGGCCATCCCATCTATCTCTAATTGCCCCCACACACACCTAGCAGCCCAGGAACCTCATTAGAATTCTGGACTGACATTTGCAAAGTAGAAAAGCATCAAACTCCCCGGAATCTAAAAAACAGAAGACAAGGTGCTTTATCTCCAGTATATAAAGAGGTAGGAGCTGAAGCTTGCTTTTTCTCAATCCAGTCAACTGATGAACTCTCCAGTGGGTGGGGCAAGAGCCTAAATGTCACCTTCCTGGTTCAAATGTTTCCTAGACATTTCAGGATTTCTGACAAGACTCAGTGCCTTCATTCTCTGTGTTGAAGAGACTTGTTAGCTAGACCCCCAACTAGAAGCTGATCTCCTACTTGCGTGTTCCTGCCATGTTGCCTTAGTAAGGTCAGCAGTTCTGACAGGATATATATTTTTCACTCTGCTGTATATAGATTCACAAAGCACTGTGTCTGACCATGGACAGAAATCTCCTATGTTGTTCAGATTTTGACAGGTGAACCTTTTGGAACAGGCAGTTGCTGTAGGCCCAGATTGGCTCATGGTCCATACTGTCACAAGGACTGATGCTTCTGACTGAAACCAGCCTAAGAGCAGGGCAAAATTATGGGTGCTACCATCGTTACAAAAACATAAATCAACCATATATGGCATGCATTTCCCAATCTGTCATCCCCAAAGAATATTTACTGAAAAACCTGCAAAAGAAAAAATTGTGTAAATATATAAGAGACTACTTTTACTCTATCAATTTATCTCTCACATCGAGATGTTACTTGACTTTTAAAAAATTCATTTGTTGATTGTCTATGTTCTTATGATACTACCTTGGAGCCATTATTTTGTTCCCCCCCCCCTTCCTCATGGTCCTCTGGGATACTATTAAGTGATATCTCCTGCCAGGGTCTCCCTTACCTCATGGGGCCCACCTTTACCTACAACAGTCCCATCCTCACTTGCCACTTCTGCCATCCAGAGTGGAGCTGCCCTCTTGCTGTGTACCATTATACCCAACTTGGGAAGAACATCTCCTTTGTACCATTCTTCCCCCTGCAACTGGATTTTCCCTTTTGTGAAAAGTCCTTGTCTTGGCTCTCTATATTCCCTTGTCTTCTATTATCACTCATTCAGTGGCTAGATTTATCCCAGTTTTTTTTCTTCCTTTCTGATACTTCACAAGGATATTTTCCTAGCTTACTGCTATGACTGTCATCTACTGTTGAAGAAAACAGATTAACTGTAGTATGGAGTTGTAAGAGTAGCCAAAGCTGTTCCTGACTTTCTAGTGATGTACTCTTAAGTCATTATATGTTTGATCAGTGGCCAGAAGAACCTGTCCTTTCCTTTCTCCTTTGTATACATATATATTTGGTCTGAATGTGTATTTACCTTCTCTTTCCCATTTAGTCTAGTACCTATCCCAGAGTCTAGTACCTAGTTTTGAAATGCTTATTGATTGATTGTGCACCATCACTCCACAGGTGCATTTAGAGGCCAGTAATCTAAGGAAATGAAGGTCACATCTATCATGTCTACTCTCTAATTTTCTACCTAATTGGCATCTCTTGGGAGTCCAGTGTTGGATGTGGAATCAGAGCCACCTTGAACTATTCGCATTGCCTCTCTAGAACTCAGTTTCCTCATTTGTAAAATTGGAAAGTAGATGAGGTAGCCTTTCAGTTCTAAATCTCTGATCCTCTCCCATAAGCACTTTGTTTCTGGGACCCGGTTACTGTTCTGGCTGAAAAGAAGGCCCCTGGTCTGAATATTTTCTGTGGCGTGTTCATATTTCATTAGCAGTAGCACTTTCTTGGAGGCGTTGTGTGTTAGTCACACAACTAATCCTCCCCCCAGCTTTATGTGGCAGAGTTGAATATTTTCTTTTGAAAATTAGTATAATGAGAATGGGCTGTCTCAGGACTCTCTGTGACAGGTTGAATTGGGAATAGATCAGATGAGACTCTGTGATACTTTAAAGATATCTTTGAGAAGAATATAGGAAAATGGAATTGTCTTTTGAGAGATTTGTTCAAAACATTTTCAGACTAGTGATGAGAAACATCAATGAAATAACAACAAATCCACATTAGCCAGCAAAGCAATCAAATTATTCTTGGTCAGATTCAAATAGAGTGGGGCTTTTTTGAACTTCTGAACACTAGTCTTATGATCTGTCCTCTGGACAACTCTTTAAGTGGTTTGTCTAGATCCGCATTTCAATATATGACCAATATAACTCAGGGCCGAGATTCCCCACTTAACATGAGTAACCACTTATGTGAAATGTGGACCACAACATAACATTTTCATGCTCTCTGTTGAGGTTTGCTTGCATTGTGTTGCCTTTCTCTGATGTTCTTTTTTTTTTCTTGTAGATAGGATTTTTCTTGCACAACTTGTTAAGTATTTCAACATTATTAACATGTAGTGGACTTCCTGCCATCTAGGGGAGGGGAAGGGCCTGAGGGTAAAATTCCTAATGGAAAGCTTTGTAAAGGTCAATGCTGGGGAACTACCCATACATATGTTATGCAAATAAAAAGCTTTAATTAAAAAACAAAACAAAACAAACAAACAAACAAAAAAAAAAAAACATGAGTAACCTCTAAGAGGAGTGTATGGCAGGCTAGGAGCTCTTCAGTTGCAAGCAATGACAGCTAGCCAGCTGCAGCCAGGCAAGCGCCAATCCTTCACCACCCCCCCAGGCCAGGCTTTTTGCTAGGTAGCCTCATGCAGCAGAGCTGCCAGCCTGGAGCTACCCTTAGGCTAAAACCAACTGCTTTGTCCTCGCAGAGCAGAGGCCTTTCTCAGCTCAAGCTACTCTTTTCCCCTCACCCAGGGTTCATAAGAGACATAAATTCAGGATTTGAATTACCTTGAATATGTCCCTAAGAAATTGCCTGGTTTATCACTCTCTATGTGACTCTAGACGCCCCCCCTTACTGTGTACCAAGGGGAAAATATCTTCTGTCCTTTTAAAGATTTTGGTTTCCTTCTCATCCCTACTCCATGCACTCAGTAAGCAAACTGTTGGGGTTGTTAGCCACAGTTTTGACAATAACAGTTTAAGTAACACAGAAGCAGAAAGTAAACAATCAGAAAATAAAATCTAAAGATGAAGGGACAAAATTGGCTGTTCTCTTTTCTAGCCTTCTTTAAATTAGAAGGCAGAAAGTAGGAGGTGAACAATTAACAAGAAAACAGGGAAACAAACAGCTTCCCCCTTGATGGAATATGATAAAGAAGAAAGCTGCATTCACCTCACTTGATGTCCTTTGCCAACCCTACAAATTTGTTTTTCCAGGCTTATGCCTCTGCACCACCTTGCCACACTTGGTTGGTGCTCACCTCTCTCCTGCACTTTTCCCCTGTCACTCTCTCCCCCATCCTTCAAATTCCATGACATCTGCTCACAACTCAGGTGATAGACCTTGGCCTTTGCTCAATTTACATGCAGATACTTCATGAGGCAGTTCTGAATGGGGCTCCAGTTCCACAGGCTTCTTTGCTGATTGCTTTTTTGGGCTTCTTATCCAAAATCTGCTCAAGGTCAAGAGTCAGAGCGTGACAACCCAAGGACCTTAAGTAGTGCCAAGAGGTAGATGTTGGAACATCAGATTTCCACAGTAATGAATCTGGGACAGGGCAAGCCAGGAATATCTCCCTTCCCACTTGTCAGCCTTTCTCCTGATTTTGGAATTTTATTTAACTTTCTGATTCCTTTTTTCCTTCCTTTTGTTATCTGACAGATTTAAAAAGAATAGCATTTGTCATTATATATAATAAGACAAGGACAATCAGAGCCCATATTTCAAGGCATAAATGGATTGTCATGTGGGTCAGAGTTATTTACCCGATTTTCTACATAATCATAGTTTTTTTTTTAAAAAAATTATGTTACTTTTATTTTGGATTTTACAAGTTTTCCACCTTCTTGTAGTATTCTGCAAGTTAGAAACACAAAGACTGAGCATTAATGCACTTGCTATCCATTGTAGCTACAATAGCAGGAAAGACCAAACCAACTTTGAGAATTGAGAAGAATCAGCCTTCTGACGTCAGACTCTTATAGATCCAGCCCATTAAGTAGGCATTTAAGTAGTCCAAAAACTCTTGGAAGTAGAAAAACACATACTTGTCTCATCTCTTCTCTCATGTCACAGGGAAATTTCCATGACATATTGCTAGTCCTTTGGGGACATCCTCTCAGTTCGTTACCTGTAGGACTTCAACAGCTTTGGATTATGAAATTGTTTTTTTTTTTTTTACTGATTAGGACATCTATAAAGCCAATTTTATTTTTAAATTTTTTATTAAAGCTTTTTATTTGTATAGCATATGTATGGGTAGTTCCTCAGCATTGATCTTTACAAAGCTTTCCGTTACAAATTTTACCCTCAGTCCCCTCCCCTCCCCTAGATGGCAGGAAGTCCACTACATGTTAATAATGTTGAAATACTTGACAAGTTGTGCAAGAAAAATCCTATCTACAAGAAAAAAAAAAAAGAACATCAGAGAAAGGAAACACAATGCAAGCAAACATCAATAGAGAGCATGAAAATGTTATGTTGTGGTCCATATTTCATATCCCTCTCTCTGGGTGTATATGGCTTTCTTCACTGAACAATTGGAACTGGCTTGAGACAATTATTTGTTGCAGAGAGCCATGTCCATCAGAATTGATCGTCATGTAATATTGTTGTTGCTGTGTATGATGATCTCCTGGTTCTGCTCGTTTCACTAAGCATCAGTTCATGCAAGTCTCTCCAGGCCTCTCTGAAATCGTCCTGCTGGTCGTTTCTTACAGAGCAATAATATTCCATAACATTCATATACCATAATTTATTCAGCCACTCTCCAGCTGATGGGCATCCATTCAGTTTCCAGTTTCTAGCCACTACAAAAAGAGCTGCCACAAACATTCTTGCACATGTGGGGCCCTTTACTTCTTTTATGATTTCTTTGGGATATAGGCCCAATAGAAACACTTGTCAAAGTGACAAAGGGTCAAAGGGAATGCACAGTTTGATAACTTTTTTGAGCATAGCTCCAAATTGCTCTCCAGAATGAGTGGATCCGTTCACAGTTCCACCAACAATGTATTAGAGTCCCAGCTTATAAAGCCAATTTTAACTGCCTTATTATGTTCTTCTGTCATATTTTGTGTTCAAACATTGGTTTATACTAGGCTATATTTTTGCATTTTCTTCATTAAAAGAGCTTTACATTGTTTTCAAGGATTATATAAGTTTCCCACGAGTTATTTTCAAAAGCATTAGACTATTAGAAGATGGGCAGTGTGGTCTCTTGAATATTGAATCCTGGGACTCAAGAGAATAGATTCCCATTCCCATTAGGAGTTGTAATGTGGCTGATTTCAGTTGCAATAAGAAGAGGAAAAGTTTCCCAAGTCATATATCTCAGATAGTTTGGAGGATCTCAGAAGAAAGGCAATGCCTTCACTTAGGACAAAGGACCAGTAGATGTTAAATAGTTATTTCTTTTACTGGATAATTGAAACACTTGTTCCACATCAGTTATCGGATGTTTCACTGATGGTGATGAAGATAATTATAATTGACAATTATACTGAACTTTAAGGATTACAAAGCACTTTGCATATTTTATCAAATTTGATCCTCATCATCACTTTGTGAGGTTGGGAATATTATTATCCACATTTTCCAGGTCAGAAAACTGAGACCAAGAAAGTTAAAGGATCAGCATATAATGAGTACCTTTGGTGGGCTTCCAACGCAGCTTTTCCTGCCTCCCACATCAGTGCAGTGTTGACTATGCCATGCCATCTCTTACAGCATATCTTTCACGAAGAAGGAAGAGAAACCATTGATATACTCAGATCATTAAGTATGGATATAAGCTAAGAGACATCTATTGGTCTTATTTCACACTTGAAACTTTACTATTCTCAATAGTCAATCGATGACAATTTTTAGCCTGCTTAAAAAGCTAGGTATTACTTTCTTCTCCAGAGCAGACCAAGATTTACAAAGCTTCTCCCAAAAATTTAATCCACAAAAGTTTAATCGACAAGGAGGTTATTGGCTTATTCGAGAGGATTTTGTGTGTACATATGATATGAATTCATTTAAATATATATTTAGGCAAACATCTATTCAACACCTAATCTGGGGAGCACTGCATCAAGTAATACAAGAAGGCTTTAAGGGATCCAGTACTTGGCATTCAAAGCCCTTCATATCACTGTTTTCAGCCTCATGCTCAACTTTTGTTCTATATAAACCAGATATTTTAGTCAAATTAAACTCTTCTTTATACACTAAACACACCACTTTCTTTTCCATTTTATTTTTATTCTGAGAGTAATCAAAAGGAGTTTTTCCATGTACATAGCAGAATACAAAAAGAAGATTGTATATGAAACTTCTGAGCTCATATTATTTTTTTAAGTGTGTAATGCACTTAATTGCCTTACTTGCAAAACTGTTGTACTTATCTGTGCTTCCTTTTGAACTTGCTTCTCTTGAGACAATTGAATATAGTCAAGGAAAATAAATTTACACAGTGACTATGCCCGGAAATGACTGTCTTTTTCTAAAACTTGAGTTTATCAACTCTGTTAAGAAGAGGATGACATTCTTTAACAAAGGCCCACTACAGATGTGGTTGGTCATTACTTGGACTAAAATTCATATATCTTTCAAAGGTGTATTGGATTTTTGTTTTTTAAATGTGATGATCCTTAAATACATTGTCCTTCTGGATCTGCTCACTTTACTCTGAATCAGTCTTATTTCCCAGGGTTCTCTGAAATTCTCTCTTCTTTCATTTCTTATTATATTACAATATCCCATATTATTTATATGGTACAGTTTGTTCAAATATTCCCTTTGGTCCCTAGTTCTATTTTTTTTAATTTTATTTTATTTGCATAACACATGTATGGGTAATTCTTCAACATTAACCCCTACAAAGCTTTCTGTTACAAATTTTCCCCCCTACTCCCCACCCCTCCCCTAGATGGCAGGATATCCACTACATGTTAATTATGTTAAAATACTTGACAAATCGAATATATGTATACATATTTCCACACATCATTGTTGTGCAAGAAAAATTGTATCTATACAAAAGACATATCAGATAAAGGAAACACAATGTAAGCAAACATCAGTCAAGAGTATGAGAATGTTATGTTGTGGTCCACATTTCACATCCCTCTCTCTGGGTGTATATGGCTTTCTTCTGTGAACAATTGGAAGTGGTTTGAAACATTTCATTGTTGAAGAGAGCCATGTCCATTAGAATTGATCGTCATATAGTATTGTTGTTGCCGTGTATAAGGATCTCCTGGTTCTGCTCATTTCACTCAGCATCAGTTCATGCAAGTCTCTCCAGGCCTCTCAGAAATCATCCTGCTGGTCGTTTCTTACAGAACAATAATATTCCATAACATTCATATACCATAATTTATTCAGCTACTCTCCAATTGATGGGCATCCTTTCAGTTTCCAGTTTCTAGCCACTACAAAAAGGGCTGCCACAAACATTCTTGCACATGTGGGGCCCTTTCCCTCTTCTAAGATCTCTCTGAGATATAGGCCCAGTAGAAACACTGCTGGGTCAAAGGGTATGCACAGTTTGATCACTTTTTGAGCATAGTTCCAAATTGCTCTCCAGAATGGCTGGATCCCTAGTTCTATTTTTTAAAGTGGAAAAGTAGTGCTCTTTTTCCACTTTTAAGAAACTTTTCAGGGGGCAGCTAGGTGGCGCAGTGGATAGAGCACCAGCCCTGAAGTCAGGAGGACCTGAATTCAAATCTGGTCTCAGACACAACATTTCCTTAGCAAAAAAAAAAAAAAAAAAAAAAAAAATAGAGGAAGAGGAAGAGGAAGACGAAGAAGAAGAAGACGACGACGACGACGACGACGAAGGCGGCAGATCAGCCCTGAAGTCAGGAGGACCTGAGTTCAAATCTGGTCTCAGACACTTAACATTCCCTAGCTGTGTGACCCTGGGCAAGTCACTTAACCCCAATTGCCTCAGCAAAAAGCAAAAAATAAAAAATAAAAAAAAAAGAAAGTCCTCTATTCTACTAAAACGTGTTTGTTCTGTTTTTTTGTTTGTTTGTTTTATTTCCCCTTGTAGGACTATACTCAGTCAGGTTGTTTGTGATTATAAGGCCATATCTTTTGACTTTTGGAAAACTGTATTCCAAGATCTTCTCTCATTTAGAGTAGAAGCTGCCGGCTATTTTGTAATTCTGACTATTTTCTTGATAACGGAGCTCCTTTATTACAGGATTTGTTTTTCTTTGAAGTGGAAGTTCCAGATGTTGTCTATGATATTCTTGGGTCTTTTTCTTTTGGGATTCATTTAAGGAGGTTATGAGAGGATACTTTCTTTCTTTCTTTTTAACTCAATACTAATAGAGCTGGACAATTTTTGCTTATCATTTCTTAAAATATAGTGTATAGGACATTGTATTGTTTTGGTCGGGCATTCCAGTGATTTTTTTTTCTAGTATTTAATTTTTTTTTCAATTAACAAAATTCATTTCTCTCCTTTCTACCTCCCACCCCTATTGGGAAAAAATGAAAAAGAGGGGGAAAAACCTCTTTTTAACAAATGTACATAGTCAAGAAATACAAATTCCCACATTGGCCATATCCAAAAATGTACATACTATTCTGCATCTTGAGTTGTTTGCCTCTATCAGGAGATGGACAATATTTTTCATCAACTGTTTTCTGAGATTGCAGTTGGGTATTATATTGATCAGAGTTCTGTCTTTTGTGGTTTTTCTTTACAATGTTGAAGACACTGTTCTCCTGGTTCTGTTGACTTCCTTTTTCATCACTTCATCCAAGTCTTTACATTTTTCTCCAAAACTGTCCTTTTAGTCCAAGGAATTTTAACTTGGAAAGTAGACTTTTTTTAACATATTGATAACTATAATTCAATATAATTGCTTTCTTTTCTAATCCTGTATATTAAATTTTGTGCATTTAGAACATTTTATGCAGGATTCCATAGACTTCACCAGAGTGCCCTAGATTTGGTCATTCCCTATGGCACAGTAGCACTCCATTATGTTTATATGTCATCATTTGTTTAGCAATTCCTCATTGATTAGCAGCCCCTCCCTTCCAAGACTTTGCCACTTCTGCCATAAATATTTTTACACAAATGATAATTTTCTTCTTTATTAGTAATATCTCTTGACATACAAAACTTAGTAACTTGTATAAAATACTTCCAAATCATGTTACCTCCACCAACAGTGCATTAATATTGCTTATTTTCCCACAGTCTAGCCTACATTTGTCATATTCCTTATTCTGGCAAATTATGCCATTCTTACAGATATGAAATGGCCTGTCAGATTTGCTTTAAATTACATTCTTTAATCATTAGCGATTTGGAGAAATTTTCTTATGACTGTTGATAAGCTGGGATTTCTTCATTTGAAAATTGCCTATTCATTTACTTTGACCACTTGTCAGTTGGGGAATGGCCCTTATGAATTTGAATCAGTTTCGTATATATGTGTATGTGTGTGTGTATCATGCATTCTCTCTCTCTCTCTCTCTCTCTATATATATATATATACACATATATATATGCATATATGTATATATATACATATATATATGTATGTGCACACATAACATAGCATATATATGTGTGTGTATAAAAATACGTATATCCTGGAAATGAGACTTTTATCAGATAAACTTTCAAATTAACTGCTTTCCTTTTATTCTTTCCTTTTTTGCTTTTGCTTTTGAAAAAAAAAACAATTAATTTTATATAATCCAAATTGTCCATTTTATCTTCTGTGATTCTCTTTCCTTTATTTAATCCAGTATTCTTCCCCTATCTGTACCAGTGAAAGCTATCTCCTTCTTTGCTTTTCTAATTAGTATATAATGTGATTTTTTTGTATCTAAGTATCCATTTACAGCTTATCTTAATATATGTTGTAAAATGTTGGTTTAAAACTAATTGCTACAAGAATGCATTCATTTTTCTCTGTTAGTTTTTTTGGGAGGTGGTTTTCGAATATTGAGTCTTTGCCTCGATATCAGGGGTCTTTGGATTTACAAAATGTTAGGATACTAGCTTTGTTTGCTTCTTTATGTTGTGAACTTAATCTGTTCTACTGATCATCCTCTCGTTTTTTTTTAACAGTTCCAAATTATTTTCATGATTAATGTTTTATACTATAGTTTGTGATCTGGTACGGCTAACTAGACTTTCTTACTTTTTTTCATTATATCCCTTGAGATTCTTGATTATTTTGTTCTACAAGATGAGTTTCATTATTTTTGTGGCTCTAAAAATAATCTTTTGGTAGTTTGGTTTGGTACTGAATAAGTAAATTAATTTATGTAGTATCATTTTTTAAAATGGCTATCCATGAGCAATTCATATTCACTTTATTATTTAGTTTTCTTTATTTTTGTAAAGAGTATTTTATAGTTGTAATTACATAGTTCCTATGTCTGTCTTGGTAGATAGATAACCAAGTATTTTATACATCCTTTAGTTATTTTAAATGAAATTTCTATTTTGAAATCTTCCTGCTGAGTTTCTGTGGTAATATAAAGAAATGCCAATGATATTCTGGATTCATTTTATATCCTGAAACTTTGCTGAAGTTATTATTTCAATTTTTAAAAATTGACTCTAGGGTTTACTAAGTGAGATCAAATATAACACTGATGTCACTTGCCACATTTACTCTAGAAGTTCAGGGAACATTTGGACAGAGGCTGAAAATATTGGCTGTACATCCTGACTCCCTCTGCACGGTTGGTTAATAGTGTGTTTTCCCCAACAGTCAAGTAGGCCTGTAGCACCACCATGTCCTTCCCCTCCTCTCCTTCTTTATCTGATTCCTTTCCACTATAGCTATTTCTCTTTAAAGCAGGGGTCCTTATCCTAGAGCCTATATAGTTTTATTTAATATATTTTGATGATTGTTGTTCAACATAATTGAATTCATTTGTAACTGTGCGTATTGTTTTTAAATGTCTTTATTTATTTAATTGTGCATATCTTAATTTATGCATATAAAAACCCAGTGCTGAGAAGGGATGCATAATGGCCAAAGGGATACAGGACACAAAATGTTTGGATGCTTTATATGCTGAAATGCTGTTAATGTTTTATATGATGTCATATGGGCCTCTGTTCCACAATTTTCTCTTTTTTAGAGTTACTGCTTGATCTTCCTTCATTATTTTATACCATAATTTCAACTCCCACACATTCCCCTCATTTGCATTTCCCCAGATCTCAAATGTCAAATAAACTATGTTTCAATCCCATAACCAGTGAGATTTTACTTTGTTACTCTTAGTACCATTTGGATTATTAAAACTGGTAAAGCTTTCATTGTGCATCTGGCTACCGGCGCCCCCATGTTTTGGCCCCCTTGGTCTCCATCACCCTTTAGAAAATGCAGCAGGCCCTTTTTTTTGAACTATACTTAAGTCCTTTCAATATTCAGCTCTAAAAACATATCAAGGTACAGATGTGCTCATTTCATTTGGAGATATATGATCATGTATTACTTGACCCAGGTAAATGGTGTGAGTCCTCTCATCTTAAATACTGAGGTTCTTCTGATTCATCATGCATTGGTGTTCCAGAGCTATAAACATCTCCTGGTCTATACTCTTGGATCAAATGCAGCCAAGATAGACCAGGCAACTTAAAAGTTCTTCTCACTTCCTTACAAGCCTTTTTTATGTGCTCAAGTCATTGTCTGTTTCTGGCTGATGGCTGCTATACACAAGGTTTACTGAAACCTGTCCCCAAATGGATCTCACTCCAAGTCCTAATGACTCCACACTTTCACCAGGCTCTTCTGAATCTGTGATTATTATAATATAAGGTCCCTCCTCCCAGATAAAACTCCCATGGTTTATGTTCTATTGCTTAGAAATATGGTTTTCCAGTTAGGGCTGAGGAAGGAGGTAGTGTCCATATTCATGTCCCCAACATTTCTAGGCAGGCTCATATTGCTCAATTCTTTGCTTTATGGCAGCCAATGGAAGTCAGACTAGAGGATGAGCAAGAGAAGGGCAATGGCCTGCACATGTATATAGTCCCACCAATGTGCTAGGCGCTGTGATCAGTGCTTTACAAATATTACCACATTTGAGACTCACAGCTACCCTGCCATGTAGGTCCTGTTATTATCCACACTTTATAGTTGAGCAAATGGAAGAAGAGAGAAATGTAGAGTCACACAGCTAGTACATGTTCAGAGTGAAATGTGAATTCAGGTCTTCCTACTTCCCAACCCAACACCCTATCCACTATGATACATGGCAGTGTGGTAGGTAGGTAGTCAAGTGGAGGGGAGGGGTGTATGGGTGTGCTGTAGCTGATTAATACAATTCTTTTTAAACAGAGGATCTTGATTGAAAGAGTTAAAATAATTTGTGCTTTGACCTCCCCAGACCAGACCTGATGACACGCAAGAATGTTGACTTTTAATTCAGAGAAACTGGTACCTTTTTCACAGTTGAGAGTTGATGCCCTCTAAGGTCCCTTCCCCTTCTAAATGAGTGATTTGGCATCCTCCTGCCAGAATTACACGGGTAACTTTTTTATTAAAGCTTTTTATTTATGGAACATATGAGTGATTTTTCTACATTGACCTTTGCAAAAAAATGTTTTTGTTCCAAATTTTTCCCCTCCTTCCTCCCACCCCCACTTCTAGATTACAGGTAGTCTAATATATGTTAAATATGTTAAATTATATGACAAATCCAATATATGTATACATATCTATAGAGTTATCTTACTGCACAAGAAAAACCAGATCTAGAAAGAGAAAAAAAATCTAAGAAAGAAAACAAAATGTAAGCAAATATTCATAGAAAGCCTTAAAATGTTGTGGTCCACACTCAGTTCCCACAGGCCTCTCTCTGGATATATATGACTATCTTCATCGTTGAACAATAGGAACTGGTTTGAATCACCTCATTGTTGAAAAGAACCACGTCCATCAGAATTGATCATCATATAGTCTTGTTGCTGTGTATAATGATCTCCTGGTTCTACTCATTTCACTTAGCATCAGTTCATGCAAGTCTCTCCAGGCCTCTCTGAAACCATCCTGCTGGTCGCTTCTTACAGAACAATAATTTTCCATAACATTCATATACCATAATTTATTCAGCCACTCTCCAATTGATGGGCATCCATTCAGTTTCCAGTTTCTAGCCACTACAAAAAGGGCTGCCACAAACATCCTTGCACATGTGGGGCCCTTTCCTTCCTTTAAGATCTCTTTGAGATACAAACACAATAAAAACACTGCTGGGTCAAAAGGTATGCACAGTTTGATAACTTTTTGAGCATAGTTCCAAATTGCTCTCCAGAAAGGTTGGATCCATTCACAGTTCTACCAACAATGCATCAGTGCCCCAGTTTTCCCACATCCCCTTCAACATTCATCATTATCTTTTCCTGTCATCTTAGCCAATCTGACAGGTGAATTACACGTGTACCTTATGCAAGCTAGTGACAACCTATTTGGGCCTCAGTTTCCTCACTTGTGAAATTAGGGGTTTTGACTTGGCAAACTCTATGGACCTTTCTTCCTGTTATAAATCTGTGATCTATAATCCTCTGAATCACCACCATCTATAGCATTTACTAAATGACTACTCCGTATCAATTACTATGCTAGTTACATAAAAACCAACATGGAATGAACCCTACCATCAAGGAGCTTACATTTGATTAGGAAAGACAGTAGGCCATACATGAAGGTGAGTGTTGGCTCTGTACTTTAATCGGTAGAGGGAAATGGACATATCGACTCAGGAAGCCATGAATTAACATTATCTCTGTTGACTGTTCTTTTACTTATTTTGTTAAATATTTCCCAGTGACATTTTAATCTGGTTCAACAATGTTGTGGGCCCCTTTGGCCCAGAGCCCTGAGAAGGCAAAGGACTTTCCAGGGTCATATACCTGGTACACATATCAAAGACACACCTAGAACTTAGGTGTTCTTGTTTTGGGGCCTGCTCTCCATCAGCTATTCCAAGCTGCATCTTTTTAAGTGGATCCAGGATAAATATAAACTGGTTTAGGTAGCAAAATGTGGAACTTGAAGGAACACTTTGTGAAGAAGAAGTACGTTCCAGCTGTGGGGCGTGGCCTGTGCCAAGACATGGAAATGGAACATAGAACCATATGACTGGTGAATAGCCAGCTGAGAGGCAGGTTCAGGTGGACTCTGGCACGTGTTAAAGAGAATTGTACCATCAGCCTGGAAAGGGAAGATGGAATCTGATTGTGAAGGCCTTTAAAAGACAAACAGCAGAATTGGTATTTTATTGTCACCCCTACCCTTCAGCAGCTGTGTGAAGGATAGGCTAGAGAGGGCAGAGATCAGGGGCAGGAAGGCCTATTCAGCAAGGTTCATAATAATTCATGTCAAGATGATGGTGCCCAGAACTAAAGGAGTGGCTCTATGACGAGAGAGATCATATACATTTGTGTGCAGTAAGCATATAGATATAACATAAAGTCATGATGTCTAAGAGTACTCTGCCTGGATTCTGAGTTCATCTCAGTGCCACATGCTAGGAAGGATGTTGATAAACTGAAGAGTATCCAGAGGACAAGTAGCAAGGTAAAAGTTGTTAATGGAACCTGAGCCTCAAATGAAGAAACTGGGGATGTTTAGCCTGAAAAATAGATGACATAGAGGGAACCTGATAGCCGTCTTCATGTATTTGAAGGGCTGTCATATGGAAGAGATAGTAACCTTTTTCTATTTGTCTTCAGTGGCAGAAAGAACAATGGGTAAGAGTTGCCAAGAGGCAAATTTCAGCTTGATATAAAGGGGAACAAAACCTTCTTAATACTTAGAAATATCTGATGGTGCAATCAGTTGCTTCAGGAGATAGTGAGCTTCCCCCTAATAGAAGGTCTTCATTCCAAATCTGGTCATTTCGAAAGTGCTTGAAGGTCTCATTGAGTAGGTTCCATGGTATTCTGGAGCTCAATGCAATCAGTACCATCACTGTTGTCCCCAAATGGAAACATCTAGAGTATACTTTTGCAGCTAGGCTATTTCTCTTTGACTGAGATTCTGTACAGGTCAGCCTCAGTGAAAGCGATAAGCATAGGAGCTAATTGGTTATATCTCATTTGATATTGATAATTACAGGATGATGATGGAGCATTGATTTCTGTGGTTTCATTTTATCAGGATATCTTGGATATTCTCCAAATATTGTATAATGAGAGAAAAATTACTGAGGGAGAGTCCTTAAGGGTAGGGTATTTTGTTTTACTGACTCAAATGTGTTTATTAAATAATTAACAGCAGCAGGATCTTGTATTCCCTATAATTTTTAGTTAGTTGTCTCACTATAACTATGCGGTCTGCTGGGGGGAAAATGACAAAAGCCTGCCTCTTCCCTTTTCACACATTTTCAAGGATTCTCTCAATTTGTGAACAAATAATTATCATCATGATTTTACAGAAGTGAGAAAATAGGCAGTATGCGTCAATAGTTACTAAATAGTTAACTAAAATTTTGCTAAAAAATTGGAGTGAATATCATTTATGATTTTTCCCGTTTTTTACCCTGCCCTTTAAGATTTCTTGAAAATTGATGTCTTACTATCCTTAAAATTGTGTCTCTTTCTGTGAGCACTTTGTTTGGGTCAGATATTCCCATGTTTATTTTCTTTATCGCCATTTCCAATTTTTGATGCAATACTTTGGGGACTGAGATATTAGAGTCCAAATGATGAAAATAGATTGCTATAGAATTATTGGCAGATCTATTCCATTTTTCATTTGTTCATTGTCCTACTTCCAGTTCCTTTTATAAATGCTCTAGGGATTATCTGACTTTAAATCTCATACCAAGGTTTCTGTCTAGTCATTTTCTCTTTTATTCTTAGTAAGACAATATCGCTTATAATCTCCTACCTTCATCCTCTCTGACATTTTACAAATGAATTTGGAGCAATGTAGACATTGGCTGTCATTTCTTTTTATTTGGTAAGATCAGGTATCTGTCAAATGTAGAAAAGCAGAAATAGTAAATGTATCCTTTTCAGATCATGATGCAATAAAACTCACATGTAATATAAGGCCAGGAGAAAATAGACCAAAAGCTAATTGGAAAATAAATACTCTAATCCTGAAGAATGAATGGGTGAAAGAGCAAATCATAGACACAATCAATAATTTCATCCAGGAGAACGATAATAATGAGACAACATACCAAAATTTGTGGGATACAGCCAAAGCAGTTATAAGGGGTAACTTTATATCTCTAGATGTTTATTTGCATAAAATAGAGAAAGATAAGATCAATGAATTAGGGTTACAATTAAAAAAACTAGAAAAAGAGCAAATTAAAAACCCTCAATTAAATACCAAACTGGAAATTCTGAAAATAAAAGGTGAGATTAATAAAATTGAAAATAAGAAAACTATTGAATTAATAAATAAAACTAAGAGTTGGTTTTATGAAAAAACCAACAAAATAGATAACCCTTTAGTTAATTTGATCAGAAAAAGGAAAGAGGAAAATTAAATTGTTAGTCTCAAAAATGATAAGGGAGAACTTTCCTCCAATGAAGAGGAAATTAGAGTAATAATTAGGAGTTACTTTGCCCAACTTTATGCAAATAAATTCGATAATCTAAATGAAATGGAGGAATATCTACAAAAATATAGATTTCCTAGGTTAACAGAAGAGGAAATAAATTATTTAAATAGCCCCATTTTAGAAAAAGAAATAGAACAAGCTATTAATCAACTCCCTAAGAAAAAAATCTCCAGGGACAGATGGTTTTACATGTGAATTCTATCAAACATGCAAAGAACAATTAATTCCAATACTATACAAACTATTTGAAAAAATAGGGACAGAAGGTATACTACCAAATTCCTTCTATGATACACATATAGTGCTGATAGCTAAACCAGGTAGGGTGAAAACAGAGAAAGAAAACTATAGACCCATTTCGCTAATGAATATTGATGCAAAAATTTTAAATAAGATTTTAGCAACGAGATTACAGAAAGTTATCTCCAGGATAATACATCTTGAACAAGTAGGATTTATACCAGGAATGCAGGGCTGGTTCAATATCAGGAAAACTATCAGCAGAATCAATTATATTAATAACCAAACTAACAAAAACCATATGATCATCTCCATAGATGCAGAAAAAGCATTCGATAAAATCCAACACCCATTCCTATTAAAAACACTAGAGAATATAGGAATAAATGGGCTTTTCCTTAAAATGATTAGTAGTATCTACTTAAAACCATCAGCAAGTATCATATGTAATGGAGACAAACTAGAACCATTCCCAATAAGATCAGGAGTGAAATAAGGCGGCCCACTGTCACCATTACTATTTAATATTGTATTAGAAATATTGGCTTTGGCAATAAGAGAAGAAAAAGAGATAAAAGGAATTAGAGTAGGTAATGAAGAAACCAAATTATCACTCTTTGCAGATGACATGATGGTATACTTAGAGAACCCTAGAGACTCAACTAAAAAACTACTAGAAACAATTCACAACTATCGTAAAGTTTCAGGATTCAAAATCAATCCACATAAATCATCAGCATTTTTATATATTACCAACAAAGTTCAGCAGCAAGAGATAGTAAAAGAAATTCCATTTCAAATAACAGATGATAGCATAAAATATTTGGGAATCTATCTGCCAAGAAAATATCAGAAGCTATATGAACTAAACTACAAAACACTGTCCACACAAATAAAATCAGACCTAGTCAATTGGAAAAACATTAAGTGCTCATGGGCAGGCCGAGTAAATATAATAAAAATGACAATACTACCCAAACTAATTTACTTATTTA